>VWZO01019646.1:317-127526 GCA_013396975.1 Bucco capensis | reverse complement strand
CTCTGTGGCGGCGAGACTGATCACTGCTGAGCGCCAGGCACGGAGGCACCAGCACCACCACCATGGCGGTGGAGGAAGAGGGGCTGCGGGTCTTCCAGAGCGTCAGGATTAAAATCGGTGAGGGCTCGGGGTGGGGGCGGCCGGCCGGCAGCGGGCGGGGAGTTCCTGCTGGAGCNAGATGTCAGCGTGCAGATTAAACCCTCCTTGGTAGAGTTGCGAGTGTGCTGGCTGTCAGGGGAATCCCTCGTTCTCCAAGCAGACTCTAAGCCGAATGCTAAGGAAGCGATTCGCCTCCCGTCCATGGGACGTGGTGCTGGGAGATGAGGGCAAGGGGAAAAGCTTAGCGTCGTTCTCGCAGTGGTGGGAGTTATTTGGTCTTGTGGCTCTTGAAAAATCTCCTCTTGCATATCTGTGCGTGTAAAACAAATTTGCAACCACCAGTTGTCATGTTGGATAAAACTGAAACTTGAATTTGCATCGGAAAACTCATTATTGGCTAGTGGCATTAGCATTTCAAAGAGACTATTGCTAAGATCCTTTCGTTATTAATTGTTAGCAGGTGGTTTAGTGATAGCAGATTTTAAGAAGTAAAATTTTATAACATAAACTAAAAATTGTGTTGATTCTGTATTCTTTTATACATCCAGAAAATAGATTCAGTTATATATATTAAAAAAAAAAAAAAAGACTGCGATATAGTCAGACTTGTTCTCTGGCTCTTTTCAAAGAGGAGAATAAAAAAAAACCCAACCATTTTACAAGGAAGAAATTCAAACACAAGGCAAGTGATGCTATTGCATGTTTTTGCTGTCTGGTGCCTTAGTGAAGGGAGTAAGAACACATCTCACACGTGTGTTTGGTTTGTGGTTTTTTGTTTTGTTTTGTTTTAGAAGAAAACAGTGATGTTTTCATACCTAAATGATGGATGTCATTAGAGTGTGGGAACATCTTTGAGTGTAGAAGAGATCAAAGATAACAACAGCAGCAAAAGACTTGAGATTAATCTCATTAAATCATGGACTAAAGTTAATCCTGACTCTGGTTATCAGAGCCCTCATCAGAGCGAAGCATTTGATTAATGTGCAGTACGGCAGTAAGGATTCCTGCTGTGTGGACAGTAAACAGGAAAAGCTGCATGCATCACTGGTGCACCGATGCTTCACTTCTGCCTTCTAAGCAGAAAGTCTTTACTCAATGAACTGTAAGAACAGTGCCAGGCACTCAGAGCGCCGCTGCGCCCAAATTTTCTACTGTAGTACGGCAGAGGGCGATCATAGGTGCACACAACAGGAGCTCTTCCCTCCTGTTCACTAGAAAGTACCTGGAGGCATAGTCATCAGCTTTGGTGGCAGGAGCAGGAGTTTCTGGGATTCGTTTCGGAAAGTTCCCTTTCTGTGTCTGACTGTCTTTTGTGGAAATTGTCAATAAAATAGAAGTAGCAGGATTGCTGTTGATGGGTTGATGGAGTATTTCTAATCCAACAGGCCTTGTAAAGCAATCCTGATCTTGAAGAAATTGTGTATTGAGGCTGTTCTGTGAGTGGATTTGAAATGAGACTATGAGCATTGGAGGGACACTGCTTTTGTAAGCTGTTCCCATGAATTTGTCTTTTAGCAGTCCCTATTTACTAGTATCTTGTAAGTTTCTCTCTTGTCTAGTGACAGGAGACATTGAATCTTTTGGTGGGTTAAGGATTGAGTTTTAGAGGATAAAGGGTTAAGTCATTTCCTGTCTTGATTTACTTTGATTTATGATCCTCTGGAAGTGATTTCTATTCTTTGGGAGCTTGTTTCATGGCCAAGCTCTGACGTTCATATATTCTATGCTTGATCTGGTAAGAAGTTACCTTTTCTGTAGCACATTTGCTGTCAAATCATGAATGGAGACACACAGATACACAAGAATGCCTTGGTGTAAATCTGATGAAATCTAGGACTGGTGCTTTGAAGAATCAGTGCAAGCATACTCTGAGATCAGGGTGGGGCACTCATGGTGGCTTGCCTTTTACTGGAGAGGTTGATGCAGTCTGGAGGCTTCAGGCCATGCAAAACATGTGCAGCCTAGAGATGTTTGAATACCTTAAATGTAGTGTATTGCTATGACTGAATCTTATCCTGTGTCTCCAAGAAGTTGCACGTAAATGAAGACATTTTCTACTGCTGGTGTAACTTGTTCTTTTCAGACTGATGGGTGGCATAGAATCAGCCATATTTAGCAAGATCAGTAATTATATCCCACATCTCCTAAATGCTTCCCCATTCTGAGTAGTGTTATTTCTAGTAATTTTTTTGATTTGGCTTGAGCTCTCTGTTTCGTCTGTTGAAAACCTGAAGCTGTGTTTTCCCTCATTCAGTTGCACTGCCAGTGATACGTCACTTCCAAAAAAATGTCTCATAGAGATAATGAAGTTGTGGAGTAATTATATGAACTTGGTCATTATAGGTAATAGTGTTAAGAGGATTTGTTACTGTGTTACCTCTTGTCCAGTTTCTGTTTTCTTTTGAGGTTTGTTGAATTGAAAGAACTCAGTGCCTGTCTACTTCTGCTCATGTCTGTTGCAAGGAAATAACATATAGTAAAAAGAAAAAAGTAGTGTTTATGCTAGTGAATGCACCATTCAAAAGTCTGTTTGATATTGATTTATTTTGGCTTCCCATAACCGAAACTGTTGTCCTCTTGTCTTTTTTCTTTAGCTGGAAATTATTTTTACCGGAATCCCTTATACATAAACAAAACAATGTGTCATGTAAGACTAAACAAACACTTCCTATAAGATTGCCACTTTGAGGAAGTGTGCAGTGCTGGTATTTCCATGAGTCAGTGTTTCAGAACCTGAAAGGAAACAACATAAGGCTCTATGGCTGATGATTGGCTGGAAAAACTACAAAGAGAGTCCTTCTGCTTGACAACATGACTTGTGTTGTACTGTTAATAATATTTCATAAATATACTGTACTTAGTTGCTACTTTTTTTTTCTCCTTAAATGGCATCAACTATTAAACTTTCAGTTGAAAAAATAAAAGCTCATATTCAGCCTTCTGCTGTGGAAGGCTGTATACTGGTTAGTGGAGAACTTTCTGCTAGTTTTACTTTCTGAAAGTATTTATACTTGAAAAATCTAAAGAAATGGCTCATTTGTGAATTCTCACCGTAATGTAACTAGCTTTCAATGTCCCTGAAATCTAGTACTCTTAGAGCTAGTAGTACTAGGCGCTGCTCTAAAACTATATTTTTCTAGCAGTAACAAGACTTGTTATAGAGGTTAAACTGCCCAGTAGTTCTGGAACAGGAGGATGTTGCACATCAAGAGGCTACCAAGGGCTGTAATATAATGAAGAGGACCCTTTGCTCATGGTTCTGTTGACCTCAGAGATCATAACGATCCACTTGTCCACTGTGAGAGTTTGGTACAATTTAAAACATTCATAAACTTGTGAAGCTCTTCTGTCATCTAGGGATGGATCTTTTGTGGTTATAGGTGTTGAAGTCATAGTCTAAAATGTGGGACTTCTGGCAGCATAATCTCTCAGCGCTAAGTGTGATCAGAAGCATGAAGCTGTGGAGTTTTGGGGCTAAATGTTAGCTTCTACCTGATGTAGGTTAATGGTCTGCTCACAGCTTACCCAGTTTAAAGGGTAAATCTGTCATTTTCTGAGAACTCAAAAACCTCATTCACATTGTGATGGGCCGGTTGACTAGATGATCATTATGGTTGGAAAAGACCTCTGAGATCAAGTCCAACTGTCCATCTAACACTGCCATTCTCACCACTGAACCATATCCCCAAGCATCATATCTGCATGTTTTTTTGGTTTTTTTTTTTAACTCTCCCAGGGATGGTGATTCCACCACTTCCCTGGGTTGTTGGTCTATAGACTATGCTGTGTCTCTGACTTCTAATTTTGATGTCATCTTTACTAATTCATAAAGAGCTATGTAGTTTAAGACATTGCAAAAGCAATTCAGCTTTTCTTTGTGAAACTGAGAGTCTTGAGTGAAGTCAGGCAGAGTATTTGCTTAAGTTCTAGTATACTAGTGTTTAAGCTGATTGATTACCAAGAGGAGGTATTTATTGCCCTTCCACCATTCAACTTGTTATGGAATAAATGTTTGAGAGATGCCACTCAGCATTTTTGTAAGGTTAAGGAGGAACTGTCTTGTCTCTGACAAACTTAAGGCCTCCTTTAAATCTAATCATCCTAAGGTCGATCAGGGAAATCCATTTTGCCTTGAGAAGATGTCCCTTTTAATGTCATCTCTTGGGATTTAGTGCCTTGTCTTAAGTGGCTACTTGCAGAAGTGCAACTAAATATGCTTCCTGCATAATACTATAAAAGGATTTATCTCCATTTAAAAAGGGGCATAAGGTTGTTCAATAGATATTTTTAGAATGAGAGAATTTTTCCCTGGTACCTATCTATATATAGATCCATATAATAGAAAATTATTTAGGAAATGTAAAACCTTTCTTATAAAGAGAACTGTTTTTTCTAGTGTCTCAAAGTTAGTGGACCAACAAGTAAAGAAAGGAAGAAGAGTTATTTTGCATCTCACCTTTAATATATTCAAGGCTTCTCAAGATCACTTCTGCGTATGAGAAAGTTAACAAGTACAGCTTAAATGGATGTTGTGTAGGTAAAATAAAGTGGCAGCTTCTGTTGTTACTGATTGACTGCAATGCTATTTAAGGCTGGAGTCTGACAGGCAGTGCAGGCTGCAGAATAGATTATGCTGATTTTTCACTGATGGCTCAATATTTGGAACTCTTCTAAATTTGGTGGTTGTTGTATCCTGACTGACTTGTGTTTGGTGTGCTGAATGGAAAAGATCTGAGACCAGTGTTATTTCTAGAGGGGTGCTGTGACTGTTTGTGGACTGTCAGGAACAGCCATGGCTGATGCTAGCACGGAGACCGAAGCATAGTCTCCAAAAAACCCAAAGCAAGTGAGAGAAGGAAATTAACGTAGTGGTGGAAAATGCTTCCATGAACTTTGTTTTGAAGAAATGGAAGATGCTTGTGTTTAGGGCTACCATCCATAGATAAACTTTCTTTTAAGTAAAAAATTACTCATATAGGAGAGTGAAAGCCAATGTGACATGGCTTTTAGAATGTGTAGAGGTAAATTCACAAGAGTGAAACCATTAACTGGCTCTGCTGAGGGCCTCTGATGTCAGGAAGCAGACTTTCTAGTTCTTTTGTCCTCTTTTGGAATTAGTACATTTGAAAAAAGTGTTCTCTAATCTCTCTCATGAGAATTAATAGTGTTTTCTTGTCTTCTCATTGAGGTGATTATCTGCTTGGTCAAAGTACCAAATGCTCTTACATGAGGACATTATGTAAGTGCTAGATATCTTAGCTGTGCAGTTTTCCAGAAAATGCTTTTGAAAACTTTTCATTGCATTGATTTACTCTTCATATTGGTGGTTGTTTTTTGTGTGATTTTTTTCTTCAGTTTTTTTATTCTATTGGTTGAAAACACATCCCTATTTCTAAAGTTACTGGATTAGGTAGATCCCAGTATTAGCTTATTTTCCTGTGTTCTTGCGTCTCAGTTCTGCCTGATGCTGTTCTCCATGTTTCACGTGGTGTTTTGTGGTTCTGTTCTTGTAGTAACAGTCCAAGCCATGGTATCATGATAACACAAATGAGTTGCTGCTGAAAAGGCAGGTCTTGCTTTTCCCCTTCCCTACTCATTTTACTCCCAGCTATGAAACACTCTTCACACCCCTACCCCAAACACACCTGCTGTTGACTGATGCTCCACTGCTAAGAAAACCCCATGTGGGTCAATTTGCAAAGCAGGCCCAAAGAGCGCAACTTTGTTTTTCTTGTCGGATTTAGTTATCTTCCATTTCAGTGAGATGGGTCTATGCACTCAAGTGAATGCCAGAGCTGTCTCTGGACAAGTATCAGGAGCTTGACCGGGAGTATTTGTGTGGGCAGTCAGAGGGAGGGGACAGCAAGTGCATCCCCTGCTGTCATCTCTGTATGCTGGCAGCATCATGAGACTGCTTAAATCTTTCAACACTCTTCAGTCCTCTCCCCTTCCATAGTACATGCTTTCTTGATGATGCTGTATTTGTTAGCCTCTGATATACACTGTCTGGTCAGCTGCTCTGGAGAACAAGTATTAAAACTCCAGTGAGACCACTAAGATTAATTTGACGAACTGATGTATCTCTATCTCTGACCTTCTACCTGAAAACTACTTGCATCTCACACTCAGTTCAGGAGCCTTAGCTGCCTGGGAAAGTTTAGGTAGTTTAGCTGGTATTAATACTCACACACGCTGCCCCTCTACTTCGTCACACACCTGTGATCATCATTTTTACGCTTAAGCAGCCACCTCCCCACTTTCTTTGCATCACAGCAAGGTTTCTACTTAGGCAGATGTGCTGTCAAACACTCTGCTGTCATACAAAGCCGTTTATTACACTGATGCTCCCATTTAAGGAAGCCCTTCTTGTGCAAACACTGAAGTGTGTTGCCTACAGCAAGACTGGAAAATAGGATTTAAAAAAAACCCAACTTCTAAAATACCTTTGATAGTATATATAAGGTTAAAATTCTTAGAGCATATGAACACTGTAGACTGCAAATGAACCTTCAGGTGTTCCCTCTCTTCTTTTGTAGTGTTGAACTGACTGATCTGCATTACAGGAGTATAAATTGGGAATGATTCTCTTGAAGGCAACAGTTACACTTCGGTGAGAGCCGAATTGAGTCTTTGAGTAGCTCATGTAGGAATTTTTCTCTTGGAGGGAGTGGGGGAAAGGATGAGGCAAAATCCGCTGGGAGTTGTTAAGGAGTACTTTATACCTCTCATGTTGTGACAATTCACTTGTGAGAAAACTCTTCTGCAAACGTGTTTGGAGAATAAATCTTCCAGTTTCCCTGTGTGAGAGCAAGAAGCCTAGAACAAAGACACAGGGTTGTAGTCTTTGCTGGATACTATAAAATATGTAAATATTAGATAGCTATATTACTCAGTGATTTCAGACCAATAAATATTCAGCCAAAGGTGTTGATGAAAAATGGATGTTAGTAAGTGCCAGTGGACTGTTAATGTTTCTGGAGGAGCAAGTCACCTGAGGTGTATAATAATGGTTAAAATATGCACTAGTATGTCTTATTGTTGTGTTTTTAAACCTTCTAGTACCAGAAGTTTATCTGTTTTATGATTAAAACAAGGAGAAGCTTCAGAGATGCTTTGACTCAATAACAGGTTCTATTTTATTAAGCTGATCAGCAGGTAATAGATGTGCACATTCTGAATGTGCAAGTAAATGGAATTTTCTTCTTACGTTCTGATTTTAGCAACATTTATTAAACCTTGTGAATTATCTTCACAAAGATTCTTTAGTGGTGTTGGATTTCTTCAGCATAGTAGACTCGTGGCTGAATTTAAGATCAACTAAAAGCTTTGTTTTGAAATAAAAACACAACAAACCTTAACTTCCTTCCTCTCCCATCCTAACTTCTACCAAGGGAAAGCAACTTCCCTGAAACTTAACATGTTGTTTTCCTCCTATAGAAGACTTTCTGGGTGAAAGTTTTGCAAAATGAGATGTGAAGCTTCAAAATTATGAAGAAGTGGATTTTATTTCCCCTATTTTTGTTTCTTGAATTTTTTCATGGATCGTTGCCAAGTGTGAAACACTTCAAAGACTCAGTGGAAAGTTTGAGGGCTTTGAGGGTTCTCCCCCCCCTTTTCTCCCTGAAAAGGAAAAAATGTAGTGTATCTGTATTGTTGAGGTCTGTTGAGGAAAGAACATTGAAGACCTACAGCCTCGTCTGACTTGCCTAACTTCTGAGGTTGATAAAGAATTATGCTTTTCAGTTTTCATTCCAGGCTTCGGAGTCTTATCTTTTTTTCTACCTGACTAGTGACTCATGTGTTTGCTTGTTGTTACCTCTGGAAGCAGTGGGGCAAAACAAAGATCCTTCATTAGACCAATACCTGAATCTTACTGTTCCCTGCCTGCTGGGGTGTGTAACTGTGTGACTGCATTGCCATAAACTAAACTGGATTAGTATGATGTGATGGTAAGAGGGAGAGTCACTCATTTATGAGTGACTGGTAGGTTTGAACAGGTAACACTTGATGCAGTGTTTAATTTACATAATTAATGTACTTTTATAAGCTGGTAGTAGGTGGATGGACAGTAGATGATGCCACGTGCAACAAATTCATGAAAAGCCTTGAAGGTGGGCGGAGCATCTATTTTTGCAATCATGGGAGGGGATATTTTCTGTTAATGCATGTTTAACTTTATTTTCATCTTTTACCATGACCTTAGGAGAAAATATACTTATTTGTCTCAGTACTTGTTAATCAGAGATTTCAAAATCCATTTAAAAGAAGTTTGCGTTGAAAGACCTTAGTTTGTGTTTCAGAAAAGGAACTTATTTTCCAGGATTTTTAACCTAGAGAGATTAATTTTTTTGATTTTTAGCTAAAGGAAAATTTCTTAATGACTTATAACTTGCTTTTTAGCAATTTACAAATGTAACTTCCCATTCAATTTGTTACACAAAAGGCATGTAGTATAGATCAACTTTACTGTTCTTGATTTTCCTTGCTTTCAAGCTTCATTCAGCTTTAATATTTCAATTATTGAACAATTGACAACTTTATTTACAGTTATGCTTCTGTTATGGCTGCTATACAGAGTTCTTACATTTAAAAAAGCAACTCCAGAAAACAGATGCACTGGCTGGTTTTAAACTTAAACATCTTCCCCTCTTTTGTATTTTTATTTTTACTACTGTTTCAAATTTCCTCTAAAAATATTTCTATTTACAAATTGTTTACAGCTGCTTGTTTTTGTCCAATAACTCTAGAAGAAAACAATTAGTGGTAGCCTTTTACAAGGCTTTAGTTGATTCTTGCTTGTATTTCCCAGCTGGTGTTAGAGTACATCTGGAATCTATGAAATTCCTTTCTTTGTTCCTCATTTCCTGTTCCATTCAGTATTACAGTGCAGCGTTTTGAAAGCTGCTTCTCTTGGTATCTTCTTCTAAGAAGTGTCTTTTAAAGCTTTTAGCGAGCTCTTAAAGGTGGTTATGTGGTCCTTGTCTTTTACAGTGTAATTGAACTGTATCGTGGAACTTCTCAAATGTTTTATTTTGAAAGTTCAATGAAAAATAATTTTGTTGATTTTTTTCTGGCAGTCGTTCAGCTTGTAGAATTGTAGGAAGAAGGGTGGTAGAAAGAGAAGGAAAATCTGGTAGATAGTATAAAAGCTCCCTTTCTTAGTCCTCTCTCTCTCTCCCTCCTCCCCCTGCCCAGGAACAACCACCAGCTTGTAATGGAAAATTAGATCTATTTTGCAGGAGACACAGGGTGTGACATCCTAAAGTTGCTTTTAGATTCTGGTTTGAAAAGCTGGTGACTGCTACAGAACATGTGAACACAACATTGGGAAACTGAGCTCTGACAGTATGACACAATGTGAGAGTTGTGTCTGTGCAAAACAAACCATCCATCCCCTCTAAACCAGCAATATTTAAATTGGATTTACTGGTTGGGATTGCATTGTTGCAGATCCCTACTGAGTCACTAAAAAAGAGAGGGAATGCGGTGGTCTAATGGAATTGCATTTATTTTTTGCAGGACTGTGTGTTTTGTTCACTGCAAAAAAGAAAAGTGCTTTTATGAATACTTACGTATCTGAATGGCTGGCACAAGTTTTCCAGAACAAATGGAAGTTCTTCATAGTCCAGTGGTTGGCTCTTCTGTTGTTTTCATTAGCAAACTGTTAGTGGTGTTTCTGAGATTGTAGCTTTGTTCTCTGTGTGCTCTCTGTAGTCAGGAAGGATCTGTAGTGGTACACCACTTCTTCACAAAACACCTGCTGTTAAGATGAGGTTTGTATTGTAAGTATTGTTTCTTCTCTTTATAAATGCACTAGCTGTTTTCCCTCCCATTTTTGAATTGTGGAATGTCTCTGAAATTGCATCATAACCTCACTCTGGTGAGCTTAATATTGGGGAAAAAATACGTTATTTTTAGCTACCTCTTATGTAATTTAATAGAGAAAAGCAAGGAATGCTAGCACTGTGAGACCTGTCAGTCCTCTACAGATCAGATTTTCAGATCTGCTGACTCCAGTTGCTTATCTTCTTTAGACTTTTTTGCTAGATGTTCCTAACAGAAACTGTATAATGGATTACATTAAAAGGATTGTACATATGAGTAGTTTCACATTATTTTATTCCCTGTATTATAAGGAAACCAGAGGAAGTGCTACTTGTTTTCCACAAGGTATGCAAAAATGGTGGCAGATCTGTGAAACTCCAGCTGTTGTCTGAAATCTGTCTTTCAGCAGATCACACGGGTACAGTACAAGACAGAACACTGTGGTGGTGGTGTTAAGATTTTGAGGTCCTTTGTAGTTATAAAAAAGTAACAATACTGCTTGGTGTGGCTGAGAATTCAGTAAAACTGAAGTTTTTTTGCTCTGTAGGTGATGATTGCTGCTTTAAGGCAGCATTGTACTCTGTTTCAGGAAGGCAGTAAAGGTCCTAGAAAACTTGCACCTCCTCAGCTCAAATCAAACTGTGCTCCCCTAAGTTTTGTGCCCTGTGTTGACTGTCAGTAAGATCCTTGTCTTGATCTATGCATGTTAGGGTTGGAAGGAACTAGATTTCAGGATAGTGAGTGGTATACTTATTCTCTTGCTACTTCCTCATGGCTTTTTATAAGCAAAATGGCCTGAGAGAGAGAAGAAAAAAAGAAAGTTAATTTTTATTCAGACCAGTACTCCCAACTGTCTGTTTAACTGGTGATGCAGAAGGTTTTGACAGGGAATAAAAAGTGCCTGGGGGAATTTGAGATGTTGCAATAGAGCAAAATAACTTCAATAAAAATGAAGCTCCAACAGACTGATAATTGGTGTGTTTTGACACCTACTTCTGTGACAGTGTTCCAGAAAGTTGTGGGTTTGAAAGCAAAGAAATACTAACTGAATGACTTTTAAAGTCAGCTCCAATGTTAAACATAACTAGTCTCTGTAATAGTCTAGTGGAAACTGTTGTATATGTTGTTATTATTAGAGCTTCCTGATAACACCTGTAAATTTTTAGTATGCTAATACCCTGTTTCTGTTAATGGGAATTGGCAATCTAGTCCTGTGAGTAACTTGACTTGATGCTCTTGAATGTGGGCTTCACTTTCCTTTGCAAAGTGCATTTCTGGAAATGAAAGGGTGTTGTGTTTTAATACTAGCCCCATGAAATATTACTTGGATTACTCGGATGTAGTTGTATTGCATCAAACTCTATCTCTTTGTATGCTGGCTGTTTGATTTTTGGCAATAACCAGAAGTACCAAATGCTTGTAAGGTGGGATCCCTACTTCAGCAGTACCATGCACACTGTATTGGGAAATCCATAGGAGCAAATACTGTGCCTAGCAGGCCACGCAGAGTGGCAGGACCAAATGAGATTGTGTGAGTACCTTACCCAAGAAGTGCTTAGAACCAAATAAGAGGTTACACGTCTGTGAATTAGTGCCAACCTGCATGTATATCAAAACTTCGTGTACTGCATGGGGTTAACTAGGTGCTTCAGAATGTGATCTGAGAACCCCACTACTTGTGAGTTGACTTGCCTGGAGGAAGTACTGGGTGTAAGGCTGGGTCTGATGCCTTGCTGCTCTCCAGAACTCCAGCATGTGAGATGGGCAGGAGCTTCCACCCACTCCAATCAGATTATGGAGTCAGTTGCAAGTGGGAATCAGGTTCCCTTTGTGCTTTTGAAGGAGGCAGTGGTGGTAATGTATCAGTGCTTTTGTTGTATCCTAGGTAAAGCATTTGGTAGTCTTTGGTGTCATGATGAAAATGCTAATGTATTTTCCAGTGTATCTATCTTCTAGGGTATGAGGCTGCAGGAGATAGAATTAGGGATATTTTTCTTGGGGCAGGTTTGGTTTGGACAAAAGCAAACTGCAAGTGGAGCATTTGTCTAGTGCAGGTATAATTCATTTATTTAATATTTATTTGTGTCACTGTTTTGGACATGGATGCACACTTTTTGGTGTTTGTTTTTTTTTTTTAATTTTCTTACCCTCTGAATAGTTTTCCCCCAAAGTTAGAATTTCTGTAGTGGATAAGGCTGGGCATGGGAGGGAGAAAAGGTATGCATATATCTAGAAAAATGTGTGAGGTCCATGCAGCTCACCTGCTGCAGACATCCTTTAAGAGGAGAATCAGTCTGTGTTGGCCAGTAGCCCCTGACAGGGTGTTTGTTGCTTCTTTCTGTCCCCTGTGGTACACCTGAAACCAGCTGTACTGGTGTTCTGAGCCTTTGTAGCTGCAGGGGAGCAGTGTGTGGGAAGGATGAGCTGTAGCCCAGCCACTGCATGTTGCATTTTTTTTGCTCTGCAATACTTTGTGTTTATCGATAGCTTTCTTCGGAGAACATGGGATTAATACTAAAATAGGCCAGCATAGGATGAAGGTCATGACAATATAAAGCTTCAAAACATCATTTTTAGCCAATGGGTTGGCTTTATTTTAATAAGGATTTATTTATTTATTTTTTACAGACATTAAAATTCTTGGACCAAAGTAGCTTGTTATCAAGAGCATACTTAAGTATTTCTTTGAGGAGTGGAGCACTGACTTGGCTGTTGATGGAGAGTAATGTGAATTCTGTTGTAGGGCTGTGGTTGAGAACTTTTTTGGGGAGAAAGGGAAGGAGGATGAAGCTTTTATAAAATAACTCCAGAAGATGCTGCTGTAAGGCTTCTGTGCTACTAGTGGTGCCTCTAAAAGGTATCTAGTTATGCCCAAGCTTCAGAGTCATATCAACAGTTATGGCTTAGCTGTAGACAATGTAATAATAATAATGTTGCTGTTGGTTTGTACTCTTGAAAGAATCCAGATTGGATGGTTCAGCCCCAGACTTCCAAGACACTGGAGAGTAAGTTTGACCTTAGCCCACTTAGTTAATTTTACAGTCTCCTCAGGTGTATTTTTTAAGGTGGTTAATTGCCTAATTAACCTTAATGATATATGATTTTTTTAATACAAGTTATTTGAAAGCCTGATTTAGGAAAGTTACTGAAACACATGATGACCGTTCTGCCTGTAAGACAGCCTGGATATTGTCTCACTGTGATGTTATGGCATCAGACGTGCATCCTCTTTCACATTCCTGACAGCTGGAATCCTGCATCTACCAAGCACCTGGTAAGCTTCCAGAGTCAAACCTTTGAAATTAAGGGTTACTGTCATGAGGGCTGTCCATTATAACGTTGATCTGATCTCTTTATGGATGCAAAATTCCTGCTGCTACAGGAATATATACTTACAAAAGCAGAACACTGTGCTGCCTTCAGTCTCTGGGATGGGTGGTACTTGTGTAATGAGCAGTTAGTCTGTGTTCTGTTCCTCTAGTGGCATATGTGGCTTCCTGCACGTATGTTTAGCTCAAAACCTGCTCTAGCACTGTTGGTGAGCTCTTTCATTGTGTTCCTTACCACAAGATGGAATTTTTTGAGTTGTCTTCCAGCCTTTTCCGAGGCAGGGCTGACTCTCTTAAGTGGAGGACGGGGTAAGAAAATGGTATCTACCAGTCATGGTAACAATTTGAGTCTAATCCTGGATTTTTCTAGAAGACAGTTTGGTACAAGTGGTAAGGATCTCAGATTTGAATAGCACATTGGGCACTGCTGTTCCACTTTGGCAATCTTCTTTCTTCCTGTTTACTTCATTTATAATGTGCATTCTGCCTGCTGAGACATACAGGGCAGGTGCCTCACAGGCAACTCTACCTTTATGTAGATGTGGAATCAACTGGCTTTGGTTAAGTAATGTCCAGGGTGGTGAGGGAGCCCTGTTAGTGGTAGGGGCAGGGGAGGCCAAGCAGATTTTGTTTCTCTGCCTAGCCAAGTCTTCTTTCCTTCCTTTCAAGGTCCTGTTCTTGTCAATCTGCACTTTGAGTCAAATGCCCTCAGTGCCCTCCTGGACACGGTAGGGCTCTTGCAGTGAAAGACCTGCCTGGCATATCTAGTACTGGGAAAATGAAATGCAACACCAGAGCAAATAGCTCTCACAAGGATCAGAAAAGCTGCTGTTTTCTCTTTTCTGGATTTTTGGGGACTTTGTTTTAATTGTTTAAGTTCCTATCCTAAAGCCAAGGGCTACCTAGTGCTTACTTTTGGCATCTGGACATTGCAGGACAAGCTAATCACTTGTGAGTCAGTGCTAGCTGTTTTAGCTGAAGCACCTGAGGGGAGTATAAAGAGTTCAGCAGAACACAGTTTTAGTGACTGTTTGGGTCTGAAGAATAGAAACTAAGGAGGAAGCTATGGGTACTAAATTTTTGCATTCCCTTCTGCTCTGTACTCCTCTCTTCCCCTCCTCCCCATGCCTCTCCCCAGCAGAGCTTGTTCAGACTCTTCCTGTTCTTCTGCAGGATTTAACACTAGTTTTTGCTTTTCTGTAAGCTGGCAATAATGGAGTTTTTAGCATTGCACTGCAGTACTGTGTGATGGTCTCAGTCCTGGTGTGGAACATTGCTTTTAGCAAGTAAGCCATGAGGCCATCCTATTCCACTTGTCATGAAGCACCAAGTGAATTACTTGGTAAAGAAAGGCAAGCTGGAAGCTGAGTGTGACAGCAAAGCAGGTAGGGCAGTGATCTCGCCAACAAAGCGGGGAGTCCTGTGGTAGCCAGACATGAAAAGAGCAGGTCCGTGATGTTAACCACAGTCAACCAAGAGCCAGGTGATGACCAAACAAGTCTGTATTAAAGGCTAGGTCCAAGATAATGCCAGGAAATTGTCAGCAATTCAGGGTCAGGATCGGCAAGGCAAATGACCAGGCATGGACGGACCTGCTGCATTGCTTTGGCAAGGTCCAAGGGCAAAGTGTCTGAGCTGGAATGCAGCTCAGAAGTGGAGAAAAGTGCCTAATAAGGCTTCCTCCAGTGCTTTCTCGCACATCTCTCTTCACAGCAGCCTGATCTGAGCTTACACAGCTGGCCATGAGCCAAGGCATTCAGACCCCTGAGGGGTAGGGGAAAGGCTGTGCTCAGGGCCCTAACACCACTGATGTTTTGGTAAGCTCTTATCTGGACTAGCCCTTATCTCATGACATCTTCTGCAGTTTCTGAACCATGGTCAGAACCCCGAAGGGGGTGAAAAGAGGAAGTGCAGATGCAATAACAGAAGATAGGACTGTGTGTTTTGTAACACCAACTGTGGCAATAAAATGCATCCTGTCTGCTAGGGCAGCCAGGCTTCCACTGTGATTCTTGAAGTCACTGTGATTTACACTGGAAGGTGAGTATTCCCACAGCTCTTTATGGATAAGAAGGAGTGTCTGGAAGGCACTAGCTCTTAGATACTACTCGCTACAGTGTGTAACAATGATTGGTAATCCAGCTGTTGGGATGGAAAGAAGTAAATATTCTTGAAGTCACTTTAGCCTTTTGCAGCTATGTTTTGCCCTTTATTATCCAAGTATTTTGGGTAATATCTTTCTGTCATTCTGACATTTTTAAGTTACTTGCTCTTCCCCTTTTCTGTGGTTTGAAAACCACGTCTGATTTTTGTGAAGTTTCTGGTGCGTGTTCTTACTTCTCTCCAGGCTGTGGCAAGCCTGCCCTTACATCATGTCAGCACTCTTCTGTTGATTAGCAAAAGAGAACCATTAGTGTAATGTTCCTTTGTTTCCTGTCTCTTTTCTTTCCCTCTTCCCCAGAACGATTTTTTAGACTTCTCTGTGCTATTTCTGTAGGAGCTGTATTGAAGGAGATTTTGCAACAAAGAGAAAGGTTATGTGAAAATTAGCTCCTAAACTCAACTAGTGATTCTCCCTACAGACCTGGACTTGATAAAAGTGTTCTGTTTGCATTTGAGATTCCTGCTGCTTTGAAACATGGTGGTGTCTCATAACAGCAGTACTTGCAATTTGCTACTATTAAATGTATCTGAGGTTTGTTCTGTGTAATCAGATTGCTCAGAGATTTTTATCTTCACTTAATAAAGTCTGTGCCGAATGAGTTCAGTAATTCCTTGTGGCAGGACAGCAAGCATTCCTGTATGTTTAAGGGTACCTTGCTTGGGTAAGAGCAGGGCGATGACAAGGAACCGAGTTAAAGATGGCAGTTGTGAGGTGGGGGGTAGGGAAGGCTTTCACAACTGTCAGGTAAAGAAAGTGGTAGAGAATCTCTATAAATCAAGTGGAGAGAGCTCATGAGAAGTGTGCAATAAGTTATTGAACATTCCTTTATAGCTTGGCTTTACTGTTAGTACTGGGGTTTTATGTGAGCTCTTTTGCTTAAGTGCACTGTTGATTCTGACACTTTCTAGGTTAGATTAGGTACTCCTTTGAGCTGAAGGGTACAGCGAGAAAGTGGAAGTGGAGAGAGGTTGAAAGGACATGCTTATCTGGTTAAGTGGCATTTTCCTCCCTGCTGGGAAGAAGACAGAGCTAGATGTGCTATCTATTTTATTCAGTAGACATCTTCTACTGGGTATGAGCTGCTGTTATCATTAAGAGGTGCAAATTAACAAGAGATGACTTTATTTTAGATAACTCATGTGATATAGGTGATTTTCATAAAGCAGTTTTAATAGGGATCTGTCAGGGAAGCAAAGGGATGAGGAAGCAAGCTTGTTTAAATGAGCGTCCTTCTCATTCCTGCAAGTACACTATTAAAGCTGGTGATGTAATTTGATTCCTTGGCAGATTTACTTTAGGTGGTTATTTTGCAGTTATCAACTGTACATGTTCCCCATCTCTTTCATTTTGAGCTTGACTGACAGTATTTATTACCTCTGATTCCTGAAGAAAACAAGGCAGGGTCTATGCTTACAATTAGAAATACAGCTTCGAATTTACAAGACAAATCTACTTTGCCTTCACAAAAGGAAGGAAACTAATGGAAGAAGTACCATTTAAACAGGTTTTGCTGTAGATCTGATAATGGGGAATGGCACTCTCAACACTGCTTTCTTGAGTTTTATGGCGCACTAGAGAATAATGATTTGTGGGGTTGTCTTTTTCTCTCCACCATGTGGACATGTCGACTATGGTTAGCCATGCCAGCAGTTGTTACACAACTTATCTGGAATGGCAGCCTATGCTGGACAGAGGATATCCTGTGAATTTGAGAATGAAGCTTGCAGATGATAAATGCCAAGGCAAGAGTTAATTTAATACCCACTTTCCATAAATAGAGGAAGTTAATTCATACAGTCACAGCTAAAGAGTACATGAGCATGTCTGAGACTTCACTGTCTTACTTGAGATCACAAGTAAGCTGACGAATGTAGCAATCAAGTTTCAAAATGCAGTCTTCTGCCCTTAGAATGGAGGTCAGAAAGACAAAATGGTGTGGAAGGAAACATCTTTTTCTGTAATGGTTCTCTTCACTCCTTGGGGTTTTAATACTCTAGGCAATTTCACTATTTCAGACACTTCAGATGTGTTTATGATATGGTTAAAGATTAACATCGTATGATATTTGATTATGCTTGTAGAAGAAAAACCTCTTTATTCTCTAACTCAGATAAAGCTGCATTGAAAGCCAGTGTAATTACTAGTCAGACATTAAATTAAAGTTTTTTAAAAATGTCAGATGAGTGGAGTTTCAAAGTTAAAAGCTACTTGAAAGTTGTGTGGGGTTTTCATGTGTCTCTGTATAGCATGTGAATATACAATATCATATAGATAAGGTATTATAATTACATAATTATTGCAATATCTGTTATACAGGTAATGATGGTATAGAATATTTTATGTTATGTATATTTGCTATATATTATGATGGAGAACAGTATATCAGTGCGTGTGTATATGTACACTTTACTGTCCACAACCTCTGCAGTTCTGAGGCATATTGGCTACAAAATTCTACAGTTAAACATTTTAAGTGGAAGCAATAGCTTGGGTTATGCTGTCAGTGATATGGTTGAGTTTATACAGAGATGAGTTTTGGACAGTCTCTGTTTCTACATGTGCTTACCATCTGGTACAACTTATGTGTGTTGGGTTTTGTGAGGGTTTTTGGTTTGGTTTTTTTGTGGAGGAGATGAATAGTTGCATACACATACAATGTAAATTTTCTTTTGGTCCAGTTTTTATGTTATTGTAAAGTATCTAACTGTCCTTGTGTGTATGATAGACATTAGTAGATCCTGAAACCTGGGCTGGTAGTTTGGAAATCTACTGCATACTGCATTTTAGCCCTAAACATATCAGAAAAAAAAGAAACTTCTCACTTACCCAGAACTTCGTGTTTCCATGAAGTAGGTGGTCAGAAGCATAGCTTTCATTTGTGTCCAGAGTTTTTCCTTTTGCTCTAAACTGGTCCTGTAGAACGAACAAACAACTGAATATTCATTGCTGTCTGTTGAAAAATACTACTGTTTTGGTAGGAATTTTTGGAAACTTGTAAACAGTTGTTTCAACATGTGGTAGCTCAATAATACAGGATCTTCTTCATCCTATGTTTGAAATGTTATAGTAATGTATTAATAATTTCTTAAATTCTACTCTTAAGTGTATGGAATGTGCATGAAATACAGTTGATGCGCTGCAGCTGATGCTAAGCCAATGCAATCAAAATCCCCTCATTATGTTCGCAGGCATAATTAGCACATCTTCAAATATTATTATTCCTATTTTCCACTCCTGTGCTTCTTAATTGAAGTTGCTAATGAATATTAAAAGGAATTCACTCCTATTCTCCATACCTGTAACTGCACTATCTTGGTGCTGCCAGGCTTTATAGGTGTTTGAGAGAGGAGATAAACCATCTTCTGAGTGTTTTTGTAGGGCATCTATAGCAACAGCTTTGTGATAGAGGGCTCTATACAACCTGCAGTTTTCTGTGCAATTTGATGTAGTCTTTGTTCTATCCTTGTTTTTAATGTTAATTATGCTATCAAGCTGCTATATATTTCGCCAGCTAAACAACATTTGGCATTGATTTTTTTTTCACCACTATCACATTTGGAGATGCACGAGGGGAAGACATCCTGTACAAGTGTCATCTTTTAGAGTTAATTTTTAACAATTATGTGGCTCTTATGTTGCCATCTGTTTTCCTCTAGCTTGAAGAGGAAACAGCTGTTGTGAATAATCTCAAGACAATATTTTTAATAAAGTCTAATAGGCCTGCTTACCTTCAGCTTGCATGTGCATCGGAGTGACTAAATGCACTGTTTAGGAGGGGAAATGTGGTTTTATGGTAGAAACTGTAATGAGTATGTTTGGTAATGCGGTGATTCTGGGATGTCTCCTCTGTAGCTGGATTTGAATATAGCTGAAGAGATCTGTGTTAATGGGACACACTTCCCTTTCTGTGTGTATTGTCTTATAGAGGGGCTGTTCTCTGCTGCTTCTGCCCTCTGAGTGCAGTGGTTGGCAGGCAGCTGGGCAGTTGACTGATTCTGGTGAAGTAAAAACTGGCTCATGGTCCCACTGTGCCAAACTTCAGTTTGCTAATCAAGTGGAGGCAATAGCTCCTATATTTGACCTCACGGAAAGCTTTGGAGATAGAGAGCCAGTGACAGCCTCTTCAGTTGACAGTATGCATTTGTACAAAGTAAGATGAACCATGTGCACTAAGAAACTTACAGGAAATGTCATTTTGGGGAAAATGTTTAACTCTCAGATGGAGAGTAATTGTTACTGACATTGAGTAGGGTATGGATGCCCTTGATGTAGCTAGTGGTTGATTACCTTGTGAGTTTCTTGATTGTTTTTTGTGTGATATTTTGGTAAGGCGTGGGGAACCTCATGAAAGAGATGATGTACAGTATAAGTTTAAATCGCAGAGGTGATTCAGCTGAATTAAAGGGAAGGATAAATGTTGGCTGTGAAAGAATGCCTTGGAAAAAAAAAAACAAGTTCAAATCACTTTATTTGAGCTCAAGCATTGCAGAATGGACAAGATTTAATACTGGTTTATATAGGTTGGCTTTTTGCGTTGCTTTCTATCTAAATCGAAGGGAAGTATCTTGTTAGGTCTGGAACACTTTACTGGATGAATAGTTACTTGAAGTGGGCTCAGTAGTAAAGTGAATGGAGAAGACTACTGGCAGAGAGCATGAAGTAGTGGTCAGGGAGTGTAGTGTTGAAGTAAGGGTGATGACTGAATTTGATCTTTTTGTAAGTGCAGTGGCTTCATTTTATCAGAGGCTTTGATGCTGTTGAGTGAGATTTTTAGATGATGACATTATACAACAACACTATTAATAGTAGCCTTGGAAAGTGAGCCTGTATACCAAGTAATTGTGATACTGCAGCGTCAAATCTTGCAAGAGCATGCATCCCATAAACCTGTTTCAAATACATGTCTAATACCATGCAGTTGCACAGACTCTGTTGTCTTCTGTCGTGTCTGCTTTCATTGCTACCCTGCCTTTTGCAACAAGGCAAATGGTGTGAATCTGTTAGGAACCTCTCCTGTGCTGGAGCTTATGGCTGCACAAGGTCTGTTCAAGCCTGATATGATCTGTTCTGCCAAGTGGGTTCATGCAGCACATGAACACGCGTGGTTGCAACCAAGGTGGGGAAGACAGGTAATGAGCAGTCAACTGGCTTGTGGTGGCTTCAAGTGGCTGTGAAGCTACAGCATTACTGAAAAAGGTGAGGAAATCACCACTCCCTGCTTAAAAATCACCTGTTTCTTTTGTCTTTTGGAGCAGAACAAGTGTCTTGGAATTCAAGAACATTAAAGACACTAACTTGCAATTCAGTTAATATTAAAAATTAGCTATAATACTTGGCTTTGAGCCTTCCTAGCAATTTTGTGCTATTAAACAGTGTTTGCTGTCTGCTCTGGAGGAATAGCCTATATGTGCTAAGAACGTGTTACTACAGAAACCTATTGTGTTTTATCTAGCTTTCAAAGGAGAGCAGCTCTCATTAATGACTGTGAAAACTCAGGAAATAAGCAAGTGACCCAGGATGTTGTTGCCTAAGTAATATATCATAGAACCATTTAGACTGGAAAAGACCTTTAAGATCATCAAGTCCAACCATAAACCTAGTACTGCCAAGTCCACCACTAAACCATCTCCTTAAGTGCCACATCTACACAGCTCTTAAATACCTCCAGGGATGAGGTCTCCAGCACTTCCCTGGGAAGCCTGTTCCAATGCTTAACCACTCCTTCAGTGAAGAAATTTTTCCTAGTAGCCAATCCAGACCTCCTCTGGCACAGCTTTAGGCCATTTCTTTTAAAGAGTGATATTTGTCCTTATCTTTGTAGTGATTTCTTTGGTTGAATAGCAAACTTGGCTTTGTTTTCCCACTTGCAGCTGTATACAATGCTTCAATTGTGAGTTTACAATGGGAGTACTTTAATTTCAGAACAAGTTAGAACTGGAGATAAGAAACAAGTAGTTTCTTTTGCAGAAGCACTCACTAGTCGAGTATTTCAAAAGATGTACAAAGATCAGAACAGATGCTTTCCTGTGTTGAAGATTTTTAATGTTTATATTCACAAGTGGTTCATCTTCTGGAAAGGGAGTATCATTGTTCAGATCTCATAAATCTATAGCTGGCATGGTTATTTGGGGTGTGATGGTGCTGGTGTATGTAGAGGTGAACTTACAACCCAATGAAAATTGTTTGGGCTTCTGTCTGTGATAATCTGCACTTCTCTTCCATGTAGCTACCTACCGTAAGGTAGTGTGGTAACACTTGGAGTTTCTCTGCCCCTCTATTTTGGTACAGTGGTACCTCAGGCAGCTTTCCATGAGGAGTGTCTTTCCTATCAAAGTAATTTCTGTCATGAAGCATTCTTTTGCCAGGTTCCTTTGCAGCAGTGATAGTGGCTTTTACATGCCTGAATTGGTGTTCTTTCTACAATAACACCCTCAGGAGTGATTTTTTTTTCCTCTCTTATGTATGTGACAGTACTGTTGAAAGTACATACTGCTAAAAAGAAGATATTTTCTGTCATGGATACTGGGAGCTGCTTTTCTGCCTTACCATTTGTAAAAAGGCTTGGATGCTTGTCTTCTGCTGTGGTGGTAAATCCTGGTTTGTGTTTGATTCCCCTCGTTCTTGCTGTTATATACGTAGGCAAAAGACTTACCAGACCAAGAGGATGTTATCTTTAGTCCTTTGGTGTAAGACGTATTGTTCAGGCTGGGTTGGCTTTACTGGCCTCTTTGTAGCTAGCCCTCAAATTTGGTTTCTGCAGCATCTCATGCAGTTGTATTAGCAAATGCTGTAATGCAGTGCTTGAGTGTGGTCTTTCATCTGAGGGATCTGAAGTTGCATTTTTAAGTTCTACAGAGGGAGGTAATTCCAGCTATGGAAGTTAGCTGTCTGACTTTATTATGCACGATCACAGAGGGAGTCTGCAGCAGAACTGGGATGGAATCCAGATCTTCAACCCAATGAGCTAACTTCTTGCATGGGAATACAAACTTCTTGCACAGAATGGCTCTCCTGTGTGGTATTGCTTTGTAAAAACAAATTGACCATGTGGAATGAGTAAGGGGTTAATTGAAGCTGAATGGCTTTCCATTCTTGGGTGACCTTTGTAAAGAAGCACTGGTCTTCTTTGGTAACCACAGGCCTAGTATATTCATCCACAGCCCCCCAGCAGTAAGGATAATGACATGCACATGGATTTGTGTGCATCTTCTCTATGTAACATGTTCTGCCCTAAAAGGTAGAAATGATCATCTTTTTATGCAACAAATAGTCTCTGGATGGGCATGTCTGTTTACATGCTTGGAGTTTGCAGCTGCTTATTGTAAGTGTCAGTGAGGAACTTTCTAGCAGTCAGTGAAAGTGTGTGATATAATCCAGAAATCAACTTCGTTTTACACATTATTATCAGAAGCATTCCCTGACTTCAGTCTGCCTTTCTTTTGCAAGCCATGAATTTGTACAGGGCTTTCAAGAGATTATTTAAAGACAAGTGGATATGTAAGTGGATATATAAGTGCCCGTAGATACTTAATTGACACTCATTGAAAGTGATACTGTAGCTTCACTTGACCCTCTGAATAAATATGGAAAGTCTTCTTGCTTTTTATTTTTAAATTTATGATAAAAATAGTATGTGCTGTATCTATACGAAAAGCATGTTGTGTATTACATCACTTTTATTGGGATCTGAAACATGAACTATAAGTTGATGTGTGTGTTGCTAAGTTGTCACTGCTTGCGTGCTGGATGTGTTCTGTAAACTGCTGAGGACAGGGTTGACCAAGGTTTTCTGTGTTTTGGGCTTCTGGTGAATGAGTGGGTACAGCACATAGCTGTGGATTCAAAGCTATGAGTTTAAACTTGTGTGTGTTGTCCTTATTGGCAGCTGGGCTGAGGAAGAAGCTCAGTTGCAGTGCTTGCTCCGACCCTGTCATTAAAGCAAACCATTGTCATTAATCCTAAGACTGTGATGTTGGACCTTGGTTGGATTTGGAAGCTTTCAGAGTAAGACTTCTTAATAAAGATTAGCATCACATTTCTATATATGTATTTTGGATTATGTTATGGTTTGAAGAATGCTGTGTATTATACCTCTGTCCTGTCCAATATGCTTCACCTGCCCTTCCCTTTTTAAAGCTTAATCCTCCCTTATCATGTATGAATGTTTATGTAGGCTTAAGCAGTTCAAGAAAGAGAATGTCTACTGTGTTGGTGCAGCTCACACTACACTTGGGCCTCTGCTACTGAAGCAAAGCAAGAGCAGGTTTGTGCTGTTAGACAGATTTGTGGAACTGAACATGCTTGTAAAAACAGAACT
Source organism: Bucco capensis (assembly GCA_013396975.1). Classification (NCBI taxonomy): domain Eukaryota; kingdom Metazoa; phylum Chordata; class Aves; order Piciformes; family Bucconidae; genus Bucco; species Bucco capensis. Next base: position 103,792 of record VWZO01019646.1, on the reverse strand, counting down.
TTGTGAATGTATTTCTGATCAATTGCTAGTTGTCCCTCATGTTCATGTATTTGAATTCCTGTACTTCCGTATAGGTAAATGAATTCTGCTTTGTCACTGGTTTTAAGTATGCAAAATACTTAAGATTTTCAGAGTGCTTTAGAGGCAATATGTCTTGTTCACCCCCTTTTCTGCAGCTGATATGACTAACTTGCAAACTGAAACTGGAAGAATAAAAGAAAATTAACATTGATTTTCATTGTTTTAACACCTTGCATAGTTTAGAGAAGGAAAGTAGGTCACTTCCCATTTTTAATCCCCTGCTTTATAATTTGCATAAAAAGCCAACAGCTGGACTGCAGACATTTCATGGGAAGTTGTAAATTTTCCTGTTAATATGGATTTCAATCATATGAGCATTTATAGAAATTACAGTGGAGTGGCTGTGTTCCTGACTTAAATGTTTCTTCAAAATCTGAACTACTTATACTAGCTGTTTTAGGTGCACACAGCTACATTAACTTCTGAACTCTGGTTTTGATCACTTGAAAAAAAAAGGCTATGCTCAGCTTCTTGCTTGTTTTTCTGTTCTGTTGTGCCTGTGCTATCTATACTCAGTGCTGAGGAGTGAAGAAATAAATGTTTTTTCTCTTCCTGTAGTTACTGAAGTTGGATAATTTAGCATTTGGTTCTCATCACTTTGCCTGCACAATGAGTCATTCTTTCACGGTTAGGTTTGTTCCTCAGGCCAAGATTCATGTGATGTTCCCCCTCTCAGGGAGATCAGATTAGTCACTGTTTGAAATCTTGTTTAAAGAATAAATTACACTGCAGATTGATGCCTTGCTTACCAGCTACATGCCTTTCCTCCCCTTTTTCCTCTCCCCCTGATTGTTTGAGTTCAGCTGCATCATTATATTGAAAAATGTTTTATAGTTAGAGTAACTGATACATTATTGGAGTCTCACTGAAATTAGCATGTTAAAATCAGGACTCTTGGTACTAGCAAGGGATTGTCTATAAAGCAGGTGAGTTTAAAGCACTTCATTGTGCTGAAGTACATCTAGCTTAAACGTAGGCTTCTTTCATTAAGCTGTTAAGAACAAAACTACATTGCAATTCTGGTAGTAGCTTGAATTTTGTGAAACAGATTTTAAAAAATAGTGGTAATAATAACAATTATTAACACAAATGGGCTCTTATGATACTTGAATGAGATGTGAGGTATTTGGGGGCAGGAACTCCCCTTGCAGAATTATCTGTACCTGGAAATGATTGATGGTTTCAAACAACTTTAGGAGAGTGGCAGAGTTTCCAGTCCCTATTTTGCAATATGATGTTACAAAGGATCTTGAAGTTCTTTATCTTGGTGCTAGAATATTTTAGGAGTGATGGTTTGTTGTGGGAAATAGTCTGAAAGGTTAGCCTTGCAGAAAATGAGGTGGCCAGCTCAGAAGTTGGAAGAGAGGAGGGAAAAATATCTCCTGTGTGGTTGTGCACACTTAACCCAGACACTGGTGTTAGCTGGCTAGGCTCCCCCTACCTTGTCAGTGAACAGTAAGAGGAACTAATTCAAATAATGTTTCAGAAAACAAGTTATGTGTATGCCCTGAATCCTCTTACACGGGAGTCTGTGTGAACAGTAGATGCCAATGCAGGCACCTGAATTGTGCACAATGTGTATGAATATCCCTGGGAGCAATGTCTGGTTTGTGCCTTGGGAGCAAGTCAGGGTTATGACAGGGTGGAGGATTGGAAATTGGCAAAATAAGTGGTTTTGAACACTGCCATAGTTCATAGATGAAAGGCTGAGTATAAGGAAAGATGAATTCATGTTCCACATTAAGCTTTGATTCTAGCTCTTTTGAACAAACTAATTTTCCATCTTGCAAGTTGTTAACGGCATTTAGATAGGAAAATAGTCATGAAGTAGGTGAAGGTGCAGAGCAGTGGGGTAGAAAATGAGATCATTAGAAAGTTCAAACAGTGAGGATTTTGCTTTTTGCTTCCAAAGCTTCCAAAGCTTTTTGCTTTTTTTCTGCCTCCAATTTGCAGCTGATTCTTACATATATCAGACACTTGCAACTGTTACAAGTATTCCTTTCATTCTGTGTGAACAGATGCATGTAGTGTCAAAACGGATGTATTAAAAATTCAACTTTGGATGAACTTTCTGGGTGTGGATGAGCAGCTTGTAGGGAATGCCCAGCTTCCAAAAGTCATTGGCAGTTTTGAAAATTTCTCAGCCTCTGGGTGGCTATCTAAAAACAATTTATTTTTGAATCTTGCATCCATTTCTGTGAGAATAACTGCTGAAATAAAACAGACCTGTGTTCTTTTGAAGTTCGTTTGCTCCTCCTGCATTGGCTTCCTCTGGAAGAAAACATCACCCTGTATTTTGGCAGTTACTGTGATGCAGAGATGAGTATGTTTGGTTAATGCTTTAGTTGAACTGAATTAGCTTGTATAGTGTGAGGTGGGGACCTGACCCTGTGCCTTTAGGTCAAGCAAGGACAAGTGAATGCTTTGGTGTTTTTTCATGCATGAGAACTTCATTTACTTGAAAGATTCTTCACACAGCTTCCACCACTCAGGAGACTGGGAAATTAGATGGGGAATTTTTTGTTCATCTTTTAGTTAGTCTTGCTCAACACTGGTCAGTCGACCCATATTCTGCCCCAGATTTGTGGGTACAACTTCACAGCTTGTGTTTAAAATAATCTGGTACACTGTCAGTTTGCAAATCTGGAAACTTTCAAAGACATAAGCTTAAGTGTTCATATACAAATATTTTAGACTTGCATGGACTTTAGCACTGTGAAGAGTGGACACTGTTGGGAAAGGGGAAACATTACTGTTACCGTGTAACTAATAAGAAAAGAAGCTTAATACTTCTCAGTTTGTATGAAACTGAAAGGAACAATTTTAGCATGTTTGATTTATCTTTTTCCCCTTACTTCAGACTGAAGTGGCCTATTTGGATCCAAAACTGTCTCTTAATTTCTTCAGTACTTCATTACTTCCTTGTCACACACTGTTCCTTTCTTATTCTGCTGTCAACAGGTCTGAAAATATTTTAGGATGTTAAAACTTCTCTTGCTAAAAACACTGTTTCTGGCCATCATTGTGTTCATCTATCATCATCTCCTCTTACTCCTTATGAAGAATTCTTTGGTTGCCTTTTCGCAATGAAGATTCCTTAGAAGGGTTGAAATACAGAATCATAGAATGGCTTGGGTTGGAAGGGACCTCTGGACATCATCTGGTCCAACCCCCCTGCAGTGGGCAGGGACATCCCCAAGTAGATCAGGTTGCCCAGAGCCCTGGCAAGCCTCACCTTGAATGCCTCCAGGGATGGGGCCTCAACCACCTCCCTGGGCAACCTGTTCCAGTGTTCCACCACCCTTGTGGTGAGGAACTTCTTTCTAATATCCAGTTTAAATCTACTCTTCTCCAATTTAAAACAATTGCCCCTTGTCCTTTCACTGCAGGCCTTTGCAAACAGGCCCTCTCCAGCCTTCTTGTAAGTTCCCTTTAGGTACTGGAAGGTCACTGGTAGGTCCCCCTAGAAGTCTTCTCTTCTCCAGGCTGAACAATCCCAGCTCCCTCAGCCTGCTCTCGTAGGAGAGGTGTTCCAATATAGCTCAGCTTGCTAGTCAAGCAGTCTGGCTACTACTGACTCTGTTAAAGGACCACTCTAATAGTAGAGGATGTTCAACAAGCACTAACCGGAGGGGAGATAAAGGAATATTCCTTACAAGAACTTGGGGAGAACACTTATTATTATTATAGACATTATTTATTTAAACAATAATGTTGCCAAATTTTAAAAAATAGTGGTAATAATAACAATTATTAACACAAATGGGCTCTTATGATACTTGAATGAGATGTGAGGTATTTGGGGGCAGGAACTCCCCTTGCAGAATTATCTGTACCTGGAAATGATTGATGGTTTCAAACAACTTTAGGAGAGTGGCAGAGTTCAGGAATCTGAAAATGCTAAGAGGTTAGCTGAATGTTGTCTGTGCTGTTCTTATAAGGTGGGATGGCATAGTTTGTTTCTAGGAGGAGCTTTTAACTGCTTTTGATTTATAAAGAAAAAGTACTTTATTTGTGAAGTCATACCAAAATACACACATTTTTCTTAATATTTGAATGGGGAAAACTATGAAAATAAAGAAAAAACTAAGAAATAGAGGGGATAAAATTACATAGAAATGTTTGCACTTTGGAGATGTGTTATTGCCTAAATTTATGTCAATATACTTTATTTTCAGGCAGTTCAGACAGAAGCACTTGTAGCATGTCTTTCTGCTGAGGCCCATTAGACCTAGTGGAGCTGTGCTGGTGAGTTTGCAGTGACTGCATGGAGGTGACAGCTCAGCATGTCAGAGCATTCAGAAGTCTGCAAAGAGCAAACACAGAAGACAGTGGTAGCTAACATTGTCCTTGCCTTCCTATATGTAGGTCTGTTTGTCTTCAACTGTATTTTTCTAACTGAAAGATTCATTCTTAGCAAGGAGTCAGGAATCTTGTACTGATGTGGTTTAAAAAAAAGAATTTAGTTAGCCTGCGGACATGGCAAATTCAGTGTTTAGGATCTAGGTGGTTACAGTCCAGTTCTGTCAATGTGTGGATGTTCTGTAATTAGCTGCTTCTAGAAATTCTTGGTGTAATCTGAGTGGTGGCAGTAGTTAAGGTGAAGTGAATTGTGCAGAAGGGATTTTAACAGATGCCGAGTATTCCTGTCACTAGGCTGTAAAGGCCCACTAGAAGTACTAGGTATAAGTCTGGGCTTCATAGTAGAGGCATATTGTTGCCCTCTTTCTTTCCAGAAAGAAATCAGTAGGTCTGAAGATAACTTGCGGAGTGTCCTTCTTCCTTTGCAGTCTCAAAAGTTTAATTGCACAGCAGTGCAAACTGTCAAGTGAACACTTTGTTGGTCAAGCAGAAATACTTCTTAAAATGTCATAAGGAGAGATGCTCTTAGCATTGCTTAAGGGAACTGCAAGCTAGCAACAAGAAATTAGCAACATCTATGTCGAATCTTGTGTGGTGTCAGCATGCTGTGGGACCAAAGGGCCAAAGTGAACTTGATTAAAACTTAATCCTGTGAAACTGTGATTGGTGAAAGTATTTCTAAATAAGTAATTCTATAGCAAGAGCAATTGTGGACAACAAAATCTTTAGAAGAAAGAGTTATGGTTTCTTAGAATTGCCAGTAAAACTTCAACTTTTCAGCTGTCACTCCTTTTGTTACTAACTGTTAACCTAAGCAAAACACAACCTTTGGCAGATTGGTATTTTTCATGTTACTGTAAAAGTGTTTAGTGTCAGCTATTATGATAGAAGTGATTAATGTCCTGGAAGAGAGGGGGCATAATTCCTTTTTCATTGCTTGTGGGTTTTTTTCCACACAGCTCTAATTGATCTACACTAAAAAAAAAAAATTAGGATGTACATAGATAAAAATGTCATGTTTTATTTTTGATCACCTGGCTTTTTGGTTTTGTGTGTGAATAATATACATGAAAGCAGGTAAGAATAGATACTTATTTTCACAGAAACTTCTTGCTTATGCAGATGTGTTTTAGAACATTACTTTTGCTTTTTAGCAAAAACTAGGCTCCTTACTATAAAGCAACTATCTTAAGTTTCCTAAAGTACAAAAACTCTCAAAAAGAAGCGGTTGAATTGTTGGATTTTGGTCACATCTTGTTTGATACTGTAAATCATTTTCTTGTATTTCCTGTCTCATAGTGTTCTTCTAAAAATAGCTGGAGTTGCTTGCTGTTTGCCCACTGCAGTTCCATGATGGAATAGCCAGTTTAAAATTACTTCCTCTCAGCTACTCTGCCCCTCCTGCAGCCTGAATCCTCTCCTGTCACCTCCCACAACAGATGTTCAGTGACTTATACTTCACTGAGAGAAAATCTTTTATAACTTTAGGAAGCTGGTTTTCTTTTTCAAAAACCAACAACAAACATAACAAAAAACCAAACGGACCCCCAGCTGCCATACTCCCCCATCAAACGACAACAACAACAACTACAAAAGGCTGCAGAAGCCACCAGTCTAAATGAAGGTCACAATTCAGAGGCACCAAACAACCTGTAACCAGTCCCTGCATTGCTGAAACTGGCAGGGAAAACCTCAAGACCCTCTATCAAATGCAGCTGGGAAGTTGCATGAGACGTGTATTGATGCAAATTATCCTCTTCAAAATACAAGCTGGGTTGAAGAATTTACATGAGGAACTGAATCTAACAGTGTGTCAACACAGATAGACAGTTTGGTTAACTCATTTTTTTCTTGCACAAATACAACAAAGGCTTATTAAAGAAAGTAAGAGTACTAACCCACAGTGCCACAGGAAAACTGAATTTGAATGAAGACTCTGTGAGAGCACCTTTTTCCTAGTAGTATCCTACTTCAAAATGATCTCTTCAAAGTGTCCTTTTACACAAAATAGCTTCAGTCTTGTTAACAAACAGCTGGACTGTATGCCTTTTATTTTGTGGAATTAAGTTACCATCCTAAGGGAATCTTTAGAGAAACCTGATTCCAGTTATTAGACCACAATATTGGCAAGTAGCATACAACCAGTTACATTAATGAGTTGAGAGTTATGCTTCTCCTCTTGTACAAACTAAAATCTAAATTTTGTAAGCAGCTCTTGTGGAACTTGCTGCATAGACCTCTTTCCCCTCAGCCCTGGGATTCGATTAACAGCCCTTGTGCTGTGAGCACTTAAGCACTTGAGATCATAAGAAGATCTCTTGAGCCTTGGTATTCATTGCCTCTTAGCAAGAAAAGTAAGACTGTTGATCTGCAGCTTCTCATTGGTCTCCAAGGGAGTGAATCCTCACCTGCTGCTGTTATACCTAGAACAGTAAAGGCAGGATATTTGGATGGCTTATTGGACCTTCAGGGCTGCAAAGGGAGAACTGGGATGTCTGATCACATGTATAGGCAAGAGGGAATTTTGCTAGTAGGTGTTCTGAGTGCTAGGTCTGAGTCTGCCCACTCCAGGGGCTATAGCAGATTAGGCTTGGCTGTTATTACAGCTGATAGAAAGGCCTGTCATTTGCTGTTTCAAATCGGAGGAAGATCAGTATGAAGGTTCCCAATTGGTATAGAATAAGTTTAATTATATGAGGGGAAAGAGTGGCAATGTAATAGTGTGAGACCACATGTACTGGTGAAGTGAATTGTGCAGAAGGGATTTTATTTTAACAGATGCTGAATATTCCTGTCACTAGGCTGTAAAGGCAGTAAAACACCACTAGAAGTACTAGGTATAAGTAGGTTTTGGCATTTGCCTATCAGCTAGTGGTGGTTATCAGTTGAGTACCAAAGGACTTGGGATTGATGCTTTATTGCCCCCTAGGCCAAGACAGTTTCCATGGATGCTCTTGTCTAAGAAGTTGTAGGTAACGTAGTGTGCTTTGGTTCCTTGCTGAAGGAAGGAAAGAGGTTCCAGAAGCAGACTGGCTGTGGTACCCAATTCCTCTGGGGTTGCTGAGGTCGTTAGTATTGGTTTGTTGAGGAAGTGCTTTCCCTGAGTCTTATAATGTGATGATCATTTCACGTGGAAGGAGGCTGGCAGGCAAGGGCTTAGATTAAGAATAGGTCATCTAAAACCCTCATTTTCCAGATCATCAAAATCTGTTCACAGATGGCTTTTTTTGACCTGGTTTAGAAATCTAATGCAATCTGTCTCTTCATGAGAGCAAAGCGTGTGTGTGTGTGCGCATGCTTAAGTACATACCTATGTTTAAAACAAAGGGGGGTTGTTGGACAAGTAGTTTCTAACCATACCTATTTTAAAAGAAATCTATTTTTTTATATATAACAATTTTCTTTATTAGATATTTATGAATTTCATGTGTGTTTCTTATTTTCAGGTTGTGTGACCTATATACCTAGATGGAGGGGAGACACTTGGCATATATTACCTAAAAAACATTTATTGTTTTTAGGTTAGTACAAAAGTACACAAGAACACTAAGCTACATAAATAACTAATGTTTTGTGCATGAGGAGCTTTTTAAGCATCAGTTATGATAGTGAATTGGAGCTGTGTGTGTACATTTTCCTTCTTCTGTTTTTGCTTGATCTATGGATGTTGAAGGAATAATACTTTTTCAGAAGAAAGAAAACTTGAAAGAAGTGCTTGAGAATTTTTTTTTTTCATATTCCAGCATCTCTTGGTATAGAAGAGATTAAGAAAGAACAGGAGAAGCTTTGCATTCTTGACATAGGTTGTTGCTCTGTTTTTGTTCTTGACAGGCTTGCCTATGAGCTTCTTTGGAGAGTGGCAGAAAGAAAGTGGATTGTTGTTGGTCTGAATATGTTGCCATTTTCAGATGTTAGGTATTTTGTTCCTGTACTCAAGCACACTCCCTGAAGTCAAATGCTGCAGCGCTGAAAGCTCAGCTGTTTTTATTTGGTTTATTTTTTGAGGTAGACTTTTGTTTGCTTGTTTGTTTCTTCTAATAGTTTGGGAAATGGTTCTCCCATGCTGTCTTGGTGAAATCAAGGATCTTGCTGCTAGAAGACAGCAAGCTAAATTTGTTGACACATTACAAAATTCTCCTTAATGCATACAGACTGGCAGATATGAGCTGGTGACCCATTACCTAGAAGCACAGGAGCAGCAAATTTTGTTCCAAAAACTAGAAGTAATGTCTGGCTGTCATGCATCCTCTGCTTTTCAGACATTTGCACCTAGGGAAATACGTCAAAAGCAAAGATGACAGAATGTCAAGGATCAAAACTCAATTAAAAACTCAATTAAAAATACTAGATGCTTCAAAAAACTTAAGATGGTAAAACCTTAAGGAAATGTATATTTGTACTTCTGTATTTGTTTATAGCTAGAAACATATTCAAAGTTTTTCTTGTTCTTACCAGTTATATTCCCAAGCATCTAAGCAGTGCTCTTCTCTGCCATCTAGGCAGGAAAACCCTTTTTTCTTGCTTCCCTTTTATCCAGTGTCTTAGCAGGGCAGGAATGTATAACATCGTAAGGAACAAAGATTATTAATATGGTGTTGAGTTTTTCCTTCCTCTTTTTCCAGGTTGTTGAGTTTCCTGTGCCTAGTTCAAGTTAAGCTATCTGTGTTGCCATGGCAGTCCATTTTTAAACAGTAGTAACCCAGTATTCATGGAGAGAGGATAGCATGCCAGTGAGGTATTGAGAAATAAAAAATACAGTCTATTTTTTAAGAGCTGTCCAAAATATGTAGTGATAACTTAGCAAAGCTAATTTCAGCTAAGAAGATGTTTAAGTACTTAGTGCTAAGTTGGGTGCATCACACAGTTAAATTAGGACCCATGTATAAGTGCAGGGGTAGAGAGAAAAGCTATTGCAGACTTGAACTGATTATACTGCTACTATAGCTCCAAATGAAAGCCTTATGCTCCAAAACAAAGGGCTTCTGTATTATAAGTTGTCAAGGTCATAGACATCTTAAGAAACATTCTGTTTCTTTTTAGTGGAAGTGGAAAAGCAAAGGTTTTCAAGGTAAGTGTATTGACCTTTTGTCTGCAAACCCTCTCCAAATTCTCTAGAATTCTTTAGCATAGAGGCACTTCACAAATATGAAGAGGGGTGGAAAAAAAAGCAGAGCTGCCTCTGGAAAATACAGCTGATGAAGATGCCTCTTCGTTATATACAGATAGGTTATACAATGAAATTCTTTCCCAAAATAAATTATTTCATCAGCTCTGATTGTTGACAATATGGAAATGGTGCATGACTGTATCAAGTATTCTGGGCTTTTTTTTTTTTTTTCATTTCAGTAGTAGCAGATCAAAAAAAATACTGAGCAGATTGTTAAGTTTCATTGTAGATGGCAAAACAGTTCCACAGGGGGAACGTTTTTGTCTTAGAGGACTCTAAAGAGCAACTAAAGATCTAGCAGAGTGCATTTGTTGACATAAGATTTCTGGCTAGAGAGCTGAGTCTTTAGCTAGGCTTGAAAGCTTGACAAATATTTCTTTCTCAACTGCTCACTGCTGGAGGAATCTAAACAGCCATTGGCTGCTGCCAGTGTTGGGAACAAACTATTTTGGGTGCTTGGTTTTGGTGTTTGGTTTGGTTGTTTTTTTTTGTAAGCTCCTACTTAAGTCAGCAACATGAGTGATATATTGGGTTGGTCAATTAATCCCTTGTTCTAGGCTCAGTGGTTTTTCAGGGCTGTTTTTCAGTTTGAAGAAATTACTTTAAAATGTCTTCTCTCTCTCTCTCTGTGCCCTACTGTCTAATATTGTGATGGTGGTGAGCTTTAACTTGCTGTAGAGACTATACAGGCATTTTCTAGCAGTGCTACATGGTGTCTTTCAATATAGTTGGCTTTTCTACTGTAAGACTTTGAACAACAAGGAGAACTGTTTTTTCAAAGTACAGTTCTTTAGAGAGCATTCTGACATGACTGACTAAGCACTTAAGTGACTGTTGTGCACAGCAGAAAACTGGAAACCAAGATCACAAAATCTGGAAGTGGTTTTGTGTGTGTGCATTTGTGTTGAAGTAGGAAGTGGAAAAGTGCAGAAAAAAGAGAAAGTACCCATTTTTTCATTGGCTTAACTTTGAGCTTGAAAAATTTGCTCCTATTCTCTTGGTAGAACTGTGAGAGTAGTGTGCCAGCCTCAGAGGAGGACTTCTTATCACTCTGCTCTTGAAACTCTTCCTGTTGACACACATGCTTGCTGTCTCTGGGGAACTTTACTCAGTCACCCAGAAAAGAGGCTGACTTCACATGACTTTAATGTGAGGCTAGATAAGAGAAATTTGGATGCTTGAGACCTGGGGAGAGAAGTCAAACTTGGAGACCTCAATCTGTGTGAGGCTAGTACATTTGATTTGTAACCCGCTTGAACTCAGACTAGTGAATAAAATTTGAAGGTTTACTATGGCAGAATAGAAGGTTTCCTATGGCTCTGCAGGCTGAACAAGCCATCAATAGTCCCCAATATACTTTTGGCTAGAGCTGCTACAAACTATTGCTAACACTTCAGCTTAGCTTAAAGCCACGCTAGGTGCACCAACAGATGTTCCAGTCACACCTTGGAATTAGAGCTGCAGACGGCTTTACTTTGTGTAAAGTATCTCACAGCTCTAAAGAAAGTGGGAAGAATGCTATCAAGTTGCATCAACTGAGGTGAGACTGCAAGCTCATTTAGAAGAAAGTGAGACATTACCCTCTGAAACAGTGTTTTCATGTCCCTTTTCATTGCTCCTTTAAATGTTCTATGATTAGCTATAGGAAACGCAGGCCTGTATGATCACCCGTGTACAGGCTGTTTGTGACAAGTGTGGATGTAGGGCATGTCATGAGTCAGTTAGCAGAAGTGTGCAAACGTGTGCCAGAAAGAGATCACAGGCAGGAAGACTTGGGGTCCTGTGTGACTTCATGTTGCTCTTTTAAAGCTGAGGATAGAGGTTGGCTTGATCTTGCCTTGCTCTGGTTCTTCAGTATTTACATGCATATGTGTCAGGGTGCTGTTGAACAGATCTGCAGAAAGTAAAAAGTATGTCATTACTGAAGATAGGATCAAAAGAAGCAAGATGATTCTGTTAATAGCATAAAGCTATTTGGGAGCTGGAGACTGGGAAAGAATGTGTCTAGTAAAATGCACTTAAACTGAGCTGCAGACACCTGATAAAGTTATATTTGTTGCTGTTATTTAGAGTTCCCTTCTCTACTGGCAAAGAAACCTGTCTTCCTTTGGTTTGTGCATTCTTATTTTTAGTCCTTGTATTCTTACCAGGAGAGGATGATCTAGTTCTCATGGTATGTGCTAGTCATCTCTTGGTACTGGAAAAGTGAAGGTAAATAAGACTGTGTGCGTTATAGACTCACGTTTAGTCATTCTTTAAGAGTTCTCAGTTTTGTCTTCAGAGTTAAATCACACATCCATGTGATGCTAAGGTGATTTAGCAAAGCCATGAGGAGCATTAGCCAGTTTCCTGTTTGAAAGTTTTGATTTTATCAGTCTGCCAAGGAAATCTAGTGCTCAGCTTTGGTTATTAATGAATATGTAGAGGAGTAGAGGGAAAGCTGTGGTTTTATTCGTGATTTATACTCATGTTTTGTAGTCTCTTGGTTCCCTTAGTTCCTCAGTCCTGTGTCTCTTGCTATGTTTTTTTTTTGTTGTTGTTAAATATAGGGTACATACATGTTTCTTTTATTTGTATTGAGGTTTTGAAACAAATGTTTATAATGAAGAATATTCGTGATTTGCCTGGTACCTTTGGGCAAGAACCTTAGGCAGCTTCACAAGTACTAATTATCTCAAAGTGCTTTGAAGTCCACCGCATGGTGCAAGTCTGTTGGCTGTAACTAAAGTGACTGTTTTCCATCTCTACATCTCTAGAGACTGGTGGAGCTGGGGGGGTCAGTCCTCCTTTGCTGTGTTCTGGTAATGCCTGTAAGATGAAATCAGTGGCCTGTTTCAGAAAGCTTCATTAGCAGGTTGTCTTGTATTCCTGGTATCTTATGGGAGGACTGATCAAAACCTAAACACAGATTTGGAAGAAAGCAGTATGCACCCAAATACATGCGAATAAATCGGACACAACAAACTGTTGAGTTGTTGCTGGCTACTGCTGAGCCCTAAACTCAGTGACTGTCAGGACCCTGCTGCCTTGGAAACTGAATACTGCTGCTAAATTTAATAGAGACCTCACATTTGGGAAGAAAAATACAGCACAATAACTCACATTAGCCATGTTGCTGACACTGCATTACTAGACAGATGACTAATTTGTGGATAACATTTTAATCCTTCTGGGATTTTTTCTTGTCTTTAGGTGAAGCCAAAAACCTTCCTACATATCCGGGGCCAAACAAGATGAGGGATTGCTACTGTACTGTAAACCTGGACCAGGAGGAGGTTTTCAGGACCAAAATAGTGGAGAAGTCATTATGGTAACAAATACATATATACACATTTTAACTCTTCTCATTCTCTGCTTAACTGTGTTTGTTTAATGTTCTAAAGATAGTTTTTTGGGGGGAGAAAGGAGGCTGAGTATGATCCTTCTTCCAGTTTTAAGAACACTAGTGGTACAGCTATTACTGCCATGATTATGTGTATATATGGGAAAATACCTTCACCAAGGCAAGCTATAATAACTGTTTTCTTAAGAATGTACAGCCAGTGCTCCTTTCTTTCTGCAATAATTGTTTTGAACTTCCCAGAGATTTTTAGATCTCAGCTTAGAAGGTAGCACTGAACTACATTTCACATCTGTCTGTGCTTAGAATTTGGCATTGGTCTAGCTACCCTAACGGGAAGAGTTAGGGATTTTTCTTTTTTTCCTTCTGTCATGAGGCTGCAAGTGAAAGGAGAGGTTTGCACATGAGATGCCTGTTTGATTATCCTGGACACTTCCTGTGAGATTATAGTTGCCAAATGTAGAATGAAACACAACAAGAAGCATGTAGCAAAAGTTAAAATATTTTCTTCTGGAAATCCCCAGGCATCAAAAAAATAAAGGGAACAAGGCTGGGCATATGTATACTCTGGCAAGCAAGGCTTTTTGTGGAGTTGAGGGGAAAGTCCAGCATGGAACAGTCAAGTTTATAACTTTTTATCTTAAGATACAAAGCGGGAAAAGTGAGAGTTTAGTAATATAGTTAGGAATTTGCTATTTGTGTTGTTATTACAAATGATTTACTTTGGGAAGTAGCTCTAGAGCACACCCCCAACCCCTCAGAACGTGAGTCTGAGTAGCTTGAAGTAGGGGGTTATTTCCTTAAGTCACTTTAATTGTTCTCTCTCATAACTTTTTGTCATCTTTATTCCTTATCTTACATTCTGGCGTTTTGTACTAGGAGTATATGGGGACTTCTGTTTCTTAAAGCATTTAGATTGGCTAAACATAATTAGAGGTGTCTTTGAATGATGCTGATGCTAACACTTTCCTTATGGTAGTGTACTAGATTTTTAAAAAAAAGGAAGTGGAAAAGTGAAAAAGCAAAGACTGACCTGTATGCTTGGATTTTGTTTTGTTTGGTGGGTGTTTTTTTCCCACAATAACCGATATGCAATGTCCCTGAATCAGTTGTTTTCTCTAAAAGTGGCTTTATAACTCATTTCAGTTAGTTCCTGGGTCAACCAACTGTAGCCCTCCTGCTAGAAGTTGCACAGTGGGATTTTATTTTGCTGGATGATCATTAGCGCTTCGCAGGGAAGCGAAAGGTAGCAAGCAGGGGTATGAGAATAGTTGGTGTAAATTCCTTGAGCTAATTGAAGAAGTTTTTCTATTGTGAAAATAAACTCTTAGTGGTAGGAGTAAACAACAAGTGTAATTCCTTCAGTGGGAAAAACCCTATCTATCTTTAGATACCATAATAAAGCTGAAGAGGTATAGAGAGGCTGTGCAGAACTGGAAGGCTTCTGGTTTCCTGTGGTGAAAAATTGTTTTTAATTGAGGTGAACCCGGAGGAGAGCAATACAGTGGTGAGAGGTCAGGAAAATATACCTTGATGATGAAAGTTTAAAAAGATTGGAATTGTTCAGCCTAGAGAAAAGGGATGAGAGTAGATATAATTATGTAAATACATTGAAAAAACTCCAAACAAATAAAAAACACCAACACCCCAAACAAACAAAGAAAAAACCCAAACCAACTCCTCCAAAATAACTTAAGAGGGACGGAATTGCTCTATATGTTCAGTATGGATATTGCAAATAATAATGGACTTAAACTGCAGTGGGAAAGGAAGTTTAGGTTCAGGTTTATTGTGAGGAAAAATCTTCCTGTTGTTAAGGATTCTAAAACACTGGCCTAGATTGCCTTGGTTTTTCTATATTTATTGATGAAGGCTTTCAATAGGTTCTGTATAATCAGTCCCAATCAAAATATATGGATCTTCCTGCTTTGGAACAGTGGTGGACCAGATGACCTCTGAAAATCTCTTTACAGTCCTATTTTCTTTGATCTAAGGGTTGACTAGAGATGATCTCCCTGGTCATTGTTTCTTCTCCCAGCGAATTGCTGTCTTCAGTGTTAGACTGCCCTCTCCCTCTCCCTGTGACCCTCTGTTTGCAAGTACTGTTTTTGAAAAACATGCTTCTTCAGTCCTTGAATGTCCACTTACAGACACTAATATCAACAGAATCTGCATTTATTCGTATAGGTGTTTCTCTGTCCTTTTTCAGTTGTGTAAAAGAAAAGCAGACCAAAAAAACTCAAATACTTTAATGGTAAAACAGTCTGTGACTAGGATTTGCTTTAATTAAGTGAGGCACATTCCAGCAGCTACTACATCTTTTATAACTGTATTTACATCTATTAGAACAAGTGGATAGTCTCCCAGAGGAAGATAATCTTTCAAAAGATTTCAGACCATTCTGCAGTGGCCTATTGTTTTTATAAGACACTGAGATGAGCACATAGCTGAGGAGCCGGTCATGCTGTTACATTCTGTAGTGTTTGTTTGTAAATGGATTCAACCCGTTGAGTAGCTATGAGTTATCGGGCAGGCAAGGCTTTTGTGCCCTAAGGCCCATGTAATTTGTAGGCAGCAAAGAAATATCTCCTTTCATGTGTGGTGTTCCTTTGCCAGGCCCTTGCCAACCTAATAATGAAGCATGTGTTGGGTCCGTTTTTCTGAGGTATTCCTGCTGGAATATGTGATGTTAGATGGGAGCACAGATGTGAAGCTGGTCTAGTGCATAACTAAAATGATTAAATCCTGGCTGACAATCTGCATGGCTGGCACTGAAGTGGGTGACACAGCCTGAAGTAAGGTTTAAGAATTGCTTATATTCTCTCTCATACTGGTAACTCTCCAGTAAGCTGAAAAAATGATTTTCATGAACTCTATGAAAAATAAGATGCTTTGTGTGAAGTCTGAATTGAAAAATGCTTCATATGCAACCCTTGCACTGCTAGCTCTGAAACAGTGTCTTCTCATCTGGCCTATCTTTTCCAGCATATCTGCATAAAATGACTTTGCCTCCATGAAGAAGCTTGTAGTTGAAGTCATGTTGAAGCAGTCTTGTGTACTTGGGAATTCAAGGAGTGCTTGCTTTTTTTCTTCCTTTTTATTTTTTTTCTTTTTACTCAGTTGAGCTTCATTAAGCTTCTACTAAGCACTGCAGAAATGTATATTTTTTCCAGGCAGGCCTTCTCATGATGTTAAGCTTAAAAAGAACTGGCAAATGGGAGAAAGGAAGCAGTTATCTCTCCTTCCCAGAGGAATTTGGATGAAAGTCCAATTCTACCTTGCTTGGGATATCTGTGGCAGAGTCTTCACACTCTGACTCATAATCTCAGTATTTTATACTGCGACAATGTAAGAAGATGACTCCCTGAGCTCTGTCCGAGTCTTCTGCAACAGATTATTTTATTAGGCTGCAGCAGAGGCATGAGAAGACAGCTGAGAGCAGTAACCTCTTAAATCAGTACAGCATGAATCATTCAGAACTGAACTAGTACATCATTGTTGTCCAGCCTGGTGCCCTTACCAGTGCTCTGAAGAGAATTGTTTGAGCCTGATACCCTTGATTTAAGTTTCCGTCTGAAAAATGGAGAGCAGCCAGCATGGTGAACCTTAACTCATCTATTCAGTCAGGTTGGACTCATAAATTACAATCAGGAACTTAAATAATTCCTGCCATCCAGCCTCAGTTGGCTTTTCTTAAACTGGATGCTGGCATTGCTGCCATGTGCTGGAAGATTTTGAGGGCGGTTGTGAAACTTGGTGGTGTCTGACTGAAAGAAGTCAAAGGTTACAAGATGGGCAGGCATTTCTGTGAAACCACAGAGCAATGCAAAAGTACTGTTTGTGTGGGGCAGTTCAGAGTCATGTCACTTCTTTGGTGATCTTTGGACAAGCACAGTGAATGGATGGGTTGGTCAGAGCAAGCTCTACAGGTTCCCAGGAAGAGAATCTTGAACTCTTCAAGCAGCACTTTCATAAACTTCTTGGCACAAACCTTTAGTAAATTCTAAGAAGGCCACGTGCAAGTCATAAGATAATGAGGGAGAGGTCAGTCTGAGCCATGATTTAATACTCTTCTCTGTTTCGTATTTGTTGTTCAATATAAATATTACCATCATCCACAAAAGGCACTGAGTAGAATTGGATCCCTTTTGTATACCCTAGCAGAGATGTACGTGGAAGGACTCGTGTATTTTATGTCCTAAGGAATGTGTGAACTACTAGTTTCTTAAATGCACAGATCTACAACTTTTCTCTAGTTCTGAGCTGCAAGTAGACAGCCTGACAAGAATTTTGCCTAGTCATTTCCTTTGCTGAACCCATTACTTAGCTTTCCCTATGAGAAGCTTGAAACTTGAGGCTCCGCCATCCAGGACTTGTTCCTAGCTCCAGATCTTCCCTGAGGATAAACTTTCTTGGCTTGTTGGTGTTAAGACAAACTTTTGTGTTTGCTGTTTGCATCAAATGCTTCCATTCACTTAAATGGCAGTGTCAGCTGCAACAGGAAATCAGGGCAGCTCCTCAAATCATAGGTGAAGAATGGAAGGAATGTGACATCTCTAAATTTGTTTCAAGGATATGGATAAAGGCAAAAACGGTTGTACATTAAGAATCCAATGGCTGACAGTGTGTGCCTTAGTGAGATGAGCCAAGCATCTAGAGTCTGATTTAGTTCTCCACTAATTCACTGAGGAATTTTTCACGTGCTAAACATAGTCATCAAAGCCTGAATGAAACAGCAAATGAAGCCAGAGGCACTTTTCCCACCCTCACTCTCCAGTGAAGGTAACAGTAAGAACTAGAAGTCTGTAGGGTGCATGTGAATGCACAGTGAAATGTGCTGTAAATTCAGGTAAAGCTGTGTTCCCTCTAAGAATGAGGTTGTTGTGTCTTTGTTTTATATCAGATGAGGTAACAAATTCAATCAGTAGCCCTCAGAACTTTAAGCAATTCTACTGCCATATTTAATGTTGTTATTTTTTAATTCTAGACTTCCTTAAACCCTATGTTACTAAACTCCCATGTTTGGAGTTCATGGCTGCATAGCTAAACTTCTCTTGTGTTCTGATAACATCATGACTGCAGGCCACTTCCCCCATTTAAACAGTTTTTCCCTCAGTTGGAGCATTACCAAAATTAGCTGTTGTATCTGAGTTCCATTAGCTACTTCCATATTCTTAGATTGCTAGCTCACCTCCTTGAAGTAATAGCTTTCCCCAGCCCAGAGGCCTTGAGCTGAATGCTGTAATGTGTTTTGGAGCTTCTCTTCTGCAATTTCCCAGCTCACTCCTCAGTATGCTGTCAGCCCCAGGGCCTGCCATCTCTTGCTCTTGACTACATCTAACCATGACCTGAATTCCTGTTAATCAATAGATTTGAATTTTGAAACACCCCAAGCCTTTAAGGGAAAGAGATAAAATGGGTACGGGTACAACTTCAGCCTGGTCAGGAGTGTTATTGAGGGCGAGGATTGCATGGTTTTGTAGGGAAGTAATAGAGCTGGGAAGGGTGCCAGGAAGGGAAGTAAGACTTAGTGGAAGGAGGGGAATGAAATGAGCCTTGAGACTCAAGGCAGGGTTTATGAATGAGGGCGTTTATCTGCATGAAAAGCCACCCATGTGAGTTAATATTGTTGGTGTTACGGGCTGCTGTGAGTGATTAAAAAAAAAAAGTAAAGCAGCTGTAATATGACTTCTGTTGTTTGGGTATGTCGTCTTACAGAATATTTTGGGAGGTGAGTAGGGGCCAAATGGCTGCTGCTTAAAGTTATCATAATCCCTGTAAGCCTCATTGAGCCAATCCAGCAACTGTCCAAGTGAGGATGATAACTATAGCTCGGGTGTCTGTCTCTCTCTTCTGAGTGTAGGGTTGAGAAAATGATACTGCTTTATTTTTTTTCCCCTGTATAGTGGGGATGGTTGTGGCTATAACACAGCAATATCTATCTGGGTGTCTCTGCCCAGTGACATGAGGTAAAATTTGCTTAGGCTCAGCAGATGTCTGGAAGACTTCAGCCTGTACTCTTAACAGTGGGCATAAGTGGTATGTTTGGATTTAGATGTTGCCTTCTGTACCATATGCTTTTTGCTGTGTGTCCTCTGCTAGATTTGTGCTTCAAATATAGAACTAGGCATTTTTAATAAATTGTGAGAGGAAGCTATCATGACCTCTGCCAGCTTTGGCTTTTGGAGAGCCTGTCTGTCTTGCTTGTCTTGTAGCTCTGTGTCTAGTAGGAGACTGAAGTGTATTCAGATTTTATTTAGCTTTCTGTAGCTGCTTTGAATAAACCTTCTCTTCTTTACCCAACTCTCTTTACGTACACTGCAAAGCATAGTATAAAATGTATTAGTCAAGTAGTAGAAAAAGCTTAGTAGTAGAGACAAACAAATGTACTCCTTTGTACAGGCTGATTTCACTTCCCACTCACATGGCTGTGTGAACTCTGGTCTTCAGTTCATGCAGCAGGATGAATCCAGTATTTCTAAACGTTTTAAAGTAGAGGATGTGGAGTTGTCTGTGGCATGTTAATAGTTCTTACTTTCAATCACAAAAGCAGGTTTTTAAAAAAAAAATCCATACACAAAGAATTCTGGTTGAAGGGGTTTCATTATTATTCATCATGCAGCTCTTTCACTTCATCCACTGAAGTACTGGTGCCAAAGCAAAAACAAAACTGCTCTAGCAAATCCTAAGTATTGAGAAACAAGCACGAGTTTTTGCGACACCACCTGAAACTAAAGAAATGTTTTTAGACTGAGATTTGTTTTAGGAAGTCTCTTCCTCTCTGTTAATATTATTTGCAGTCATTTCAGTACCTATTTGAAGATACAAATTTGAAGTTGCAAGTCTGCCTCTGGAGTTTAGTAAAACATGTAAAAGTGAACAAATTTTAAACCTTTTCTGGGGCAAGAAGTTCCTGTTCATTGTGTTTGAAATGAGGATTCTCTTATTTGCTTTCATTCCACTTGATTTACACAGTAATTTGCTTCTCTTCTCCTTCCCTATGTCCTCCTGAAAATATCTATTGCCAAAATACACATTAGAAGAGATTCTAAAATGGACACCTTAAGCTGGAGAGCTATATGCAAGTGAAACAGAACCTAGATGGAATTTCCTGGTATTCCTGCTCCTATCAGCATTCAGAACAAGCAAGTTTTTGGTGATGGGAGAATATACCTGAAGATTCAAATGCATTGCACTATTCCTTACGCTTTTACTTGACTTTTTGAAGCTGTGCAGTAAAAGCCCTGTGCTTTCTGAGGAAAGGATTGCTGAGGTAGAGCCTCTCTCATTCAGGGCACAGCAGAGTGTACTGGAGAAGAGAGGAGAGGGATATGAAGTGAGGATATGTGGAGTAGAAGGCTACAGAGTCAGGCCCGTGTGTGCCCTGAAAGTTTTGAGCAAGGATTTAAAAATTGGTACAGGTCTTCCTCTTGTTTATAATCTTGTCAGGTGAACAAGAGACAGTGACATAGGAACAAGCCCTGTTTCATAACTAAAGAGTAGCTGATGCCTGCACTGCTACTGTTCTTGTTGCTGTGATGGCAAAACTGAAAAGAAATTAGTAAACCTGTTCTAAACTTAGTAGACTTTATTGAAGAAGCTAGGCTTGAAGATGCTTTTATATTCAGCTTGGAAGGAGCTGAGTTGCATTTAGAATGGAGGTCCACTGTTTCTGTCCTTGCATAGCCTGCTCAAGACCATTTATATCCCATTGCTTGTTTGAAGTCCAGAAGAAACTGAAGTAATGACAACACTGATCTTGTCCATGCCCTTTTGTTGTGACCATATTGATGTGCAGCCTACAGTGCAAGGTTGGGGGGGGAGCCCTCATTGTTTATCCTCTTCTTTGAATGATTAAAATTTCTCCTACTCTTAGGGGTGGTTAATCTACAAGAAGAGCTTAGTTCAAAACCTAGAAGTTAGATCTAAACTCACTTAGTTCTGAAAGATTCCCAAATTTTCAGCTGGCCTACTTCTAGTCTTTGTTTTGGAGGATCTTGTCAAACTCCAGAAGGCTGTTCAGGCAGATGCTGCTGCTTTTTATTAATTGCTGTGTCAAAATAAAAGTACTCAATGAAGCCCCATCAGACTAATTCTGGCTTTTGGAAGAGAGGGGACACAAAGGGATTTAGCTGTTCTTTTGAAGAAACCATTCCAGAGCCCAGAGGGCCATGCTCAAGATAAGTTAGCTTGGGAAATAAATCATGGGGCTTGACTGCACTGACCTCATGCTCTTCAGGTCTGAGTGGAAGACAAAGCAAGTACTATTCTGAATAGATACATGGAGGAAAAGCATGCATTTAAGCTGGAAGCATTTGTGTGGTTACTTTTGAGTCCTTCAGAAAGAAGATACTGTTTGTGCAGAGCTACACAAGATTGGAGTGGGAGGATATCAGATTTATCTTGATGTGTATCCTTACAGTTAAAAATTTGCTGGCTAATTATCCAATGCAGAGTGAGTGCACTTATGTTGGAAATCTGCTCACTGATATTAATGAAGAACCCAGTGCACCTCAGGGGTGTTCCCTGAGTGATGAGAGGTGGTGAATCTACAAGAGGTACAAGATCTTGGAGTGGGGAAAGCCAAGAGCAAAGCAAAGCTTCTCTTCTGTCAACAGCAGCTGCAAATAGTGTGTCCTGTGAAGGGTACCAGCCAGCAGGCATGGCTCAGGCTAATAAGCGTTGTGCCTAAAAGTAGTGACCAGATGTGGTCCCTGCATGGCTAAATCAGCCTTCATAGCATGTCTTCTGTTAATCAGTCTCTTTCTGATGGCATCTATTGGGATAGATGTTTCCTGTTGTCCACTGTGCTTTTCTGAATTTTGTGTTTGTTTTTCTGTGGTGTGATCTTAGTTATCTTCTGCCGCTTACCACCACCACTGATTAACATTAATAGAGGACTTGCTAAAGATCCCAATTGCTGTCTCTTTCCTGCTCTTTCCCCCGCCAATCAGCAGAGTTGAATTAAAGTGTGCTCAGTAAAAGTCTTACTTGTATTTACATTGCCTTTAGATGTCTAGTATACTGAAGCTTCTCTTGTGTTCTTAATAGAGGATTTGGTATATAATTCACAGTTCATTAAGTAAAATTTCGTTCTAAGGTCATTAGTGAGTAAATTCATCTGTTGTTTTTCCAGGAGAAAGGACAATTTTATGGCTGAACAGAGTAGTAGAGCTCAGAAGGATGCAAGTGTTTTGCATGTATAATGCACTGTTTGGATAATGTTTGTGCATTTGTGTAGCCCCCTTGGGTTAAGCCTGTGCGTGAAAACTTGCACCAGATGACGTGCACAGAATGAGGCCCTCAAGGCTGCCAGCAGAAGCATGGATGCTGAGATATTTAGATAGTTCCCTTTGATAGAAGCTGCTTGTACCAAAGAACTCATGTATTTTCTGCCTGAAGTGGTGGCTGCTAAATTCTTAATTCCAAATAAAACCTCTTGGAGCAGAATGGGTAAAGAGACTCAAACCAAGAGTGACTTGGAGGGGATCAGTCAAACCAGCTGCTGTTTCCAGCTGTTAGATTTTTCTCCCTAGCCTTCCCAGTAGGGATGGCAAAGTATGGGGCTCATGCTGATTGCTATAACTATTGACTGCATGCATTTATCTCAAGGAAAAGTGTCCTGGTGTGAGTGAGAACAGAACTGAATCCTTTCAGTGATTTTACTTTTTAGATAAAGCTCTTCTAAGTAACTGCACTTTCCGAAATTAACAGCATGTTTTCACAGACAGTGCCTGCTTCTAGCTGTAATAAGACCTAATGTTTAGAGTTAGTACCAAGGATTGGTATGCAGGCCAAGGTCACCGCTAAATCTTGTGTACCATGTTGGGGGGGTACAAAGTAAAAGGCTGCACCTGCAGGGAGGAGCAGACAGTTCAGGTGACCCTAAACTGACCAACTAGGTATTCCATTCCATGTCCAGAGGAGGGCAACAAAGATGGTTAAGGGCTTGGAGGGGAAGACATATGAAGAAAGGCTGAAATCACTTGGTGTGTTCAGTCTGGAGAAGAGAAGGCTGAGGGCGGATCTCATAGCAGTTTATAAACTCCTCACCAAAGAGGGAGGAGTGGGGGCTAAGCTTTTCTCTTTGGTGGACAGTGACAGGACATGGGGGAATGGTATGAAGCTGTCCTGATGGAAATTCAGGCTGGATGTTAGAAAAAAGTTTTTCACCCAGAGGGTGGTGGAGCATTGGAATAGGCTCCCCAGGGAGGTGGTCACGGCTCCAAATCTTGTGGAGTTTAAGAGATGCTTGGACAATGCCCTTAGTTACCTTGTGTGCTCTTGGGGTTTTGTCCTATGCCTAATGGGAGTTGGGCTTGATGATCCTTGTGGGTTCCTTCCAACTCGGATTGTTCTATGATTCTATGATATATGTGGTATTCAGTATAAAACTGAGGTGTCATGAGGGTCAAGCCTCTTTGCCAATGGCCAACATCCCAGGAGAACTCTATCCATTCTGTCTTCTATCCTGATCCACGAGTTCCTGAATCTAGCCTCTGAATCTCTTTCCTGTCTACTGCTCAGTTCATTCTGGGACTTCTGCCACAGCATCAGTGGTGGCAGTGATGTAGCTGCCCTCAGTGGGGGTTTGATATGGTATTGGTTTTGTGTATATATGTATTTATTACTATTTTCATTAAAGTAGTTTTAGTGTTTTGTTTTGGTTTTTTTTTCAATCCACAAGTCTGTCTCTCTTATTCCCTTTCCCTTCCCATGGGGTGGAAAGAGAGAGTAATAGAGATCATCTGTCATTGGATTAATGGCCA
This sequence comes from Bucco capensis, assembly GCA_013396975.1. NCBI lineage: Eukaryota > Metazoa > Chordata > Aves > Piciformes > Bucconidae > Bucco > Bucco capensis. Next base: position 80,073 of record VWZO01019646.1, on the reverse strand, counting down.
GCCCTAACCCTTTGACAACTGGGAACCATTTCAGTGGGGGAAAGTGGTGGAAGTTTAACCTGTGGGTAGGCTTTTGGACTTTGTTGTTTATCCAGTATGTGTCCTTCCATGTGGCTGGTGGAGTAGTGAATTAAATAATATTCTTACTGAATACTGAGTGATGTCTCTGGACTTCATGAAATTGATGTGGCATATCCCCTTCAAACACAGAGTGGTTAGCTAATTTGCAGTGCCTTTGTATTTGAAACTGGCCAGTCTAGCTCCTGAGGGAGTATGACAATTCTGTGGGAGTGTATTTTTACTGTAGGCAGAAATACAAGCAAAAGTGTATGGTGATATAAAATATCCTGAAAGAAGCCAAGGGAATGACATCTCCTGACAAAATGCTGAAAAAATTAATGTTAATGCAAGGAAACATTAATAATTTGGATATCTGATTTTCTAATGTAAAAAGCCTATGATAATGATTAAATCTACAGCACAATTCTATCTCCTTTTTTTCTTTTTTTTTGCTTAGCCAAGACAATAAGGAGGTCTATGTTTAAAGAAAAAAACCTGCTGGCTTTCAGCCTGATAAATCTAATTTTCAGTCTATATCAGAGGTGCTTGCTGTATTTGCCCATATGACTGAAGCTGCATCTGGTCATTTAAATCTACCGAAGCACAAGTGACTTGGAATGAAGGCTGTGTGTAAAATGGTAGACCTGTCAATGAATAAATAATGTTGATATATGCTTGTAGCTCTTAGGAGCAAATCCTTAAACAATTGCATAGAGGGAAACTGAAAGGGTTTGCTATTAGATGTCTGAGATTTATTTTCCTCATTTAAATTGGTAGGATCCAAAGAAAGCCCCTGAAGTCTCTAAAGAGCTTTTCATGCTGAGATGGTTGTTGTTTGTTTGCTTCATGGTGGGTTTTGTGGGATTGTTTTGTTTTTAACCTGATCTTACTGTAAAATAACTTTTTCTATACAATTCCAGTAAGCAAAAATAGACAGAGATGCAGTGCTATCAGGTAACAAGCACTGTGCCAACTTTGAAGCTTAGTTACTATCAGTTGACTGAATCTGACTTTAAATAGGAGGCTTTGCAGGGGATGAGAAAAGAGGGAATGGCTGTAGGGAATTTATTTTAAACAAAATCCTTTTAAAGTAAATATATAAGCTATGAACCATACTGGGTTTTGCTCATCCTATTTATGTGTATGCTTTTGTGATCTGTCGTAATGGTCTATTGTAAGCATAGTGTGACAGCAGGGGCATCTCTCCACCCTTCAAGACACTGTAAAGGCACTGTATATTAACAAAGAATGTGGTCTTTACCCTCTTTGTTTAGGGACACTTGTTTTCCAGATAAAAGGAAGTAGCTGTTCTTTTATGCACATTATGGAATCTTGTTCTGTGGGCACTTCAGAAAAGTCAAAAGTGGAACAGTGCTTGAAGGTGTGTGCAGTTATTGGGGAAAAACCATCACAGAGTGATATTCTGGGGGTGAAGTATAAATATGTTGGCTTCTCCAGGATACCAACACTAATTTCTTTTTTTGTCTGTATGTTTTGGTTTTGTTTACTTAGCCCCTTCTATGGAGAAGACTTTTACTGTGAAATTCCTCGGACCTTTCGCCATCTGTCATTTTACATTTTTGACAGAGATGTGTTTCGAAGGGATTCCATCATAGGTATGTGTTCATAAATTATTATTTTCTTTACAGCTTGTTTCTCTGGGATTTTAACTGTTAGACTGTATATAGTCTTATGGGTTCAGGCTTTGATGGCACTGACAGTCACAGACTCATTAAGGTTGGAAAGGACCTTTCAGGTCATCAAGTCCAACCGTCCACCTAACACCACTATGCCCCTAAACCGTGCTGTGAAGTACCATGTCTACAATGCCAGTGGTAAATACAGTGATGCAGCACTGAAAGTTAAAACTCCACTGTTACCTGTGTACATTGAGATCTTACGGTGCATTTTAGCTATTGTAGTCTGAGTTTTCCCGTCTTCCTCCCTCTGTTCCTCTCCTTCTGTTGCCCTCCCTGCTTATCACAGGCACATTTTGAAGAGCATTTCGAAGATATGGAAGTGTGATAAATAGCAATGGAGAGAAGAAAGTCAAGAATTACTGTGATACAAACTCTATAAGTTCTGCTTGTAGTAGGAAAATCTTCTCAGAAGAGAACAGTACTCTGCAGTAACTGCATGTGTTTATTTTCAAGAGTTGCTATTGAACAGGATTGAGCAGCACTAAAGCTAACAGTGGCTTTTTTGAGAAAGGGAGCTCTAATATTATAGCCTGTAATATTTAAAAGGAATATCTGCTCTATGTGCATCTTCAGCTCAGTCTTAAAGAGACCTTTTCATGAAGATACTTGAGCAAAGGAGGTTTGGAAGACATCCCTACTGAAAAAGGGACCAGAGTAGTGCTCAGAGTAGTGCTAGAATAAGCTCTTTTCTACTGAACTGCTGAATTCTGCAAATAGGAGCTCATTGTTTGCATTACAGAGATCACTTATTATGCCATCATGAGACATTTCTGCTGAAGAAAATGTGTTTACCCATGCTCATCCAGCAATGAACTTTCTCAGAGAAAGGGCTTGGGGGTTATGTCTTCCATCCAGAGGGACTAATTTTAAGTTCAGATGTTACTGACCACGTGTATTTGCCTGTGTTTCCTGTGTGATCTGATATGTTCAATACATCTATGTGCATTGTTTGTTTGTCTGGTTTTGAGGCAGTTAGGAGATAGAGAACAGAGTGCATGTGTGTCAGAATGTTGAGAATTTGGCAAGTAGCTATTTTTTGGAGATAGCTGGCTAGCAGAATTTCCTCTGAATCACTGTTTAGTATTGTCAGAACTTTCTCGTGGTGTTATAATAGCGAATTCCAAGGTGACTGGAGCTTAGAATAGGCATCCTTTTATTTTGTCAAATACGAAGTGCAAGTTTGTGATGATAAGTTCTTTAACATCCAGAATGCAGCTGAGTGTGTGACAGCTAAGAATGCTCAAGCCACCAAAAGCGGAAGGAATGAGGGCAAGAAAACTAAAAACATGAACCCCTTGAAACCTCTGACAGAAACTTCCGAGGAGAACCAAACAAAGAAACTGTAACACATGTGTAGCAGATATGTTTTGAAACATACTGCAGTATTTTAGCATACAGGATGGGAGGATTGTGCAGATAAAGATATCTCTGAGTTTCCATGTTTGTTTATTACAGTTGCATTTTCTTCATCATAATTTGCTAAGTCACCTAGGGTGTTGTTAGCTCAACAGATACAACTCTTGACCAGCTGTGTCTTAGAAGAATCATGGATGCTGGTTGAATTGTAAATATAAAAGAAAATGCAGAGCTCAGTGAATTTGAAATATGATTTGTCTTTTTTAGATAAAATGTAGCAAATACACAGTAACTGTGAAGTAAACTAGTCTTAAGTTGTTTATTTGATATTGTGTGTCTTGACTGTCAGTGGCTAGAGTTTACCTACTTATATGTGTTGAAATGCTTTCAGTAGGAAATGTACTGCTGAAAGTAATGGTAAAGTCCATTTAGATTTGTCTGTGCATTTCCAAATAATGTAGGAGTAGTAGGCCAATTTGGAATGTGTCTGTATAATACATAGGATAGCTATTTCCATCTAGTTGTTGCAATGAGGAAAAACACTGAGGAGATAGGATTAACTTGAAAAACTGGCTGTTAGTATCCCTCTAGTAGTGATGGGGAAAAAAGATACCTCTGGCTGGATGCAGTAAAAGGAATATTAGGGTGGCAATGCTGCTAAAGAAGGTATATATAAATATATATTCTTTAATGATTATGTTTTGATATTTAGTTTTCAGCTCTTTAAAACTGATGAATGAGGCAAGTTGTGCCAGTACAGTGGGACAGAAGGCTTTCCTCACCCTCTAATAATTGAGCTAGATTTGGTGAAGAAAACCATCTCTCTGATATATCATGAGCTGGTATTCTTCTAGGTGTGTTCAAGCTGCCAGGCTGTGACCTTGAACATATAGATCAGTTGAAAAACAGGAAGTGTGCCCCACCAAGTCATTTAACACTGCATTGAGAGAGTAGTTAATATCATATGCCCTTCATGTGTCAACTACACAACTATTTATTTAAACCACAAATCAAATTTGTTTTTTTCACTCCAGCACTTAATTTGGTTAGGTAACAGATGCATGTAACTGACTTGCTAACATCCATGTTATGCAGGAACCTGAACAGAACAAAATGCATCCCCTGTGAAGTTCTGAGGGGGAAAAGTAAATTCTCTGCATTAAATCTTGTCCTCCCTACTTCGTTGGGAGTAAGAACTTTCCTCTGTAAGTGTGTGGTACTCCTTACTGAGAGGAGGTGTGGTTACTGTGCTTATGGTGATGGAATGGTACTGAATAAAGTACAGACATTGGATGCCTAAGCTCTTCAATGAAGGACCAGAAAACCAGCAGGGAGATTAACAAGTGATTCTGTTGATTACACTTACTATAATTTAACTGCTGTAGGTCAGCTTCATAGAGGTTATTAGGTGTGTTCTATAACAAATTGAAACTCTTGTGGCCATTTTATCGTGGTAGGTTGTAGCTGCCTTCATGCTTAATATTAGATAACCTGAAACAAAGTAGACAATAAACCAAATTTGCCTTCAGAGGTAGTTAAATTTAGCTGCTCTGGACTAAAGTAGATGAACCCAAATCTCATGGATGGTCTCACAGAATGAAAGCACCCTGGAACTGAAAGTTGGTTGCAGCTTGCATGTCTGAGCTGACCTGTGCCTTTGTTAATGACTATTTCCAAAGCTAAGGAGATGTGTTTGTAGAGTTACCACCATCTTTTACCAAATTTCCAAGCAAACCATCTGCTGTTATTAGGTAACTGTGGCAAAATGTATTATGTTACTGGCTTAAAAGAAAAACTGAAAAAGAATAATCCCTGCTTCTTACTAGCTAAGTGGAAGGAAGATCTTCCAGTACAGCTCAAAGCAGAGATCAAGATTTTGATAGAAAATTGTGTTCCTCTGTCTCCTCCACCAAGACTAAGGCTTAGGCAGCAGACACAACTTGGTTGGCTGTTTCCGTGACATACTGTTGGATGACATGGGAATAACAGCTACTCAGTATGGTATAAATAGAACTAGTAATGAAATAAAGGAAACACATGATTCTGTCCCACAATGACAAGTCTGGAAAAGTTATAAACTAGAATTATCCTGAGTAGATTCTCTACAGTTGTGTACTCACTATGTCTTTTAACATAACAGATGGTTGCAAAAGCAGGAAAACAAAACTGAGCTTTCAAAAGTACATTTTTCCTTTTACCTCTTACAGGTTTACATATTATAAACAAAACCACTGAGCATAATGTTCTAGAACCTCAACTGTCTTTTTATGCATCCCTCCTCCTTACCAAGTGACAGTGTTAATACTATCTGTATTTGAAATATCACCATCAATCCGTCTTCTTCCCAGCTCGCCTCTGACTGCTATAGTTTGACTGGCTTTCTGTATTTTCTGCAGCACTTGACTTAGCACTAGTGGATGTTAAGCAGTCTCTCTCTGGATTGTGTCTCACTTGAAATAAGCAAAGAGTAGCATTCTGAAGAAGATGCAGCAGTGGCTTCTGGTGGCAATACCTGGAAAGGGGCTGGTGATAGAGAGGATGAAGGAGGTGGTTGTTCAGCACAGGCAGCATGCTTAGGGTCTTGGTGCCTACTGTAAGGTAGACAACAGTGACTGCAAGTTTAGATTTTAGGATTGCTCTCCCATTGCAACCAGCCACAGGCTATACCAGCTTTCTAAAATGTAGGTACATTTTAAGGGCCTAGAACAGCAGGCAGAGAATTGATACCAGAGGTATGGTTAGGTAGGTGGGGTTTTTTGTTCTTGTTTTTTTAGAAATTGCAATGTAAGCTAGGTGAGATCTTTAGGATTGTGGCCAGCAAAACTGCCCTAATAGAGGATAGTCCATGCAATGCCGAAGCTTGCTTCTTCTAAGGATAGAATAGAGACAGCCTATTTTTCTCTGCCTTATCCAAGATAAATCCCACGAAGGGGAAGAATGGGTTTCATAAGTGACATTCTTAGTGTATTTGGATTAGTTATTTAAAAACCAAACAAAACTGAGGTCATGAATATAGTGCACCTCGGTACTCGGTGTAAGATACACCACTGCTGTGCTGAAAGTGTTCTGCCATTATTGCAACTTACCCGTGCTAGCAGATGGTCTCATAGTGCTTGTGCTTCATGGTGCACTGCACAGGAGCTGGGAGGGAGCTATTCTGCTGCTTCTAAGGTTCTGAACCCTTATGTTGCCCCTGATTCTTATCCTTACCTTTCTAATCCTCAAGTAGGGAAATCTCTTTTTGTAATCTTTTTCTGTGTTGTGGGAGGGCTGAGTGAATTTGTGCTGTTCTTAAGCAAGACAGGTATCTAGTCATTTTTGTCTTCCAAAGTTTCTGTATCTTTATTTGATGACAAATAACTTTTAATACAGATAATTATAAAATTCCAGGTAGTTTGGAATAGCAGCAGTGCTTCTTGGTTGGAGATTTCAAGGTAATTAAAGTTTCATAAGGCTTTCACAGCCTAAAATATTGATTGAAATAGATTCTGATTTGTCCTTACTTCTTCCAGCTATTGAAAGTGACTCTTTGTGCACCTTTGTATCAGTTACTTTAAATGAATTCACTGATGCAGTATCTATGCAGTTATTATACTATCATAAAGCAACTTCTGAACTAGCTTCCAGATCCTCTTACTGCCTAAGTATTGCAGCACATAGGAGTTAAAGTAGTCTCTGCTCAGAGCGGAGAGAAGACTGAATTACTTAGGCATTCAGGACCTTTTAACTTGTGGCTCAAACCGAACCCTTTGCTATAAATTAACTGTACTGCAGTCAGTGTTAATGGAGGATGTTGTATTAAAAATAATACATTGTATTGCTTGAGTTCACTTGGCAGCAATATGCAAAGTTCTGAGGTTTTCACTGTGCAAGTATTCCAAGACAAAACCTAAAGAGAAGATACAAGAGCTCCTGAAATGCTCTGGTTTTAGGGTTATGTAAAATAAGCATTGGATCACTCTTCAGGTAGAGCCTCATGCCCTTTTGAAGTTGCAGCCCTGTTGCTGTCTTCTTTTTTTGGTAAAGGAATATATCCTCTGCTAATCTAGCATCTGATACAAATATTTGCATGTCTCAGCTGTCAGGTAAACACTCTGCAAACTGGCAAATGAATATTAAAAGGTGAGATGTAATCTTCAAACTAGTGCCTCATCCTTTTGTTACTAGCAGATAGTCCAGACAGAAGGCAGCTGTGACTGGATGGAGAATGCCTGAGCCAAATTATCAACTCTGTTAGTCTTTGCATGGAAATGTTAGACCCTGAATTAACAAGCCCAGGCACATCCAGGGACAAGCTAATGGGCTGCGTTGACTTGCCTGGGAAGAGATTTTGAGATTCCAGTCATGGACAGGCACTGAGGGTGTGGTGCTTCCACAAACACTTTCCCAAGCAGAGTGGCCAGAAATCCCTACTCATCTCTGTTGCATATTTCAGCCTCTGTGCCCAAATTATTGACCTTCTGCTATCGTCTGCCTTCTAGCAGTGTTAATGGGACTCTTGAGAGGGGAAGCCATAAAACAGGTCAGTTGAAGTGATACGTATTCAAAATGCCAATAACACCCACACATGACCCCTAAAACTTATTTCTTCTTTCCTTTTCCTCCCCCAGAATATTTATTTTCACTGTTCAATGTTTTTTAGTTTGGATTAGTTTCTTTAACTGTTTTGGTACAGCCTGCCGCAAGGGTGGGAGTGGGTGGGGAAAGTAGGAGGCTCTGAAATCACTTTGCACCAGGGATCGTAAAGTGAAATTTGCACCCTTAGAACCATCCAGGCCCTTCATTCATCCATGAGCTGCCTGTGTAGGTTGGTAGTAGATTGGGGTTTTTTCCTTAAAGAGAGATTCACAGAAGGAAGGGGTCAGGGATGGCATGTTACATATTTGTTTTGAACACGGGGCTTAAGACTAAAATGTGCCAGTGAAGATCTGTTCAGTCTGATCTGGGAGGACATAGGGAAATTGCTGCCATATGGATGAAGTCATGCAGGAGCATGTGGGGTTTCCATACCCTCCCCCAACCTGAAGTCCTGGTGAATGTCAGACTTCAGAAGGATATTAGTTCAGATGAGAAGAATGCCTTTACCTCATCATTGCTAGTTTTATTGCTGAGAATCTAACTTTTAAGAATGTAACTTCGTGAAGTTTTGAAATTACACCTCACAGCATTCAGCACGCTTTGCTGTTCCCTGCCTCCTCCCATGCAGTGTCTGAAAGCTTCAACAGACCCAGACTCTGCAGCCTGGGGCGGCTCTGAGGAAACCAGCAGGAGTGGCTGGGTGCCTCAGGTGCAAGTTTTGGAGTCTCTTGCTGCTGCCTGGCAGCCACCCAAGTCTTGAGAAAGAGCACGAGACAATGGGCCTGAGTTTGGGAGCGTGCTGAAGAACCGCAAAGAGAAAAATGTCCTGTAAATAAGTGGTGGTAAACCTTTCTGACCTCTTGTGTCAGGTTTATCTCCAAGGAGACTTGTAGGCCCTTATCATTTAGTGTCAGGTGCCAACAGCTTGTGGTTATTTGCCTAGATTTAACCTAGTCCTGGTGAGGCTAGAAGTTGTTTTAGCCAGGTCAGACTTAGGTCAGCTGCTGGCAGAGCAGTAACTGTATAGAGGAGGGCAGGACCTGACTGTGCTCAGCACCTGCACTGTGGCGTATGCAGGACTGGCAATGAGAAGGAGGGGGTGAGTGGGTTGGGTGAGCATATGGAGGTGGCCGGTGCAGGCAAAGTTATAAACAGGAATTGTGCAGGGTGCTCCTGTACATAGAGAGCTGTTTAATAGAGCATAACAAACACTCTACCCTATCAGCAGTATACCTTTGTATATGTTTAGACTAGCCAAAGGTTAGGTCCTTTTTCACTCTCCCTCCCCCCTACACACCCTTTTTTTTTTTTTCCTCCTAGTAGGTTTTTTTCCTTTGTGGATCATTTGGTATGCAGTGAAAAACCCTGGATTCCAGCCAGCCCAGTCAATAAGTTTTGCTCATTACTAGGACTTGTTTGTGTGCAGAGCAAACAGTGCTGTTCAAACATTTTTCTCATCAAAACAGTTGTACCACCATGTTAACCCTCTTGGAGCTGGAGGCATCTACCATTGCCTACAGACAGTATCACAATATCACAGTATAGATTAGGGGTTGGAAGGGACCTAGAAAGATCATCTAGTCCAACCCCCCCTGTCAGAGCAGGATCACCTAGACAAGGTCACACAGGAATATGTCCAGGCAGCTCTGGAATGTCTCCAGAGAAGGAGACTCCACAGCCTCCTGGGCAGCCTGGTCCAGTGCTCCATCACCCTTACTGTAAAGTTTTTTCTCATGTTAATACTGAACCTCCTGTGATGCAACTTACTCCCATTCCCTCTTGTCCTAACATTGGATGCCATTGAGAAGAGCCTGGCTCTCTCCTCCCAACATTTGCCCTTAACATATTTATAAACATTAATGAGGTCCCCTCTCAGTCTCCTCTTCTCCAGACCCAGCTCTCTCAGCCTGTCCTCATAGGGCAGNACCCAGCACTGACCCCTGGGGCACACCACTAGTCACAGGCCTCCAGTTAGATTCTGTTCGTCCGACCACAACTCTCTGGGCACTGTCCTTCAGCCAGTTCCCAGTCCATCTCACAGCACAGTCTCCCAATCCATACTTCTTAATTTTGGCTATGAGGATGCCATGGGAGACAGTATCAAAAGCTTTGCTAAAGTCAAGAAAAACCACATCGACTGCCTTCCCCTCATCTATCCATCTAGTTATGCCGTCATAAAAGGCTATCAGATTAATCAAGCGGAATCTGTGTTGACTACTCGTGATAAGGCTGCTCTCCTCCAAATGCTTGGAGATGGTGGCAAGAACAAGCTGTTCCATCACCTTTCCAGGGATGGAGGTGAGGCTGACGGGCCTATAGTTATCCNTGACAACCTCCCTGTATTCTTCCCAAGTGGCTTTCCCATTCTTCCATGTACTATATATTTCCTTCTTATGCCTAAGCTTATCCAGTAGTTCTCTGCTCAACCATGCAGGTCTCCTAACTCTCTTACTAGATTTCCTACTCTTTGGGATGCACTGATCACTTTGTGCTACAGTTTACTGTGACTGTGGTCAGATCTGCCTGGGTTATTTTGCCATCCTGGATGTAGAGAGCAGTGGAGCTCTCAGCTGAAAGAGGGGACAGTGATAACACCATTTACGCTATGTACAGGTGCAGATGTTGGTGAAATTGTCCTTGAGTTTTCCACAAGGACATTCCCTGCCTAGGCGGTGACTGTGAATGAGACTGATTACAGGTGACGGTGTTTGGGAAGTGCATGTTACATTGCAGTCGGGTGGAGGATTTCTGCAAGAGATTAAAGGGTACAGTGAGGATAGCAAGCAGTGAAAGTAAACCATTCCAAGTGAGGTCCAAAGCAATTATTGGAAGGTCATGCATTTAAATGCATTCCACTCTCAAAATGTTTTCCCACAAACTGCTGTGGTTGAAGAATACAAGCTTTGAAAATACACAGCCATTATTACAGAGATTCCCAGCAGCATAACTTGATGTACTCTGTTCAGCACAGTTCTGATATCTTACTTACCCTTTCTGCCTGTGTTATTTTGTAGGTTTATGTAATTTTAATTATTGCTTTTCTAAGAAGTTTCAAGTTGCTTGCTCTGCATATCCAATAAAGAGCCTGGTAATGAATCTGCCTGATTAATCTCTAGTTTGATGTTTGCCAGGAGATGGATATGGTAATCTCTAAAGGACAAGCGGGGGGAGGAGAGTGCTGAGGGCAGAATGAGCAAGGCTTGGGAGTAATACGTCAGCAGCTCAGTGGAAGCCAGAGCAGAAACTGTGGCAGATAGTGTGGAGGGCAGCTGTGGCAGGATGGCAGAGTACTTTAGAAACTGAGACTGGAAATCTGGAAACTGTCACCAGAAGCAGCCTGAGGGTGACAGAAAAATGCAGCAGCAGCTGCAGCAGAGTACTTGGAGCAGCCCAGCAAATAGGAGCCTGGGTGGAGCCATCCAACAACAGCTAAAGGAAAAGGCCAAAATTTGAGGGAACACTGGGTTGTAATAACTTGCTGCTGAGACTTTCATAAGCTTTTAGCTTTGAGAAGGGAGAATGCATTGTGTTTGCTATTTGCCTAGTCTTCCATCCTGTGGGTTTCTGTTATGTTGTATCTTGGTTAGATTTTTTGGTAAACGTGTTAACATTTGCTGGGGTAGTGTGTTGCTGAACTCTGTCCAAACTGCATGGGTTTGGGAGGCTTTGGAAATCTCTCTTCTAGTAAGACTGTGTCCATTGCTGTATTTTATCTAGCAAAGTTTGGTTAAAGACACTATGTGTTTCTGTACTAAAACAGTGGTTGCAACCTGTGTGTGAACAGCTTACTCTAGGAGAGATCTGCTACCAGCCCACATTGCTGATAAAACAGCTTTCTGGAGCCTCCCGAATGTCTCAGCCTGTCCTGAATTCTTTAATTTTGAACATGCTGTGTTGCTCAGTGCCTGGGGAACCACCCAGCCCAAAGCTGCTTTCTAAGGATCACATGCTCCTCAGGCGTGCCATGCTCTGCTTTGTTGATACAAAGAAAGAGGCTTGGAAAAAGTTTGACTGCCCCTCAGAGAGTGCTTCAGATAATGCCTGAGAGAGACAGGGCAGGAGAGAAAATTTTCGGCTTTACATATATGTTAGCCCTTAGAATGCATGTAGATTAGTTCATAACATGGAACCTGCTACTCTTGCCATAACTATCAAAACAGCTGATTTTGTAGGGATAAGAAGGGGTTAAAAGGTGGGGAGAAAAGCTGCCCAGTGTTATTTGTTTGGGGTTTTTTGTGTGTGGTTTGGTTGGGGTTTTTTTCCTCTGTACAGTTAGGGGTAGTACTTGGCTGGCTCTGGGTTGCAAAATACAAACTGCAAGATTTGAGTGACGGAGATAGGTCAACAGGGCCTCAAAATGCAGATCTGGGAATCTGCTGTGACTTGATACCTCTAGTTGCTGCCCTTTGCCTACAAAACTATATAGTGAAAAGCAACTTCCTGAAATACTATTATCAATAACCCCATGCAGTGAACTTTCTTTTGGGATTATTATAGACATCTGTCTCAAAAATATCTTTCTGGTAATTGTTGAGCTTTTCCTCCCACAAATTTGTTGTGTTAAAGAAGTAATAATGATATTTTTACTCTAAGCACGCTTACAAGCATATCCACAGAGCCCAGTCCTTCAGTCTGTTAAGTTGGTATGATGTTAGGATTTTTAAAGTCTTTCACAACATGAGTTGGATAAAGCTGCTCATCAGAAAGAATTATGTATGCTGTAACAAAACATTCACTCAAGAAATCTTTCCTTGCCTTGAAGCCTTTCTTGAATAGGACAGTCCTTAAATCATTGGTTTAGAACTTGTTTTTGATGGAAATGTACTTTGGGGGAGCTATGGCATGTCTTAAACTCTTTCTGGTTTGTTCTATTTCCAGGAAAGGTAGCTATACAGAAAGAAGACCTGCAGAAATACCATAACAGAGACACCTGGTTTCAACTCCAGCATGTTGATGCTGATTCAGAAGTACAGGTGAGATTATCTTGGCAAAGGAGTATTTGTAAATGGCATATGGCAGCTCTGTTGTTTCTCTACAAAAAGTAATCATTGCCTGTTAGTATGGTTTAGATTTCAGTGATATTTGCAGCTTGTGTGTGTGTAGGGTGAATTACAACTGTGCATAAATCAAAAGGGCCAGGATTCTGCCTGCAGAAATAATTAAAAATATGTCAACTATCAGTCACTGATACAAGGAGGGGTGTGGTTATCTCAAGTTTTTAATAACTTCAGACCCCTATAAATAACTGTTGATTCCTCAGGGAGCAGTGCCAGCTTGAAAATAGTATCTGCAGGTACTGTTTTAGATAATTACATAGGCAGGTTGTCACAGGAACGGCAACAAGTACATCTCAGATGAAAAAAAAAAACCTTCTCCTTGCCAGATTTCTAGGCCCTGCTCCAAACCATGGGAATTATTATAACTATCACTTCAGCTCCATTTAGGGTTTGGTACTTTGCAGATTTTGGTACACAGTGAGAGTCCTTTTTTTTTTTTGTACTTACCCTATTTTAAAGCAGATTCTACTTTCTATTACAATATTAGATCTTGTTGAAACAGTTATTAGAGAGCAAGAAAGTGTTTATTTCCTGGAGGATATTAAAACTTTCCCATTGTAATTTAACAGTTAAAGAAGGTCAGTATTTAGATAAGCTTCTGCATTGTTTATTTTGTTACAATATTTACACAGTGTGAGCTTATGGAAGCTTTTTAGACCAAGGTGCTTTCTAGGACAGCGCTGGTAATGTAAGCTGTGAACTCATAATAGAAAAGTTTTCAGATTTTAGAGAGATTAGCACAATATTTGCTAGAAAACATACTCTCTGGAATTGTTTGTGCAATTTATCACTTCCTCTGTTTGTATTGTTACAAGACCCTAACTGTTAAAAGCTGTTTCTGGGCTTCGTGATAAGTTTTTATTACAACCAGTGTAAATGTGAACAGCACTCTGATTTTAGCCATTTACTTAGCTGTCCCACAGCCTTTATGTTAAGGGGTCTGCAAGAGGTCTTTGTTTTCCATAATAGTAGAAGCAGATTTGTAAATACTGTATACAAATGTTTATGCAAGTGAAGATAGCATCTCAGTTGTATCTTTTTCTAAACACTTTTTCATTTATAATGGAAAAAAGAATATTTCTGTTAATGATAAGTATTTATGAATGTTATTCACTTTTTTCTCTGTTTTTGAGGAAAATAAGAAATTTTAAGTTTATGAAATTTAACAAGGGTAAATGTAAAGTACTGCATCTGGGAAGGAACAACCCCATGGATCAGTACAGACTGGGAACTGATCTGTTGGAGAACAGCCTTGGGAAAAAAGATCTAGGAGTCCTGGTGGATAGGAGGATGCCCATGAGCCAGCAATGTGCCCTTGTGGCCAAGAGGGCCAATGGCATCCTAGGATGCATTAAGAGGAGCATGGCCAGCAGATCCAGAGAGGTTATTCTCCCCCTCTACTCTGCCCTGGTGAGGCCCCACCTGGAATACTGTGTCCAGTTCTGGGCCCCCCAGCTCAAGAAGGATAGGGAGCTGCTGGAGAGAGTCCAGCACAGGGTCACCAAGATTATTAAAGGAGTGGAGCATCTGCCCTATGAGGACAGGCTGAGAGAGCTGGGTCTGGAGAAGAGGAGACTGAGAGGGGACCTCATTAATGTTTATAAATATGTTAAGGGCAAATGTTGGGAGGAGAGAGCCAGGCTCTTCTCAATGGCATCCAATGTTAGGACAAGAGGGAATGGGAGTAAGTTGGATCACAGGAGGTTCAGTATTAACACGAGGAGGAACTTTTTTACAGTAAGGGTGATGGAGCACTGGACCAGGCTGCCCAGGAGGCTGTGGAGTCTCCTTCTCTGGAGACATTCCAGAGCTGCCTGGACATATTCCTGTGTGACCTCATCTAGATGATCCTGCTCTGGCAAGGGGGTTGGACTAGATGATCTTTCTAGGTCCCTTCCAACCCCTGGCATACAGTGATACTGTGTAACATTTGCAGTGAATGATGCAAATCCTTGTAATCAAAAAAGAAATTGTAATGTGCCAGCTATCAGTTTTGTCATTCTAGGAGTTGCCCCATTGGCCACATAGAATGGCTTGGGCTGGAAGGGATCTTTTGGGTTTGTTGGCCAGTGCCTTGGGTTTGTTGGCCAGTGCCTTGATATTATTTTCCATGTTGTAGAGCACTGCATGGCTATTTAGTTATGCATCACTGTGCTCTATTGAGGTAAGCTACTGTCACTCCCACACTTTGAATACAATGAGAGTAAGTGTAAGAAAGAATGTGACTTGCTTGAGGTAGTGCAAGTCAGAGAGAGGAATTAAAAACCCAAACAAACAAAACCTCCGAAACAACAAAAAAACCTGCTTAAAAGTATCATAGAGAGACCAGCTTTCTAATTCTTTGTAATTCATTAATCTGTGATATGAAAGAAACTGGGTGACAGTGACAAGCCTGTATAGCACGTGTACTTACTGTATGCCAAGCCCAAAAATAAAAGATTTTAAGCAGACCAATCAGCACAGTCAAACTGAAAACTGGCTTAAAATCAACAGATCATTGAAATATTAGTGATCATAGGTGCCATGGTTCTCAGATGCTCAGTTCTGGGACACATTTGACCTCATTTTTCGATCAGAAGAACTGATTTGAAACTATGAATGATTACACAAGTGATGTAAGAACTGGTATTTTGAGCTGTCTATCTGAAGTTTAATGAGTAGAATTTAAAATTCTGTTCCTGACAAGGTTTAGATCTCACTTGTATGAGTTCCAGAAATGATGCAAATTCTCAAATGGCAGTACTGTTTTCCTTCTTCATACATAGAGGGGGAATAGTATGTGAAGTGGAGATTCCTCTCTCTTCTTTTGAGAGTACAAAATAATAAATTAATAGAATTCTAGTGTTAATGGAATTTGAGTGAATTTCTTCATATTTTGGTGCTGTTTTCTCACCCTTATTCAGAAGCTGTAACACTGAAGTATCCGGATGCTGTATAAAATAAATTAGCCTATATATTGTAAAAAAAGAAAAAAGAAAAAAAATCAGAATAAGTGGTAATGATGTATAAATTCATCAGACATAGTTGCCAAGGTGTTTAGCTTTTATCGTTTTCCAACATTGCTAATTTTTACTGTCTTACAAAGGTGTTTCGTATTGTCAGGAGTAGAAGGTGAGATTATTACTTGATAAGCTTTAGTACTGATGAGGATGTTACTGATGTCACTATTAATTGTCAGCCTACTCAGATATGAGTCTGGCACGATTGCTCATCTTGAAGACAAAATTAGGGCATTGTCTATCTAGGCAAAGAGCTGCTAAGAGGCCTGTAGTCTCACCACCACTGATGCTGTTCAATGTGGTGCACAGTCCCACACAAAGCAGTACAGGTGCTGTTCAGCTGCTTAGCCCACAGATGCAGACTGGGCACCAGCAACCCACATGCCCTTTGTGGCTTTGGTTCATCGTTTGATCTAGCAAAGTAGCTTATTGAGATAATCAGTATAATCAGGTACACCTAAATTTCCCTTCATCTGGGTGGGTGGTAACAGTAGCCATCAGAACACGGCACTGTGTCCTTCAGCAATGGCCTGTCATTTTCCCTTGGGGTCAGTAGGCTCTTGTTCTGTTGGTGAATCAATGCCTCACATCCTGCTGGCTGGTTTTGCTCTCACTAGTTTGAAAATAACTTACATAGTCAGCTCTAGTCCTGTCAATGCATACCCTGAATGGTGTGTAGATATAACCTGGATGATTAAACCGTTAAGCTATAAGTGGTTTAAGTTAAAGCTCTATTGTGGAGAACAAATCATTAAACTCCAGCCAAACTGTGTTTGGTATACAAATGTGCAGTGACATGATTTCTGAATATTTCCATTTTAAATATATTAAAACATGTTAAGTGCTGTCAGGAAGATTTATTATACAGTGTGTAGAATGAAGCATAACAGCAGTTGTTAAATGCATAATTCATGGCTTAACTTTCCAGACTAGTATGAAGCTGTAACCAGGTGGGTTTGTGCAGATTTGATTGAAGGAATTCTAAGTTCCCATCTTGTGGTGGAGCCTGCCTACTCCTCAGTGGGATGCTGCCAGAGTTAAATACCCAGTGTCTGACAGAACAAGTGCTCAAACATTTCAGCAGGAAGTAAACCAGAAATTGAGCCATTAGTGAAAACGGTTTAACTTTTCCAGCAAAATTAAACAATCAAGAAGCCTTAACTAGAGGAGAGGGACTTGCCACAGAAGAGGCAACTTTCTAAACTTTTTGAAGTCAGTAAGAGCATGATGTTCTACATTTTGCATGGGATTTACCTCTTTTCCACTAGTCATTTGTCTTTCAGGACCTGCTGTGTTCTCATTCTAATGCTTTTTGGGGACTGGAAGCAAAAAATGCCATGATATTCTATGTACATCTCTTGATCCATGTGAATGTTTGACTTTCTTTCACATGCAGTTTACCCAAAAGTAATTGATTCAGATGTTTTCCTGGGGCTGTAGATGACAGATGCTCTCAATGTTTCATGTGTACTCAGTGGAATTTAAGCCCAAGTGCACATGCAATCTTTAGAAGACCTTTCCTGGGTTTGAGTAGTTTTCCCCTTCATTTTTTTTTCCACAGTGACTTCTGCTCTGCATAGTTCATATTTGTTTTGTGAAGTCTAAGCTTTGCAACCTAAGTACCCTTTGTGTGCATGTAATCAGTGAAATAGTTAAAGATCCAGAGACATTCTGATTAATATCAAAATACACCAGCATGTTCCAAACCATCTAGTCTGTATATGCCAAAGTGGGGGAGAAATGCAAGGAGAGTTAGGTCATTCTGACATGTTTTCCTGTGCAGGCTCTTGCTTTGAAAGTTCCCCTTTTCAAGTGTGCTTTGAGTTACTTCCTCCACAGCACTGACAAATGTGAAATGGTCATGTTCTGTTACAGTTGAGTTCTCAGTATTAAATGACAGAGTGCTTTTCAAGCTGGTCATGCCCAAGGTCTTACTCATTGTTGGGGGCAAAAAAAATCTGACATAAAACTTGAAAATTGCTCATTTCCCCTTCCTCCTCATAACAACTTTGATGTGTCTGAAACATATCTATTTGGCTATCAACTTAAAAAAAAAAAGCATGTAAGGGGCAGATAACCAACACTGAGGAAGCAAATTGTCTCACATTTTAACCTTCTGTACTCAAAGCTTTGTGCAAAAGATTTACTGGTGTTAAGAAGTCCTTTCTTCAGACACCAAAAACCCTTCCTCCTCCTTCCACCAAATTAGCATTTTGCTGACACAGGCCTTTGACTATTGTTGATTAAACATGCCTATTCTTGAGTATGGACTGATATGAGTATTAGGTGTAGGACTATAAATCACTAGTGAAAACACTACTCACAGGTATGTTTGGAGAGGACACTTAAAATCTGTTTGTTGTGCTAGAAATTGTTACTGACTCTGAAATGCTGTCTGTATGTATATATTAGCTAGAAGAATATATGCAGGGCACTGTGTTGCTCAAAAAACGTCTCTCCTCCTTTGTTGGCACCTTCCCATTGAATGTAGAATCTATATCCCAAGCTTCAGGCTTCATGAATTAAATCCTGGCTTTGCCAGGGTGGGAATCTTGCCATAACTTCAGCAGGGCCAAGCTTCTTTTGAATTAGCTCTTTTCCATTCAATCCTGTGTGATGGTTTAAGAAGTTTATCCCAGATTTGCAGAGGAAGCTGGAAGTGTGTTACTCTGTTATTTTCTTTTGCCTTACCTTCATATTACTGTTGAAGTTGCCATGGGATCTCTCACATACTTACTTGCCTGCTTCCTGTGCTGTGTAAATCAATGCTTTTTGTATATGTAGAACAAATGGTTTTGAACTGGAATGGGTGTGATTCTGATTGTTATTTTCTTAATGTGTTTGAAGATAAACTAGATAGAGCAAATTGTCTTTACAAGCAACTGTATAGGGAGAAACTGTTTCATTCCAGTGATTGACAAAATTATCTAGTCTATAAACAGCTAAGAGCATTGCATGCCCACTGTCCAACACTGTTAACTATCTTTGTGTAAGTATTTGAATGCTTCTAGCATAAAGATGAGATTTTGTGTAGCCTACTGTAATCATGGGTATATGCAGAACTGTAAAAAGAAGAAGCTGCTTCCAGGTTTGGTATCAGCTTTCTACCACAGACAGGAAATAAATGGGTGTTACCCTCTATTTTATGAACAGTGGCTTTTTGGTTTCTCTCTTCTGGTTGTTTTGCAAAGAGATGAAATCTCTGTTTTGATAGGGTGGGAAGATTCTTAAGGCTGCATGCCTTCTGACAGAATTATTTCAGAGAACTGAATCATGTGTAAATGGTGTTTGTGATAAACAAAAAGAGCAGTTATTGACCAGATCCTGCTTTGTGGCAAGACTTCCTCCCTCTGTGAATGTAAGAGCTCAGTATTCAGACTTATTAGCTCAGAGGGGTAAGGCAGCCTATCCGGTTTTGGTCTGTTACTTAAAAAAGCTAGTCTGCAACATGGAATGTGGCAAGGAGCACCTACAGCTGAAAAAGAGATTTACATTATTTCAGAATAATATACTTGGCTTCTGTATCTGCAGAACTTGGTTTGTGTGAGGAAATCAAAGCCACCATATCTGCATATTGTATCACATCAAAGTATTTGAGAGGAAAACATGACTAATTATAAGGATTTTGACCATATGGAGGTATTCTTCCTTTAGAGCAACAGGAAGGCTGACACTGTGCCATTTGAAGATGTTTGCCAGTTACTGAGCAATTCTGACATGCTTGCATATGCAGAGACCAAGACGACATCAGTTCTGCTTTGCCTAACATTCGTGAATCCATGCAGTGTTTCATTAGAGCTGTTACACTTTCCTCAGTAGTAGAATGGATTTTCTTCCAGGTTCTTGTGTGTTATGCTGTGGTCAAGCAGGCAGGCTGTGATCTGCAGTGTGGTCCTTAGACTTTTCCCAGCAGCCTGCTGCCCTCTGCTAAAGGAAGGAGCAACTGTTACAGCAGCAAATGTAGATGGCAAAGAAACTCTACCTTCTGCTCTTGAACATGCCGCTAGGCTGTGACCTTCTGTGGGGCTGTTAATAATACTGCAGGGCTGGATTTACCCAAATCAGTAGCTGCACGTTTGGTCTTTCCTCTCCTACTCCCTCATGACAGCATTTAGTGAGCCCTTAGTTTGGGTTAGTTTTATTATTTCCTTTTAAGCTTTATCAGTGCCAGAAAGAGATGTCTCAGAAAGTTGCCTAAGAGCATTTCAAAATAGACAGGATCTGTCTAATAACATTTGCTACATCCTGAAATAAAATTTAAGACATAGACAGCAACAGCACTGGTTATCCCATAGTTTGAAATTGTCTTTGTGCAACACTGAGTTCTTCCAATCTTCTTTCTCCAGACAACCTGCAGCAAGTAAACCCGCACACCATGGGTATCACAGTTCTAAATTTGAGATTCCAAAATAATGAGGTGCTGGCATTAGTTCATGTCACCCGCTTAGCCCAGTCTTCTTCTACCACCCATCCCCATTACATCTCTTTCCTCCAGGAGCTCAAGTGAGACTGTGTACAGTCAATCTGTACCAGCAGGAAGAGGAGTTAAGAGCCAAACGCAGGAGCCAGTCCCTCTTTCTGCACTCCTAAGCAATAGCAGAGCTGAGCTGCAGAGCTGATGAGATTGAGCAAGTGTGCTGGGGTAAGGGTCTCCACTTGAGAAAAATTTTTTGAAAACTTCCATGCACATGCACTCTCACCTTGGAGGAGAAACTCCCTAGCAATTTGGCTCTTGTTTTTTGAGCTTAGACAGCCTGTTAGTCTTTTGTGCATTTACTAAAGCCTCAGATACAGAGCTTAGATGTTCCTAGTGTTTGTTGGTGTTTTTTCATAGATTTTTCCCTGAAAAAAACAGATTGCCTCTGATTTCATTTAGATCAGATGTTGCATGTGAATCTACAGTGACTGGATCATGTGGTGCCTGTCAGATTCCAGGCCAAAATGAGTGCATGTTAGTGCACTTGGAAATGGCTCCCAGTGGTGCCTCCTAACTTTGCAAACTCTTGCCTCTGTAGCCCACCACTTGTTCAAGGGGATAAATGCCCTTTGTGTCAGGATGGCAGAACTTTGTCATACAAATAATTTCAGATAATCTATGGTCATGTGTTTTGTGTTTAAAATAAACCACAAATTTACAACTGCTGGAAATATGATACAGGTAGGTAGCACTTGTGTACTTGCTTTACAACTGTCTTCTGGTGTTTCAATCTGCAATAGCTCACAGTTGCATTCCAAGGAGAAATGAGGTGGTTGGAGACAGGCTTTTCCTGTATCTGTAAAAGCAAGGCTTTGAGTCTACTTTTGTTTTTTTTGCAAGCTTATGTTCAGTTTCAGTTTGCTTTTCAGGTAACTAACTGTGTCTGTAGTTCTCCCTAATACCTGTTAGTGTTACGAGAATGTTAACAAGACTGGAACTTGCTTCTATTATTTTTTAGTAAAGGGGATATTTAACAA
The DNA here is from genome assembly GCA_013396975.1 of Bucco capensis. Classification (NCBI taxonomy): domain Eukaryota; kingdom Metazoa; phylum Chordata; class Aves; order Piciformes; family Bucconidae; genus Bucco; species Bucco capensis. Next base: position 58,869 of record VWZO01019646.1, on the reverse strand, counting down.
CCATGGTGTAATTTCCCCCTGCCACCACTAAGGCCCTTTAAAAGTTTTATTTGAATATTTTCTACTTCCCTACAAGAAATTCAGTCTCTTGATCGATTCTTTAATCAACAACTGAAAAATGGAAGCTGGCTGGCCCCATTATGCAATGTTAGATGTGATTATGAAGGACATATGACCTATGAACCCACTCATCCATATCAGCTGGAGTTTATGAAAAGGGAAGGGTTCAGCAGTTGAGTTTGTACACCTTCAGCTTGTTCTTGAAGAAGTCCTACCCTTCCAACATGAAGGGTGTGCTAATGAGCACAGCTACTTCTAGGAACATCCTGAAATATTTTTTTTATGGAAATGCTTTTTAGTAATTAATGCTTTTTACTTCAAAATTGTCAAACCTCCAACTTCTTCCCTGAGGTTATTTTCCTCTATGTGGAAGGAAAAAAAGCTTTATGGCTAGGACATATACCTGGGACTGATCCTAGACTCAATCTCTGGCTCTGCAACCAGGATTCTGTTGGCACAGGACCAAACCACTGTGTCATCTGTAAAACACAGAGAACACACTTTTTATCCTGCTGCGTTATCTGATCTTTCCTGNGGGGCCACAGGAGACCACAAGTGATTTTCAGACTGTGCCTGTCCTGCTTGTAAATGCTGTCAATAACTGTGCACACCTAGTACAATTGGAGGCTCTCATTATCACTGTACTGCTTTTGATAATAAAAGTAAGAATTTCTTCGTTATAAATTCTCAGTAAACAAAGATGCTGATTACTGCCTGTTTCTGTGGTATATTTAATCCGGTATAGGTGATCAATTGATCTTCTGTTGGTTAGATTAACTGCTGATTTTATGATACAGATTCATTGCATAGTTTTCTATCTTCCCTTTGAAAAAATACATTATTTTATATTTTTTTCAACCAACTACTGGCATTACTCAGGAATAAATTTATTCAGATGAATCCTTATGTTTTGCCTGATGGTATCATTGATTTGGGGAAAAGCAGTCTCTTTAGGAGTTAGATTTTCAGTGAATTAAACCTGCAAGTATGTTACTCTATTCTTATTTTAATGTATTTATGTATTTTAGTTTTGAAATGGAAGCAAGGAGATGGTCTGGGAATAGCTGTAGGGCTGCTGGTCCCAGTGATCCCATGACCTCTGTTTTGCTGTCTGAATCTTTGAGACAATTTTGAGCAGCTGACCATTTAGAAGGTCTTCAGAAAAGAAAAATGAGAGCTACAAGAAAACATGGCTTTCAGCCCAAAGGAGGCAGTGCTGTATTTTTATAGTTAATGTAGCAGGGGAAACATGTGAAGTACTGCTGACTTAAAGATTTTTGCTGCTTAATTTATAATAGGGACCTTCTATCATAGTGTGAGATTGAGTAAATAGGCGCTGTAAGTTAGTTTGCATTCAGGCTCACTGAAGTGTACTGGAGCATTCTATCTTTCCTGAGAGTGGTCAGTCTTGACTTTAAGATCAACAGAAATGTTTCAATTAAAACATTATCTTACCTTCTTTGTATTTTTTTGCAAAGAGATGTTTTCCCTAGAGCTCCTAAATCTCTGTTCCTGACTCTTAGTTTCTTCAAGACTTGTCTTAGTCTCTAGTAAAGGTAGAATGCAGGATATCAAGGAAGATGACAGTGATGTTTTTACAGGTTTGTCATATAAATCTTGTTCTCCAGAGACTTGTGGTTCACGTCGTCTGATAAAATATGACCAGTGGAAGAGAGAACACTGAAGAATAAAGAAGAATGTAGTAAAACTAAAGCCAGGAAAGTTTCCTGTTTAACTGGAGTTCTCAGCTGGTTGTGTGCCTAGCCCTTCTTATGCATGGGTGTGATAGGTGCTGCAGTGGTACTGAGTCTTAAAGAGGGGGATCTGGAAGTGGATTTACACATTTGTGCAGAGAAATCTTTCTTATTCATGAGGACAGACTTCAGTTTAGAAGAAAATTCAAAACGTTACCACTTGGGTACATTAAACAGAGCAAAGGAGAATTCATGTGTTGCAGAAAGGGACATGAAGAAGCAGGAGTCTGACAGCCAAATGCAACCTGCTTGGGTTTTGGATTGTTTGTTTTTATTATTTTGTTTAAAATGATGCAGAAAACACCTGGTAGGAGTCATAATTTCAAGCTCCCACATGTTTGGATCCTTTCCTTTTCAGTATGTCAGTAAGCTGTTGCTATGCCTCAGCAACATGGACTTTTGTACAGCTTGGAAAAGTCTTTTTTTTTTTCTTTTTTTTCTGGACAAATACCAGTATCATCTGCCACATGGACTTGAAAGGCCTGTGTTCCAGCCCTTGGACAGGAAAAACTGCTACTGAGTCAGAATACTGAAGGTATAAGTAGATGATAGATTTGAAGAGTGAGAGCATGAATTGCAGGAAACCATGAAGTGTGCATTCAAGATAGTGCCAGAAGAATGGTACCAAGAAAGGAGTGTACAAGGAAGGGAAGACAAGGGCTGTTGCAGTAAGAAACAATCTCTCATAGGCTTCCTCAGGACATCTACTCAGGCTCTGACTTCAGTGCTTGTTTATGGTGCTAAACATAAGAGAACCAGGGAAAGAGCTTGAATTGAACTTCTGTCCATGCTACTTGAATGTTACTGCATTCCCTTCTCTGCTTTGAGCTACTCTCACCAGCTTTTGTCCAGACAAATCTGCTGGAGAGGAAGTAGATCTTAGCAGCGTAGGTGCAACTTGAGGTCAGGGTCTTCACTTTATGCTGTCAGGCAGGATAGACATCCTCATAGAGCAGGAGGCTGCTGTAACCTGTCACAAAAGACAGTGAATTCGCTCAGAAGAGTTCTGGTCATGTGCAAAAGAGGAAAGGTTAAATCTGGAAGATCTTGTGAAGGGGGTGGCACCAGACTTGTGTATGAGTTGAGGTAGATCTGAGTCAGAGATGACACCCATATTAGAGCTCTGACTAACTAGCAGGGTGGATTTGGGGGTCCTTAGGTAAAAAGGGTGAAGGGGAGGTGGTTATGAAGGTGAATTACTCAGTTTTGGCCACAACGATTTGCAGAAGATGATTGGGCTGTGATGACATGTTAGAATAGGTCTATAACAAAATGTATTTTGCATGTATATATACTGTTAGAATGGTACTGAGTTTTTGTCAGTGGAAGTGGATACTCATGTTTTGAGACTGAAAAGAGTTAATAAGAGGAATGCAGTTTATATTCATGATTGCCTTTATTTTCTTATCATATCGGAGCATAACATCTTGGCCCAAGTCATAATAAAGTTAATGTGTTGGTAAGGAGTTGAAGACTGTGCAATAGTAGATGTTATCAATGCTGGCAACATAGTTGAACTCTGTTAGTTGCCCTGTGTAGTTTTACTGATACTTGTCTCACAGTTTAGAAAAATAAAAATGATTAAATAATGTTTAAAATCTGTTAAGTATTCATTTATAATACACTCCTGTGATATCTTTTCAATTACTGTGTTGCAGATCTTTGCTTAATATTTGAAATCCTCAATATCTATAAAGCTCCAACACAGTACTTTTGTGTCAGGCCACAGGCACTCCATATGCCTCAATTAGTAAAGTGTACAGAGATTTAGTGAAATGGCTATTAATCCAGATTCTCTGGCAGGTGCAATACCTTAACTATACAGCTATAAATCTTTAAACTCTTAGAATTACTTGCAGACAAAGCTGACTTGCTTGCTTTGTGGCTGACTATCCATAAAACTAATTTTTTGGTGGTGTTTTTGTTGTGTTTCAGGGGAAGGTCCACCTTGAGCTGAGACTGAGTGAAGTCATAACAGACACTGGTATCGTGTGCCATAAACTCGCAACACGGTAGGATTTGAAATGTAACTGCAGAGTTATAGGAAACACACTACTTTCGGATTATGTGCAGTGCTTCATTTAGAAATAGTTGGAAGAGTCAAAACACTGATTGGGCATGGAATGTTCTTAATCAGTGATATCCTTATGAATTTCTAGGATGTAAGATTTTCTTGTTTGCTCTTCTTCTCTCCACATAATCTACATAATTTTCTTCCTAATAGTCTTAAATGTTAATAAAGCACTTACCCAATTTAGTCGTGTGGCATAAATACTAAAAAGATATCAAAAGATAGTATTAATGTCCTTTTGATTTGCACTAAGGACCTTACCAGCTAAGCAAATGTGTATCATAGCTTGTGTGGTGACAGTGTTACAGAGCTGACTCAACAAACAAAAGTCTGCCATCAGTTACTAAAGCAGCCTTGGAATCAACCTTCCAATCTCACTCAAATGAATTGAATAGAAGCTGTAGGACTCAGATGGAAATCTTGATTTTGCCTTCCTTTGAGAAGCATGGAAGGCCATTGCTCTCTGCACCAAAGCCTTTGAAGTGGCTACTTCAGGAGCAGTGGCAGAGCTGGTTGACTTCTGTCAGAAATATGCTTTGTATTCTTTGTTTGGCAGAAGAGCTGTCAAAATTGGAGTGTTGGCACTTCCAGCTATTTGGCAGTTGTGTCAAAATATGCTCTGCTAGAAAAGTTCTGACTAGCCCTCTTTTCAGACTAGTATTTGGCATTTTGTTACTGCCTTTGCTGAGACTTTGTTAATAAGCTGTCATGGTAGTCTTTACATCTAGGACCTGCTAGAAAACACAGATGAGCCATGTGTTTGACCTCTGTCCTTCTAGACATGCTGTTGATGTGAGGATGTGCTGGGGTATGTGATCTTGCATGCCTGTGTGTATACCCTATAGCAATCCAGGCCCTACCAGAGCTCTGCAAGTAGGTACATTTGGAATCTTTTTCTCCACAGTCTGCTGTGGTGAGGCAGAGTGAATAGCAGGGATAGTGTGGTGCAAGTTGCCATGTAGGTTCTAAGCTCCAATGAACTTCTTAACTAGGGCACAATGCTACTGGAATAGAGCTGTACTGTTTCAGGACAAAAGTTGCTATGTCAGTATAGTTGTGCACTACCTAGAGTACCCAACCTTCCTGTAACTACTACCAACCTTCCTGTAACTACTACCAGAGAACTCTCATTGGGTAATTTTCCATTGTGCAATTTGATGATGATCACACACATGCTGAGAAACCAGGGTTCAAACCTGCATCTAGGCTGGCATCTTTTGTTGAAGTATTATTTGTGTTGCTGTAGGTCCTAGGGCTTTGCAGGAGAGGGGAGTATAGAAGATGGGAAAAGACAATTTCTTGTCTTTCTACCTCACTGTATCTTTGCTGTATGAGAGGGTGGGGGGGCTGGGGGCACACACAGGACAGTGGGCTTATTGCTAAGCTTGGACTGTCCTCAGAGCATGCCCATGCAAGCCTTTGCTTGTTGAAATCATTTTTTCCCATTGTCCTCTTCTGTAGCTGACCTGGGCACTCTGGCTCTGGCTAGTTTCCATGTCTATTTGTTATTTGAGTGGTAAGTGAGCACAGAGCTTAGCAATTTAGATAAGGGAATTGGGGAAAATATTTCTCGACTATGTAGTTTCATTGGTGCAGGTTTTCATTACAATGTGTCTTACAAGTGAGAAAGAGAATGGGAATGATGAAGAAAAAGAAAGGAGAATGATCCCTTGGAGGGAGAAAAAAGCACCTCAGAATGCAGTCCAGCATTTTCTTCATGCCACGCTGTTTGCTTTAGGAACTGTACAGCAGACTGCAGCTCTTACTCTTTTTCTACATGATCTGAAGTCTTGTTCAGGTTTGTTCATAGATAGTTTGGTTCTAGTGCTTAGGCATGTAAGAAAAGAATGTGATAATTAAGCAATGCTCAACTAAATGTCTTTGTAGCTGGAATTTGCCAGTGGGAAGAGAAGCAAAGGTAGGGGAGGCAGAACCTTAGTTATAGGTGGTTCATGAATGAAAAGCAGAGACTGAAGGTGTTATGGGAGCACAGCTTTCAAATAAATTTTTCAAAATAACTGATTTTCTTGTGGACAGCTTGTGAATTTGTTGCAGTGAGCAAGTAAGGCAAGGCTGTAAAACCTGGAATCACTTCATCTTAAAAACAGATAGTTCTAATAAATCTAATGCTTGCCTTGTGAACTTCTTCAACTTCCTTTTTTTTTTTTTAAAGTTAAACTACATTTTGTAATTTTTTTTAATGAATCTCTTAGCTGCAAAGACAAACAGTACCCCACAAATGACCTCATAGATATAACTGGTTAAACAATTCAGGTTTGCAAGGGGAACAAAGGCTGCTTCCAGTAGGCAGCTGTTTAAAAATACCTTAGACACACATGTGTTTTTAAGCTCTGGGCTATTGCTTGTTTTCAAACACATTTATGCAGGCTGAATGAAGACTAGGCCTAAGGAGGAAACTTCCACCTATCCAGAAAATAAATACTAGTTTTTGCATGAGCTTACCCCTATACCTTCACTAGTGTGCCCTCTGAGCCTGTGTGCATTGCTGCCACCCACCTCTGCATTCCAGAAAGCCTGGAGAGCAGCTGGGGCCTTGCTGAGCCAGCCTGTAGTCCAGTGGAGCACACTATGAGCAGTCAGCTGGATGAGGGGATGGGAAAATTCATCTGAATGGAAGGGCAAATTAAAATTGCTAAGTGCTGAGCACTTGAACATTAAGTAGTAGATTACTGTGAAATGCCAAAAGGCATATGAGCTTCCTTAGCCTCTGCAGAGGAAGCAAAAAAAATCAGTTTAAAAACTGTTATAGGAAGTGTTTGCTACTTTCATTTAGCCCTATACCACTAAGCTGTTGTGCTTCATCAGAGCCCTTCAAAAGCCCTAGTCTCTGCTATTGCTAGCAGACTTTCCTGGACTGAATCTCTGCAAAGAGATTATAGAGAGAAACGTTAGTGGGTTTAAAAGCTACAATGACAGGACAGACACAGTCACCACACTCAGACTTCTCGTGTCCCCCTGCAGCTCCTGCTGTCACGCTCTGCAAGAACCACAACTCTCGCTTTTACAGACTGCTCCTAGGAATGCAGGCTCCCTCTGTGGAATTGCTGCAAAATCCGATGGTCCTAGTGACTGGCTTGGACACAGTTCTCAGCTGGGTCTCCATAAGTGTCTCACATCCCTGTTACAGGACTCAGGATGCAGGCTCTTCATCTGTCATATGTTCATAGCAGACAGAGCAGACCTTCAGCCTGCTGAGCACAGACCTTTGTGCAAGCGCTTGTCATTTGAAATAACATGTGTGGACTTCACAGCCTGGTACCTTTGTATAACTGCATTTCTATTAACTACTGTTGTGCCTTGTAGTGAGTCATCTTGAGTGCTTGGAAAAAGTCTTATTCAGTAGGTTCTGGCTTCTCACCTCTATTTTCTTCACTTGTAAAAGGTCTCGTGTTATCTTCCTCCATGCTCTCTCCAGCTGCAGCCTTCCTGGCCCTCTGCACAGTCAGCTGCTGCCTGTTATGGCTACCAACATCTGGCTTCACCTTCCATTGGCTGTAAAGTGAAGCCTATCTCCTGTTGGTCAAGTGGTTTGTCACCTACCAGAAGTCTGCCCATAATTTTATGAGCATTTTAAGATTCTAAGGCTATGAAAAGAAGTGGTCAAGACTTTCCCATGCTTCCTGCTGCTTATGTCTGTATCCACCCCTTTGTGCTGACACATAGCTCCTGGCAGCTGCTTAAGCATGGTGAATTTTTATTTTTTTTCCCCTCATATTTTTTAAGCTAAATCAGGTCTTGATCTTGTGCACCCCAGAAACTGCACTGTTCCTGTTCTGTAGTAGAGAGAAAGGAAAATTAGCATCAGAATCAGGGAAGGATGCATTTTCTGCAGCATTTCTGAAGTGTTGAAACTTAAGTTATGAACAGTGTGTACCTATATTCCATTAATATATCTGAAAAACAATGGCACATGCTTCTTGTTTTTGTTTTCTGAGTCACCACATGCCATATATAGATATTCTTCCTCTACCTTACCTCACAACAGAAGTACTTGGAGAGGAGCCCTAGACTTTCTGTATACCTTTCCCCACCACTGTTAGAGCAGATTCTGTGCAGCCCATTTGTCTAGTGCAGGAGGGTAGTTCCCCAGAGGTTTTAAGGCATATGGGCTGGTTCAGACAACTTTCTATCATTTCACAGAGCAACACAGTCTAGTATCAGCAAATGCATTTGTATTTATTTAACAAAGAAGAGAGCTCCTGCAGATGGCTTTGTAGAAATCCATAGGCTTTGCTGTGGTTAAGCTACCACAGGCAACATTTAGAAGCAGTGTTCTGTATTTAGCAAGATGACATCTGACTTCCAGCACGCCTGAAGGAACAGGCCAATCAACTCCTGTTGAAAGTCAGTGTGAGCTGAGAGCCTGGCTCTCTAATCTTCCTTTGAGAATTCTAACATGTGTATGTAATTATTCACATTTAAATGTCTGTATTTATTCAGTGTCCCCAGCTGCTCCTTCAAGTGTTGTCTTATGTCTTGTCTCTTAGGTTTAGAAAAGCTTGCAAACATCTGCTTCAGAGAGCCTCCCTCCCCATCTTATTCTCTCCTTTTCCCCTTCCCCTCCACTGCCAAATCTATATAGCTAAATAATAACATATGTGATTTAGTAGCCACTTTCATATGTCTTTCATATGTAGTGGCACAGTTTTCCAGTAAGCAATTCATGAGTCTACAAAGATATTAGCAATGTTGAAATTTTACCTGATAAATAAAGCATTTGTAATTCTGGTGTGGAAGACATGGCTGCTTTACATTAATTTATGAATTAAACTTAAATGCTGTGCAGCTCTCTTGAGAGGTCTACAAGATGTATACTGACAACATGGAACAAAATTAAATGGGCTGTTTGCAAGAGCAAGCAGGAAAGGAAACAATAAGTAGATATGACATCCCTAAGATAAGCACTTAAGGTGTCATTAAGAGAACAGTGACTGAGCTGTGGACATTTAAGAGCCCTTAAAGATTTAAGGGCTTTAAAATGGCCTTAAGAGCCATTTTTGAAAAGCTTCTGAAGAGAAAGAGGGAGGTAAGGAGGAAGGTGTCACTTGTCAAGTGTGGCTAAAGCAGAAGGTCTCTGCCTGGGGGTGGGAGTGCTGGGACTCTCATGGTTCTCCAGCTTTCTCTGCCAAGTGAATAGAGCTCAGCGCATGCAATGGGCAGAATCTGACCTTCCTTTCTGATTGCTCACATACTCACATTATAGATTTGAATTTTGTTGTCCATGAGCTTTGCTGGAAAGTGGTTTGGGCAGCACAATGCTTGAAGGTTGGTAACCACTGCGCTAAATAAATCTGACTTTATGTAACTGTTTAAGATTGTCTTACACAATGTGGTGTTTCTAAGGTTAAGGTAAATGGTGCTCCATTTTGAAATTTTAGAGGGTCGGCCTCTCTGTTTTGTTGGTCACAGCTGCTGAAGGGCAAAGCTGTATACATCAAGTCTAGTTGGAAGGGTTGAGGTAATGGCCATTCCTTCTTGTGGGTCAGCAATCTGCATCCTAATCTAGGAATAAGAGGAAAACAAGATCCGATCTTGTCTGGTGAAGGGTTGCTGTTGTCATCTGTGATTGTATTTGGAGACACTTTGAAAAACCACAGGAGTGTAGATAGTCCTTCAATCATGGAATATATTTAAATGCTTTTGCATAACATTAAAAGATACACACATCATCTTTGAGTCATCTGAGAATTGTCCTTTACTGACTTGTTTGTTTCCTGCTTTTCTTGTTTACATTGGAGCTAGTTTACTTTCCTGTAGATAACTATCTTCATCAGATACAAGGAATAGGTGAAGAAACTTTGTAAAGTGTATGATTAAAAAGAGAACATGGAAAATGCGTAACTATATTCCAGCTATAACATTGAAGACCATATTTTGTTGGCTTTCTGTCATTGCTCTGTCTCTGATGCTGCTAAGAGTGGAAAGCAGGAGTGCATGAGAGATAGCCAGCAAAGTTTTAGGTAATGCTTTTCTGTGCAGTGTTGTGATGTTTTGTTTTTTTTTATTAATTCAGTTTAAAAGCAGAAAACACTGGGGCCCATTAGCTTGATACAATCTCTTTTAATCTCCCATAGTATTCCAGTATCCTTTAATAGGTGGTAGTGGGTGGACTCCAATTACTTGTTAGTGGTGCAGAGCAGGATTTGCTCCTCTCTTGAGTATAGTCTGCCATACTATATTTTACTTTCTCAAATCAGAGGTGGTGTTCTGCAAAAAAGTCAGGAGCCAGGAGGTGCTCCTTCATGGAGGCAGTGTGCTGATGACACTATTTTATTACTGTGTGAGGCAGCAGTGCTCAGTCTTGGGCTCTTTATAGTATGTTGGCCTGGTGCAAGACTGCAGCTCCCGTGGAGTCTGGAAGTAGCCTGAAGCCAGAGCTGGCAGTGGGTGTTCTTCCTTTGACATTACAGCTGTCAGCACTCTGTCTGTGTTCAAAAAGGGTCCTAAAGCAACCTTGCCTCTTGGGCTTGCTGCTTCCAGGTTCTGTTTCAACAGTAAGTGCCACTGTTTCAATAACATGAGGTTACTTCCTGTTTTAAACAGTGTAAATGGGGTTATAAATGGAGGCAAATTACATTTAAATCCTTTTGAGAAATGACTTTTAACTTCTAAATGTGCTTAATCGTCGTGTTAGGATGGTTTGGAGGCACTGGAAAGCATTCCCATAGTATCTGTATTTGTAAAAGATGTGTAGATTTTGAGAACTGTGAATAGTTAGTACCTTGGATATGCTGACAGTGTCCCCAGCATCTGACGTTTCTACTTCACTGATGTCCTTTAATGGTGATCAGCTGGAGCAGTTGTATTTGAGATAGAGTAGGAAAAATTGGTTAGCTGTCTTGCAACATGACCTGTATCAAAAGGCTCTTTGAAGTCTATCGTATTTAACATAATACAAAGGTAAATTTGTATGTTCTTTCATTCTAAATGACTGTTGGAATTCCTACTGCTTCTCTTGCAGGCACCATCCAAAACCAATGCTAGTGAAGCTTCTAAAGGAGCTATGTGGTGGGATGCAGTTTACAAACCACCCTTTTCTCTGCAAGTTTATCTGTTGCTCCAAAAGCAATGCTTGCCAAGGTAATATTTAGGTGATGCACCAGGGAACTGGGGACATCAAGGTATGATAGGAGTAGAGGCAGCTAGAGGGTAAAGGGGAAGTTGGAGGGCCCCAGGTGTTGAAGTTGGGGGGTTATGCAAGTATAGGGAGAGTAAAGACATGGTACACAATGCATAGGAAATACCCTTAATTAGCTCTATTGTTCATAGAACTGTTTGTGGAGAGGAAGTTGTTACAAGGAGTCTGACAGTGTGTGTGGCAGTAGTGAGAAAGTATCTCTTTCCCTGCTCCATCTGGATGAGCTAGAAATCATGTTCATGTACTGGGAGCACAACTGGTGGTGGATTGGGACCAAGTTCTTTCCAGAGTCCACAGTGCTATTATCACCTGGTGTCTACCTTACTCCGCCCACTTCTTGATGTAAACCTTTGACTTGGATGCCATTTTCTAGTATTTTCAGTAAGAGCTGATTGTGAAATACTTCATCTGTGTTGCTAATTATGTATTTGTAACATACAAAACACTTGTGAGTGGAAAAGATTGAAAGTCTTTTAATATACTTTTTTAATTGAATAGCACTTTGAGATCTGTCATTTTCACTGTCCCACTCTTTTTCTTTCCCATGTAGAAGGTAGTTTGCTAGTTCCTGTGCTGTTCTCTCAAATACAAAGGGAAAAGCAAAATATTTTGAAAGAGAATGCAAGATACCATTCTGACAAACACAGAAATAGACAAGGGGGCTGTGCTTTTGGAGGCAGTAATGTCTGCAATTAATTTTAACTCATTTTACAGTTGACTTGCTTCCAAGCTGATGATTTTGTAATAACCAGCTTCATACCAGCTTCAAACAGAAGCAAGAATTCAGCTAGACTATAGAGCTGCAGATGTACAGGCTGCACATTATGTTAGCCTTTTAGTTGTTTGACAGTCCCAGTTCCCTGCCCTGCCAGGCTGAACATCATATTGGTGGCACAGTCTGATTGCTGACTCACTGTTTATGTTCTGTTGAGTCAAAGGCTACATCCAGTGGTGCTCTCTTTTCTGCACAGCCATTGGATTTAACAAAATTTGTAGAAGTGGAGTATGTTTTGAGATCTCTACCACTTCTAAAAATTTTGTGGAAATCACCAATTAAAAAAAAACACAAAACCATCAGTGGCCATATGTGGACAGAAAGCACTTTCTCATAAGCCTGTATCTTTAGGATATCAGGCTGAAGATGCTATTAAACTCAGAAAGGTTCATAGAAGAACTACAGGAAGAATTGAAGACCTGGTAAATGAATCTCACAGTGAGAAAGTGTTTGATTTATGCAGGAAAAACTCCAAAGTGTTGAAACCACAGTATGCATGATACTCAGAGGAGAGTCCTTCTGATTGTATGGTTAGTTATTGTTACCAAAGTGATACCCAATGGTTGGAAGCTAGGAAACTAATCTAGTGGGAAACAAGTAGTAAGGCCTTGATTTCTTTTGAGAAGGTGCTCTGGCAATGCAGTGGACAATATAAACTTGTTTCAAAGGGGTGAGAGCTTTCATCACTTTCTTGAAGGAGGCCAGACTAATCCCTTTTAGTCCCAAAATACGAGGAGAAACATCATGCAAGTATGAACTGTTTGTGCAATAACTGGAAGTATAAAGCTGATGTGGGCTACTAATTACAGCTGGTTATTCCAGAATGCCTACCTGACCATGGCCTAATTTGCATCTTGTTTTTCCCTAGGAAGATACATAGTGACAAGACACTAAAAACATTTTAAAGAGTGCTTACTTTGCAGTGCTTTTTATCATCAGGGATCTTAGTGCTGTACAAACAACAGCATAGTTTTATGTTTTATATATATATATATACACACACACAAACAACACTTGGTGAGGCAGAGCCTTCTTTGGATGGGATATTATAGGTTTTAGCTGAACCTAGAACATATCTGACCTTTCAGGGTAGAAAGTAAAATGGAACAGTGTGTCAGCACAAACTATTCACAATATGTGTAATGCTTTATTCCTAGTAGGGTATCAGGTTTGCCATTCTGATGTGCTCTCATTGTGCAGGAAATCTCACTTGGTGTTTCATCCTGTCCACATGGTCAAGGTGTTTTGTCTTCCATTAAAAGTCTGTGCCTTCCTCTCCAGGCACCATCTGGGTATTGCTCTGTGATGACTCAGTAGTGGGCTATTACTCAGAGAAGTCTAAATCATTCAATGTGGTGGGTTTTTTTCTGAAACACTACCTATAAGACATGTCTATAACATGTAGACTTGTGAGTGTCTATGTTTTTAGAGGAGAAGCATCACGTAGGATCATTCTAGGTGGTTATTTTCCTAAAGTCTTAAAAATAGTGGACAGTCTTGGGAATCTAGTGCTTTACAGCTGGTGTGTTGGAGAGGATGATGTTTTATTAAGAAGGTTTCACTGATACTGCAAGTTTTTGTCTGCAGGACCCACTTTCTTTGGTGTTTCCAGAGAATATCCCCAAAGCATCCTTCCTGCAGTTTCTGTACTACAGTGTGATCCTCTAGGCACAGAGCACTCTAGGATGGCTCCAGGAGACAAGTTCCCTTTCTCTGATGAAACTTGTAAGGGAGAGGCTATGCCAGGAGCTAATTGATCAATGAAACTGTTGCACTAGCTCTGGAAAGCTGCACATGTATTGCCTTCCATGTGAGATGTTTCAGTACCTACTTTAGAGATTTTTAGCATAATCCCATGCCACAATGGAGTAAGTGACCTTGTAGGACCAGAGGGATGATTCAGAGGAGGCAAGTAACCATCCTGTGACAGCTATTTTTTAAATGAGTGGTTTATGAATCCTATTTGATCTCTCCTCTTACTAAGTCAGAGACGTTGAGGAGAATTTTTCAGTTAATTTCATTGGAAAGTGTCCTACAAAATGTGCTTTTTGATGCCTGTGATATTTGTGCTTCTTGGAATGAAGAGCTCTGTCTGCCCTAGTATAAAAACAAACAAACAAACAAAAGAACAGGCAAATGAAATTTAGTAAGCCTAATCTGTATGGTGCTGCTTGGATAACTAAAGATGACTCCACAGTTCTGCTTCCTGCCTTTCACAAACATGATGTATCTGAATGCTGATTTGGATTGAATATTTCTGTACTTTGTTTTTTTATAAAACGTAGTTTTTGAGGATTCAGTGCCTTGATTTCACTGTTAAATACCAGATACTGTATGATATTTTTTACCTCCCCTACTTGATTACTGCATTGTCTGTAATTACAATGAGATACATTAACAACTTTTTAGTTAGGTAAGTCTAGAAAGCATCAAGTTACTAATTCAAGTTACTAAATTCTAGTTGGAGAGCATTTTCAGGTTAACTGTGGCACAATTTGTATAACCTTAGCCCACTTCTCTTATCAAAATGAATTCAATGCATCAGTATTACTTTGAAACTTAGTTGGCAAATTAACTGCCATCATAGTGGTGATGAATCAGCTTAATTTAAATTCATTAATGAAAGTATTGCTTATGTAGGAAAGATCTCTGCCCTTTAATAATTAGTATTGTTAATCAAGATCCCAGATCGTCTGATTGTTTGCATAAATATAATCAAGAGTTTAGAGTTGTTTCAAGTTGTGTTTTTAAAGCATTTAAAGTTCCACCTAGCTCAGGTGTGCCAAGGCATTGTACAGAATGTTATGGCCTCCATGTAGTGTTCAAAGACACCTTTGATTATTTTCTAGGTCCACAATAATTACTTTTTTCCTTTTTAAACAGTGAGCTATTCTGTTTTGCATTGTTTTTTATTTAGAAAGGTGTATTTTCTACTATAATACACCTAATTAAATATATGATATGAGAATTTATGTGAAAGAGTCTTCAAGGATTTATTAAGTAGAGAAATCATACTTGGACTGGGTAGGGATGAGAAGAAGCTGTCTGGGTTTCTATTGTTGGTGCCATGGCTCTTGTTAAGCCATCGCATTCCCTTGTCTTCCTTGCTGTGTGCACCCCTTGTTGCTCAAAAGTTAAGATTGAACCAGACTCTCAGCTGATAGATTCCTTTGGCCCAAGAGTTCTGGGTTATTATGCCCCGTGGTTCAAGTGTGTTGTAGTTGCTGTTGTCTTGTGCTTGAATCTTCTTGCATTCTTCACCACTCTGCTCTAACACTAATGCTTCTAGACCTGCCTTGCTATGTTCCTTGGCTTCCTGCCATACTACATCAAATTCAAATTTCTTCACTTTCCCAACAAGAACCAATAGAGTACTGTCATTAAGCAAATGTATCTTTTCTTGATTGTACTTCTTTTTTTATGTCGCTATTCTTTTATAATTGTTACATACTTATTGCTTTGCCACAGCTTGTATTTGGGTCTTCTGTCTCCTCTGAAAGTCGACGTGTGTTAGAAATAACTCCGTCCTTACCCCTTCTCTTTACTCTCCCATTGTTCAGCTAATCGCTCCCTGTTAATTACTGGAGTTGCAAGTCCAAGACCAAAGAAGGAGGAAATGATGATGTCAGTGCCAGTTATAGTCACTAAACCAGTGAGTTCACAATTTCAGCACGCTTGTTTCTTTGTTCAAAGCCTCAGGGTACTGTTAAAAAAAGTAATTTAGCCATTTTTTTTTATATTAACCTAACTAAAAACTTTTCTGAAGTGGCTTCTAGGAAACTTGCAACTCTTCTGTAATTGACTCATAAACTGAAACGACAGAGCCAGAGCATGGATTGGTAAAAAAAAAATTGAGGGGTTTGGGACATAATTTATCTTAGTATTTTTGATGGTGGAGGCAGTGTGTGATTTAAAACCAGGATTGAGTAAGTTTAGAAAATATTTTCTTTATTCCAGAAGGAAGAGACCACTTGGTCAGCTTCTTGGCAAAAAAGGGCAATGTATTTGTATTAAGTCCTGAGTGAAGATCCAGTAAATTCCTTTGTGGAAGTGAAGAGGAAAGGCAAGGTTTGTCTGAAGATGCAATAAGAGCATTTCACATGTAACATTTGGTCAGACGCCGTCTCTGAGTGTATCCAAGTAGGAGGTGAAGAATGACGGGAGTCATCATATGGTGATACACTGTCCAGGCCTCCAGAAACTTCAGGGAATTTCTGAGCTAGACATAGTGCCTTTGTGCTTAGTAGTGATGGATGCAGATACATCCAGGCAAACCTCCTCTAAAATGCATGACTGTGACTGGCTTAGCAAGGCCCTGGTCATGTACAGATCAAGGGAATAAGAGGAAGCCTGTTTACAAATATGTTAAGGGCGAGTGTCAGGAGGAGAGAGCCAGGCTCTTCTCAATGGCATCCAATGTTAGGACAAGAGGGAATGGGAGTAAGTTGCATCACAGGAGGTTCAGTATTAACACGAGGAGGAACTTTTTTACAGTAAGGGTGATGGAGCACTGGACCAGGCTGCCCAGGAGGCTGTGGAGTCTCCTTCTCTGGAGACATTCCAGAGCTGCCTGGACACATTCCTGTGTGACCTCATCTAGGTGATCCTGCTCTGGCAGGGGGGTTGGACTAGATGATCTTTCTAGGTCCCTTCCAACCCCTAATCTATACTGTGATACTGTGACACTTACTTCTTGCTGTAGAAGGCAGAAGTCAGTTCACTGGTCTGAGAGCAGCTGCCATGATGTGCCTGCACAGATATGAGGTTGGCCAAGGTACACATGGAATTCTATCAAGCAGCCTTACCTCAAAGTTTCTCTTAAACCATAGGGTATGAGTAAGGAGCTCAGATTATGAAGCAAGGCTGCACTGAAAGAAAAGGACAGTCAAGAATGAACTGAATGTGGCAAGGGAAGGAGAAATGCCACTTCTTTACTGCCAGACTAGAGGAAAAAAACAGGACTACTCTATTATGGAGTTAAAGATTAATAGCATTGGTCTATGTGCCCTGAGGTGCCCATTCACAAAGGCAGACTATTCAGAGGTGCTCTGTTACCCATGGAAAACAAGGTACTCAGGATAATACATATTACAAGATGACCCTATAAGTCAGTAGGAAATAAAAGAGAAAAAGAAGAAAAGAAAGAAGAGAACTAATCAGAGAGACTTAGAGTAAGACACATCCAAGAGCTGCCTGGACGCATTCCTGTGTGACTTCATCTAGGTGATCCTGCGCTGGCGGGGGGGTTGGACTAGATGATCTTTCTAGGGCCCTTCCAACCCTGACATTCTGATTCTATGATCCCCAGCACTGGGGAATGTACCTTACTAAACAAGTACTTAGCAGAAGCCAAAAATGTGTTGATTTGTGGCAGACTTGTCAGAACTGTCATCAAAGTTTGCTTTTAAGTTGGTACTTCTCTGTCTGGTCAGGCTTACAACATGAAGTACTGAGTGTTCAAGTAATAATTAGATCACTAGAGCAAGCAAGGAGGAGGAAGTCCCTTGTGTTTGAAATGACGCAGAGAAGAACCTGAGAACAGCCAAAAAATATGCATATGAGATGGGACAAAGCCTCAAAATAAAGAAATGAAAGTGAGGTGGACCAAGTAGAGGATGGAAATAGAAGATTAGTAAGATGTATCAGTAAAATTCCCAAGTGTTAAGATTGTATCTAGGAACCCAGTATGTATGTGAAAGAAATAAAAATACATGGATTATGTACAATGATAGAAAGCAAGATTGTGTAGAAAAAAAGATGTATTTCTTTTCTGTTGAGGAATCACAGTGAGATGACAGTCTGATTTGAGAAAAGAGAATGGGAGCAGTGTACTGTTCCCTATCCTAGGTTGAAACTGAGGGAAAAACTGAGCCTGACTGGGTACACTGGAAGTGTTTTGGTCTGCAATAGCAGCGAATACAGATACATGTTTTAAGAGCAGGTATAGTCCCTTCTGGTTTCTTTTCTGTCTCTGTTTCTGCATTGGTTGTCCATTCTGGTGCACAAGGATGCCAATGACACGTGCATCCTGAACTAATGAGAAAGCCATTAATTTTTAAATAATTTTTTGCAATTCCAAGGACAGGGTGTGGAAACACCCACAGCCTTGAATCATCCTGATGTTACTCGCCTGTGTTAAGCCTGGGTTTAAGTATGATTGTGTAGGGGCTGTCTCAGACTGCAGCCTGCAACTTTAGAGGAAATGCCTGTACTGTCAGAGATGAGCTGCTTAGTCTTTGTTAAAAAAATATTTTTTTTTTCCCAAATCTTTACCCCCTGCCTCCCTCTCAGCTTCTGTAATCATGTAATTTAAAGGCAGGAGGGCATGCTCATGGTGTGTTTGGGTTTGAGGTTTTCTTTAACCCTCTGGGTGTTTTTCATAGCTTATTTATTCTTGTGAAGGTTTGGTCATGAACCAAATTGGAAACTGAAATGTCTTGTTCATTGAAATCTGTTAATTCTATAAACCACAAGCAAAATATAGTGAGGCAGCTGCACTGAGAGTTCTCCCATATGAGCCAGCACTAACCTTAGCTCAGACCAGAGATGGCTCACCCTTGCCCCTGCTGGGCTCAAGACAACTACTGATCAGAAACTACCAGTTGGGCAGAAAAGGTTCTAACAGCCACCAGACACTTTTCCTCTAGGGCCTGATGAGTTAACTTGTAATTCTTGAATGATCTTGATTGCCTAGGCTTTTTCCATTATACTAGTACACATATGTTAAATTAATTCTGCAGATGATTAAAGAAAAGATATTTCATTTTTACTGGCTTTATTCATTGCTTCCCAGCATTTCCCCTTCTCCCTCCCCCCAATTACACCTTTATTACACATTATTTTTGTATATTTTTTCATCTAATCCAGATACAAAATGTCTGTCCTAATAATGTGATGCCCATGTGGCAGAATTGAGGCTTCATTTTATCATGTCTCTGAGTAGCTGTCATTTTTTCT
This sequence comes from Bucco capensis, assembly GCA_013396975.1. Taxonomy (NCBI): domain Eukaryota; kingdom Metazoa; phylum Chordata; class Aves; order Piciformes; family Bucconidae; genus Bucco; species Bucco capensis. The sequence continues at coordinate 40,093 of VWZO01019646.1, read as the reverse complement.
AGCTCTTTTCCTGCTTGCCAGTTAAAGCCAGTATTTTGGTACTAGGTTGAGAGAGGAGTATTAATTTACATAGCAACCTTCCTATGACTGAAGAAAATGGCTGCAATGAAAGCAGCTCTAGGATTACAGGTTTCTGCAGCTAATGAGGGTATACTAACATGAGTGGACCAGACTTTTGCCTTGTTGAATTCTGTTGTCTCTCCCCAGAATACTTAGTAAGATATCAGAATCATAATGAGCCTTTCTCCAGGCATGGCCTTCCTTCCTCAAAATCCCAAGTTTTCAGTCTTTTGCCTGCTTTCTCCAACATCCTTAAACAATAACTGTTTTTAAATTACCTGAAAGGATTGGGACACTGTTTATGTCAACGTCTGTTTCCTGTTTTCCCACATTTGGTGTCTTTCAAGGTTGTTTTTGCTTTTCTGATTCCAAGTGCACACAAAGAAATGCCTTACTCTTAAGTCATCGTGACTGTATGAGAACATCTGGGTATTTGGGTTTTTTTATTTTGTTTGTCTCTGGTTTTCCCCAAAGAACATAAAAACTACCCTACTGTGTTAAATGCACCTCTAGTCTAGCCTATTAGTTTCTAATGTTTGCTGATGAGCGATACTTCAAATATGTTATGATAGCTCCAGTGTTACACCCTTCTCAATCAGCAGTTTGGGCTTTTCTGAGCTGGAGGAGGCTTCTGGACCATTAAGCTTTAATAGCTGCCTACAAACCTACACTCCATGAGTTCACGTAGTCCTGGTTTGAATCTATGTATTCTTTTGGCTTCCACAACATCCCATGGCAGTAAGTTTTGCAATCTCATTACACATTGTGTGGGAAAAAGTACTTCCTTTTGTTTATTTTAAACCTGCTGTCTGGTAATTTCATTATGTGCCCCTTAATTCTTGTTTTGTGAGGAAGTGTTCTTCACACCATTCATGATTTTGTAAGGTGTTTTTGAATGAGTAACATCTGTTTTTCAAGCTGGAGACTACAAATCTGGGAGAGCCACAAGTGATTAGACGTGGTCCTGTTGCTCTTCTTATGTTATGTAGAGCAGGCACAGTTCAAGGTGCAAGTGCCCAAAGGTTTATGTTGCCCATCATTCAGATTCAGCTGTGATTTTATTGTGTAGTGATTTATAAACTCTGCGTGCCCTCAAGTGTAGATCATGCTGTCTGGGATCACCTTCTATTGTCTGCATATTCTTGAACCAACTGCTTTTATGAAAACAGGAATCAATACTGTCTCTGAACATGCTTTCCCTGTGTTTAAATTTCACATGGTTCTTCCTGTATGGATGAGAGCTGACTTGGAAGACATTCATCAAGAGCAGAAAATGGGCTGACTGCAATTAAGCTATTGAGTTATTATTTCATTTTAAGGAACTTCCAGGCTGCCTTAAGGAAGCAGTGGAAGGGGTGGGGAGTTTGACACTGACACTCGATGTACAAGTGTTCTGTTCAAACAGGAATGTGTTCAAGCCACATCTGCTATCCTAGAAGAATTACCAGCAGTCATGCTGTAGCTGACTGGCAATGTGGTTCTGCTGTGAGTGTAGTCATATTAGTGTGAAGACCGCTGGAAGGGAAGTGATCTGTCTTTTTACTCATAAGAAAATCAAGCTGGGCCTGCCTTTTCATAAAGGCTTTCTGCTGGTACTTAATGGATTTTTCCTCCTGCACTTGTAGCTACTCTGCCAGAACGCTACATGAAAAGTTCTCTAGAAGTGTTCTTTTTATTCACATCTACCCTTTTAAAATTTTAAAAGTAGGATTTCCCTTACAATTTTGAGTACTTGTATTAAAGCACATGCAAAAAGCCTCTACCTCTTCTCTGTAAGGTGGACTGAATTTAGAGTAGGACTTGGCTGCTTGAAAACAGGTTTCTAATCTATTTATGAGGCCTCTGGGAGGCATGGAGCTGTCAAATATATGTTCTGTGGGTACCTCCTGCCTTTCTGATGCAACAGCAAGGGACTGGGGAAGAAACTGTTTAGTCATCTCAAATGGGACTAGGTGTGTGTGTTTAGACAACCAAATCACGTAGATTGTGTGTTGTTTGGCATTGAGAGTTTGCTTGAGCTTGTTTGGCATTGAGCTTGCACCTTGCAATTTCAGCTGGTGCTAGGTTAGGATTTGTAGCTGGAATTTTGCTGTTTGTGTGGTAGTACACTGCAATATCAAATACCTGCTGAACTAGGCTCCTGGGTGACTTCTCAGTTCTGTGTGGAAGGTAAGCTTCTAGTGAAATATTACAAGTGCAGAAATTAAAGTAGCATATTGCCTATGCAACCCAAGTTTTTCCTAACTTTCTCTGTAGTTTTGATCTATGATTTCACGTAAGAGTCCAGAATATGGAACATAAGTCTCTTTTGCACTAGTGTTAGTGAATCAGTAAGAAGAGGAGTCATCATGTCATCACAGAATGATAGAATGGCTGGGGTTGGAAGGGACCTTAAAAATCTTCTAGTTTCAACCCCATTATCCCAGGCAGGGATGCCACCCGCTGGATCAGGTTGCCTAGAGCCCCATCCAGCGTGGCCTGCAACACTTCCAGGGAGGGGACATCCACAGCTTCGTCAGGTAACTAGTTCCAGTGCCTCACCACTCTCAGTACAGAATTTCTTCCTAACATCTAATGTAATTCTGTCCTCTTTCCCTTTAAAACCATTCCCGCTTGTCCTATTACTATCTACCTGTGTAAGCCCTGGCAGCTGGGTTGTCTGCCTTTGTTCCCAGTTGGTGCTGCATTCCTTGTGAAATGTGAAATGTTGGGGGTATTTTGCTGTTCGGGGGAGTTGTGTTGTATCTTCTTACTTTTTTTCCAAAAAAATGCTGAAATAAGAGTGCAAAAGTACAAATTTCTCACCATGGCTTGCAACAAAACCCAATTTGTTCCATTTTGTCCTTTCAGTGTTTCTTTGACTTTTTCAGTGCAGAGCTGCTGAATGTGTTTCTGTAGTTTCGCTGTTTCAAAGCTTTATGGAGAAAGATGGCTGTGATACTGTTTCCTGGTCTGTACTTAACTCACCTTTACAAATAAGTCCGTGCCAAATTTTGTCAGAAGCACTGAGGCCTTAATGAATGTGATTCTGAGAAATTACTTGGCTACTGCTGGGATCTGTCTGTGTGGGATTTTATAATCTTTTGTTAAAGAAGTAAACTCTGAGTTTGGTTTGGGGTTTTGGTTTTTTTTGGACGAATAAGTTGTCACAGAATTTTAAAGTGCTGACAACTCCCATCTTGACAGCAGACTCTCAAATTCTTGTGCTTGCATTATAAGAATCTTTATGGTTTCTCTCTAATTTAACAGTATTTTTGACCCCATTAAAGTTAGTTTTTAAGACCAAAATGTGTTTTCAAGTTTAGGTATAAAATGAAAAGCTTGTGCTTAGTGACATTTCAATTCTCTAGTGTGAAGTATTACAAAAAGGGAACGGAATGAAAGTGCACTGCTTGTATTTTTACCCCAGTCTTTTCCTATTTCATTGGTTTCTTTGTCTTCATTTTGTTCTTTTCTAGAGTTTTAGAGTGCCAAGGGCTGCCTATTGTGAATGGCCAATGTGATCCCTATGCCACCGTTACCTTAGCAGGACCCTCTAGGTAAGTCCTGCACATGCAAGAGCTTGCATTTTATAAGATTGATTTCTGTTTCCTTTGTCTATTAGAAATCTGCATTCTCAGATGGACAGATGGGAGTATTTAGACACCACTAGAATATGTTAAGTGTTAGTGTGTGCATGTATTGTTGAATTATAGTGGAGCAAGTAATTTGAGGCTTGTTTGAGCCTTGATTTATGTAAAGATCTGAATAATCCGTGAATAATTTGAATATCCTGAAGTATGTAATTTGTGGTTAGGCTTAATTTGTGCATCATCTCACCTCACAGTTGGAGGCCAGTTTTTGAGCAAATTTATTGCCTAATTTTCAGCAGGGGCAGAAGAGAAAGCAGAATACATAAATGTCTTGCAGAGTATGCACATTTGTATGTGAATATTTAGAGTCTTTTCACTTTCGAGGTGTAGCAAATTAGTGTATATGTCAAAAGCCCTAAGTAGCTCAGTCCTATCATTTGATATCTGTGAACATAAGAGCATCCATGAAATTTGGAATGAGGATGTAGTAATGAGATTCTGCATAATACTCTTCAGTTTAAATTTGGGATTGAATGTTGCTGTTCCATTATAAAAATTTCTAATGCTGTTGGATGCCACTGTTTTGTTTCTGCTTATCTAGAGTCCTCTCCTATGTCTGTGCCATGCTAGAAACAAAACAGCTCTGCTGTGGCATCAAAGAATCTGATTTGGTAGCATGGGTTATTCATAATGTTTTAGAAGAATTTACTGAAAGTACTGTAAGAAATATGCATTCTTGACAAACACCTACCTTGCATGCCAAAGAGTCTTTGAGACTGGTGTATATTCTTCATCTTCATCTGGGTGTGTTATGCCTTATTTCCATTAACGAGCAGTGTACTTGAGTTGTACTCTTTGATGTTTTAAGCCTGTAGCTTGTTTCAGATAGTACTGGGTGGCTATTATTGAAACTGCAAGGAGGTTTTTTGACTAACACTTTTATCCTTGAATGTCTAAACTTACCTTTTTCTGCTTCCCTCTGTGCTTTAGTCCATATAATGTACGACAACTGATAACATTTTTACTATCAAAATAAGGAGCATAGCCTCATCCTATTTCTGTCTTGTTTGTTTGGGGGTTTTTTTGGGGGGGAGGATGGAGAAGGCTTACCTCCTATCTCCAGTAAGCAGCATGCAGTTTATTCCCATCCAGTGCTTTGTAATTGTCCAGTAATTGTGATTGCCTTAATCACCTCCCATTCTACATCCTGTTCCCCAGTCCCTTTCCAGATGGGCTTATCGCTAAAGAGGTTGATTGGCAAGTGTGACTGATGAGATGGGATAGGCAATCTGCCCTACGTCCTGGAGGCGATTAGTCTCTTATCTCTCAGCTCCTCATGGGAATAGTGGGGTATTCTTAATCTGTACATCATTCTCCTCTTTGGATTTTTCAGTGCCTTTTCTTTTAGAGTAGGAAAGCTGCTTTATTCTGCTGCATTTATGCAGTGCTAAGCAGAAAAACTTCAACAATTATGCTGCTGTTTATTGTGTGATTTGTACTTACAGAGCCATCACACTTCCTGACCAAAACTGTATTATTAGTGGGAAAACATTGCGTATTGGTGGACTGGCCCACTTAAGTCACACAGGAAGCCTGTAGCAGCACTGGGAATTAGACACAGCTTTACTTGACCTCTGTAAAAGAATACATAGAGTTGTGCAGTTAATATAAGCAGTTTCAAGCTATCTAAGCAGCTTTGCTGCATGAGAAATGAGGGATAGATTCCTGGATGAAATGATTAGTAGGTCAGTTTTCCACATGGCTGATGTGCCTCTCCATCTGTGTCTGTTTTATCTATGCCTGCAGAGCTGTAGGGGAAGGTTGGTGACACAGGACAACACAGAGCTTTTCACTTGTACATAATGAGGGCAAATCAAGCATAGGTTCATAGCATTTGGGAATCATCAAACAGCTGTTGGCTGGCTCTAGCCCAGTACCAAGCAGTTAGATGTCTGTATTCTAAAAGGCAGGCACAGGCAAATGGCACTTCCCATGGAGGATGAATGGGCAGTGCTGAGCTTTGTTAGGCCTATTGCCCAGTGAGTGGTTTGAAGGAGGTGTGCCATGCCTTGTTCCTACAGAGCAGTAGAAATTAAGAGACTTCTGCTCAGCAATAATTATAAAATTACAACAACATAACATTAAGTCCTGTTGGGGCTGCAGGGAGAAGAGTGGTAATCCAGCAATAAAAATATTCTTGCTGCAGCAATCATTCTAGGTTTTTTGATTATTTAACACCACTGAAAACTATTCATTGATTCCTCAGGCCAGGATTATAAAATATATAACGCAGCAATAGCTATGTCAGTCTTCCTGTCTCCTATGCTTTAAGGGTATGAGGTAGTTTTGTGTCATGTCAAGACTGAGACTATCCACCAAGTGTTGCTACTCAGAGCCCTATTCTTGCCAGTTGCTTTGCACAGATACAGGATTCTGCTGGATCAGGTGAGTGACAGCATCAGGGTTCAAGGACTTGTGTTTAAGAGAGGCAGAAGAACAAAGTGTCTCAGTTCTAGGATCATACTTCTGTTAATGTTGTTTCTTACTTTTTTTTTCCTCTTTCCTTAATTCAGATCAGAAGCCAAAAAGACTAAAGTTAAAAAGAAGACCAACAATCCACAATTTGATGAAGTGTTTTATTTCGAGGTTGGTATTTCAAAGGAACAGGTGATAAGCTGTAATACTATATTATAGATAGTTGGCACAGCATCCTGCTCCATGCTGTGCCAGTTGTCTTCTTTGAAGACTGTTTCAAAGCATGGTGCAGGAGAAAGAAGCACCCAGGATCAAACCTAGATGTCTGCTGAGGGAGAAGTATACTGATTGCTTCAGTTCAGGTGCTCTGTAGGAAAAGTTTCGAGGCGGGTACTTCTGAGCAGCAGACTTTACACTCCTTTGCAACACACTCTTTGAAATGGAACAGTTAAAAAATGGGATTTAAAAAGAAAAATATATAAAAAAAATTTTTTTAGCCTGTGTTTTAATAGCAGCTCCACCCTGTCTTTCCCAGTCAATGGGAGGAAGGTTATCTCCTAGGTCTATTGAAAACTGTAGAGGAAAGAATACACTTGAACTGGATTTTTCTGGCTGTGTACCAGTCTGCTGCAATACCAGTGCCTTTCCTCCAAGTGGGTGAAACCTCTACAGCTTTATTGAATACAGAGCATTTTCAAGAATTCCAGTTAAGACAAAGTATACTTTTGATGGAAGTGCTCATTTTGACTCTTTTGGGAAAGAGTAGCTGTAATTGTGGTGTGTCCATATATATGTTCATGTGTTTGTAGTTTCGTTAGCTCTTGAAACTTTTCATTCTGTTTTCCAAAGTATATGTATCTTTCTCTTTTCTTTTTCTCTTGGGCACCTTAGTCCTGGTCTACACTTAACTGTTCTATTTCAGTAGACACCACAGGACCGTATCTGATGGAATGAAGTTGATGAAAATCCAGCGTAGTGCAATGCAGCTGGCATAGCATTGAAAAGCCCTTTCTGCTCATATGGCTTGTATCATTCAGGTCACATTTGCATTAGAAATGGTTGCTAGCGTAGGGATAGCACCTAAGGATGAGATTTTTTAAATCATAGGCACAGATAGCCACATATGGAAGGAGAGCTGGGGAGAGAGGAGCCATACAAGTGCTGTTGCACTGTGCCAATCTGAAGTGCACATATTGTTCTTGGTGGTACCAGTGAGGGGCTTATAGCTGTCTTCCTCGTTCAGCTACAAGCCACCACCTTTGCCTAGAAGCTGACAAATGGACTGTCTAATCTAAAGTCTGACATACTGGCAGAAATGTGCTCTATTGTGCTATACATACATTGATGTAGTGTGTTTGGATTTGAGGAACAGATATAGCAAGCTCTTCATTGGCAGGAGCACTTTCTGACTGCCCAAAGGGGTGGAAGCCCAAAGGGTTGGCCAAGAAAGCCATCAAGGTAATCTTTCCTCTGTTAATCCAACACATCTCTTCCTAGGATATAACTTCCCTGTAGGCTTAACTTTAGCTACCAGAGAGCGTTTGTGCTTGCTTGACTGACTCCATGAGACTCTGTGGAGGTACTGCATGGACATGGTCAGTGAGGGAGAGATCCCTTGGTACTGAGCACTGAAACTGCACTGAGGTATTCGGGTTTATTCAAGGCTGCCCAGGATTTCAGTCTGCCACCTGGACCAGGGCTGCAGCCTTTGGCAGTGACACAAGAGTGATGCTATATGTAAATAAACTAAAATAAGCTTCTTTAACATAGGCAGTTCTGGACATGTCTGTTAGTGAGAGCTTTTTAATGAGAATGCAACCCAGGAATTCAGGCAGTAAACCACAATATTTCACCTGTCTGACTCCTCAGCATTCTGTGCACTGCAGGAACAGTGAGCATTTGGTATTTAAACACTGAGCGTGGCAGGTAGTGCCATACTGGGAGAGGAAGGGGAAAAAAACAAAAAGCATCTCAGAGCTGGAGTTGTGAAGAGGGCTGGAAGCTTGCTTAGCTTGCTTTTGTGCTGGGAGCTGTGTGCAAGTATCAGCAGAAGCAAAAGCTGAACTCAAGCTCATGTCCCAGTTGTTCTGCTAGCTCAGAGCAAAATGTTTTCTGTGCGGGTAAGAGCAGAGCTTGGGAAATGTCTGAATCAGCCAGAACTCTGCAACATAAACATACCCTTAGTGCAGAAAAAGCCATCATCGATTTATGTCATTTTGAGAGTAGTTAGTACATATCAAGCTAAATATCTCCAAGGAACACAGTTTAGTAGAACTGCTGTGACTGGGAAATACAGTCACTAATGAGACATGGGCAGACCTGTGGCTGGTGCATGCTACCAGAGTGCTCCGATTCCTGTGGAGCTCCACAGATTCATGCTGTTGACAGCAGTGTCACTTACTGCTTCCAAACAGCTTCATCAGCTTTCCTGCAGTCTGCTAGCACAGTGATTGGCTGTGCCTCCAAGGAAGGAGCTGCTCCATAAAAGGCAGAGAATGGGTGCTGTCCTTTCTACAATCAAAAAGTCACACAGATTTGATTTTCTAAGTGGAAAATGTCTTGCCATTGGTTTGGGAAATCTGAGTTCTTATCGAAGGGGTGCTGTGAGCGAAACTTGCACCTGAGGGCTAGGAACACTGCTCCAGCTGCAGTGTGGTGTGGGGGCTTAGAGTTCTATATGCAGCTACAGCAAAATGGACCTCTTATGGAAACTGAAGTGGTGAAGACCTGTCTGCAAACCTGTATGTGCTAAAAGAAATGAGCAGCTGATAAACACCTTGCCAGCTTGGCCTAAAGAAAGAGACCAGGGCAGACTTCTGCCCCTTCTGCCCTGCCCCCCTCGTTTCCCCCTCCCATCCCCCCTGTTTTTTTTTAAATGGTATGTGGCAGCTAGTTCAGCACTGCTCACCTCCAGTTCCATCCTTGGAATAGATGGACTTCTCACAGCTCTCACAGCTATCTTTTTAGGAGTACCACTCTTGAGCTATATTCATCTGCACACTAAGCAGTTGTACAGAAAAAAAAGAGAGACCCTGTACTTTCTGACTCCAGGAAAACTTTGCAGGAAAGTCTTTACTTAAGAGATGTGCTGCAAGTTATACCTATATTTTTAACTACAAATGTGGTACTAATAATAAAAGACTTACACGTTTGCTTATTAAAAGTGACACCATTAGCTTCACAATGGTAGTAGAAGATTTAATTTGCAATAATGTAGGATAATTTCTGAAGCCACAGTGAAGACAAATGCAAAGGTAGGGTGAGAAAATTTGTGCTGAACTGCTGAAGTTGTAGGCTGTCTTTAAATCCTCCATGCTCTTGGGCTTAAAGATTCATTTGCCTCAATTAGTCTGGAGGGTTTGGCCTCCAGTGCTACTAGTACGTTTTAGATTTTACATACCCCCTTGAAAATGGTGCCTGCCTCACACATACATACGCAAGAAAAGTCTCTGTGGAGTGTTCTGTACTGAAGATTCTTTTCTGGTTCCTCTTCACTTTTGCAGCTGTATCTTTGCCTCCCTTGTTTGTACTGTCCTGCATCGGATGTACAATCTAAAACCAAGAAGTCAAGTTTACAATAAAAGCCAGTTTTTGTGAGTGGGAAGCATTAAGCCACAAGCACATTTAAACCTACAATAAAGTTCAGCCTCTGTGTGCAACCAAAAGCTGAACCCACACATCATAGACACTTGCATTTGATCAGCTGTGGTTTCAGCTGGGTGGGGTAGCCTTTTTCTCAAGTTTCTGAAACTATACAAAAATATAACCATCAAAGTCTTTTTATAATCATGCTAGAAAACAAATTTTAAGAAATGTTTGTGCAAAAGCTTCTTCCTAATGCTCTGCACTTACAGCTGTTTTCCCATTATTTTCTGCCCATGCTTTGCTGTTTATCAGTCTTGCAAATATGGTTGGTGACTTGTGTACCTGATTCTATATTCTCATATGCATAACACAGGCTAGTATCTCTTGCACAATTCATCTGCTAGGTATTTTTTGTATGGGCATGATAAATTGACTTCCAGAATATCAGGACAGGCAGAACTTCCAAATTTTAATGGGATCCGCGGTAAAATGTTTTAAAATGTGTTTCAGGTTTTCTTCCCCTCTTAAGTGCCTCAGGGCATCTGTTGTACAGCTGTATTTAAAACCCAATTATTAACTGCCTTTTTGTTTCCCAAGATGGCTTAAAAAAGTAGTACTCCTATCCATATTTTTATCTTTTTTTTCAGTATAAACTCAAAGCAGTGTAAAAAAGGTATGACTGTGTAACCACCTCTTTTGTGAAGTCAGGAATCTGTTTAGTCAACATGTTTATTCACATGCATCAATGTTTTCAGAATCAGGACTGAAGACAGTGCTGACAGTAAAAGGCTGCAGTATTTCAAAGCTTTGTACAGGTAACATCAGAACACTTTTGAATCAAATCAAGTTTTTGAAGTTTCCTCCTTTTTATTAGGTTACAAGGCCCAGCAGCTACAACAAGAAGTCCCATTTTGATATTGAAGATGCTGATGAAGTTGACAAAATGGAGATTAGGTAATATGAAACACTAATAAAGTTGTCTGCCAAAGTTGTGTAACTTTGTAGTAGACTATGTTTTCAAAGTGGCAAGCATGATTTTACTCTTGATAAATCAAGATGAGTCTTTGTCACTGTATTTGTTTGTTCATTTACTACTATTGTCCTGTAGACATCTGAATATGTGTAATGGTTCTGCTGCAGGAGAGATCTTTATTCTTTTCCTTGGTTTCCTATATACACTGTGTATACTGTATAGTTGTTGTTAAATGAAGCTCTTTATGGCTGGCCTCCCCTTCCCTCCCTCCCTCCCTCTCTCCCTCTCTCTTCCTCAATTTCACAGAAGCATTGTGATGCTCTGTGTTAAAGAGTGTTTTTTCTTTTATCACTTAATTTTTGCAACCTGTAGAAGGTCCTTCTTCCCTAAAAGGAAACTCTTGAACTCCAGAGTTTCTCTGGGGCAGAGGCAGTTTCTCTTCTTTTTTGCCTGCCAGACTTTAACCTCTTCTTGCAAGGCTGGGTATAATACATAGGAGAGAAGCAACTCTGCTTTCAAAAACGAAACCACCCCACCACCTGCTACCCACTTACTAGTATTTTAGAACCCTGTCTGTGAGGACAGATGAATAGAAAAGAGTGGGAAGGAAACAATTGGAAGTGCAAAACTTACCACATGCATCATGCTACCACACACACACTTAGACACTTAGGCCATCTGATGATCTGGATGTACTGTAGATGAAAACTACAGTGACTCTGGAAGGGGACCCTGAACGTTAGTGGACTGTGGTTACACATGGCTTAATATTTCAGTTCTTTCTTGTTTTGTACTGCTGGACTAAATAGAATTGTACAGTTCTTTTACTTAGTGTATCTTCTGGGCAAATGACTGTCTGCAGCAATAATGTTTGTCGAGCTGAGCTTCAGAAAAGTCTTTCATTCCTTAAAACCGAAGTACCATAGTGTGGTAAAGATAAATGAATAGTTAATGAGAGAACTTACAAAGTACTTGGGAAAAGATTAAACAAACAATATGCAAAAGCAGATAAAGTGTTAGTCTTGATTGGGCAAAGTCTTTGCTCAGAAGTTTTGTCTACTGTAAAAAAATGTTTTTATTTCCATCTTTGGTTCCCCTTCCACCTCTACTCACTTCCTCCAGTTTATTTAGTCAGAGTTAGATTGCCCCCATGCCCTTGAGATGGATCGTACAATGTATGGATTTGGGGGTTTGTTTTCTTTTTCTCTCTTGGGAAAAATACTATTCCATGAGGTAAAGAGGAGATACAGTGTCTCATGATTTCTCTCTAAAGCTATGAAAGTTTCTCTTTTTGAGTGGGTGTAGGAAATTGCAGGCAGGGCATATCAACACTTAGGGACCAGATGTTGTGGTGAATTCATTGTTTCTCCTCCCCCTCTCTGCTGTTTCTGTGTTTCTGTGACTACAGTCGACCAGTTTCAGAGTAACACTTGACATAGTTTTGCCTTTTAAAAATCTTGGGAAACAGTAATACTGGAGACTCCGAGATCTGTGTATTATGACTTTTAAAATGTTATTTATGCTTTGCACTCCAAGTCCACAAAACAATTTCAGAATTTGCATGTCTAGCTTGCTTACTGTGTGATGAGAGATCTGCCTTGAGTTGTTAGTTCCTCTCCTACAGATCCTTTTTATTTTTTTTCTGGAACTTAAATTGCTGTGGGGGAACACCCTTTGGCTGCATGTGTTTGAAAGTTTTATTGCTAGTGGGTAACTTGAAAGAATTTGGATAAACTAGAAACCAGTAGCCTGTAAATACTTGGTAAATTGTAAGTTTGACTATGTGTAAATAAACTTCTCGAAGGATTTCTCTCCTCCTGAATCTGCTTTTAGCTATGTGAATTAGTTAGCAAGGTGGTAACCAACCAGATATGGAGAAAAGGAAGAGGAGGTTGAATTTTCAAAGATTTCACCCCCCCTCCTTTTGGGGAATTCTTACCCTCCAGAAATACTGGCAAAATATCAGAGTTAGAAGAACTTTACCCAGTAGGCATGCAATGTGAGCTAATGGTATGTCTAGTGTATGAAACTTGATGCATGAGACACTGTTGAAAGATATGAGGCTCAGAGGATTTGGAAGTGACATCCTCTGCACTTGCATAAGGTAGGATAAGCCTTTAGCAGAACTATGAACTTCCAATTCCTTGACAAGCCCACTGTGACTTGCCTGAGACTAGGTAGGCTGTGTAAATATGTCCATAATTGAATGACTTTGCACCTTATCCAAATAAAGGTTGCTCTTCTAAAAATCTTCATTATTTGAAAACCTCTATTTTTTCCCATATATCTTTATTTCCCCAGTGTAAGACACACTCAGACTGTCATTTAGCTACAAAATTCTTGGTAGTACTTTTTAAAAATAGCAATACCTCTCAGAGGAAACCTTAAAATACATACTGAAACAACTACCCTGGAGTTTAAAACCCTGGCTTCAAGCTGGGTATTGTAGCATTTATCTACGAATGCCAGGTTAGACACCACTATTTCTATTTGAATCTCAGTACAGCTATTTTACCTCCTCATATTAAAGAGCTTATGAAAGGAAATCATCTACAGATACATACCAGAACTTCCCAAATGTGAGGGACTGGATACTAGAAATTATGTAGGCTTCAGTCAATACACAGATGATATGGAGTAGTAAAACTGTCCTATTTTTGAGTATCTGAATAAAACTAGTTTAAGTGCAACAAATTTGTACTTAAGCAAAAAGTTTGACACAGTGAATCTGCCCAGGAGCTAGAGCACTGGGAAGGACTGTGTAGACATTCAGCCTAACTGTAAACCTGCTTCTTAGCTGCTAGTAATCCCAAATTAGACTGAGACTGACAGTATGGAGTCCTTAAATATCCCCTGTTGTCTCTTTTACTTGTATTTTTCCATGATATGGACAGTCCCTCTGGATCTTTATCAATACTTAGTGTGGAAGCAGTACAGGTGAGAGAAAGCTAGTCTAGATGATTTTTTTTCACTGATGGTTTCACGAACGTCAATTGCAAGGCTGCAGAAATCTAAGGTGAATTTGTCTCTTTAGTGTTTGGAAACAACTGTTGCACAGTTTCTAGCTTTCTAACTCATAGGCTTGAGGAGTGAAAAATGAACAAAATCGAAAACAAGGCTGGGATTATTTGTTTTTAAAATTTTCATTTATTATGGATCTTTTTAATTTATTTGCTTTTATTACAGAGTTGATCTTTGGAATGCCAGTAACTTGAAGTTTGGAGACGAATTTCTGGGAGAACTGAGACTCCCTTTGAAATTTCTCCGACAGTCTAGTTCTTACGAAGCATGGTATTTGACTTTTTTTTTTTGAGAATAAGTTGAAACATATGTCTTCTATGAGGACTTTGAAGTAACTACTGCTATGTGATAAAGTTTAAATGGTTTAAATTTGTATCTTTTTTTTGTAAGCAAGCCAAAGTAATCTTAGCAAATGTAAGAACAAGAAGTTTTGATAATGTGATTAGAGATTTGAGTCTGCTCTGTGTTGCATGTGGGAGTTCTAATATGTTGGCTTTGTGATATCATTTACTGCAGTTCATCAGCAGTGCCATAGTTTTAGTGTGTGGGTTTTCTGTCGTAGCTACATAAATCCTTATGATCAGAACTTCCTATGTTGCAGTTGGTGCAAAATAGACTGACAAACTTAATTTAAAAGTCTGGTTCAGAACTTTCAAGAATTTGATACATAAATATTGTGTGTATCTGTACATTTTATATATGTTCCTGTATAGCCTGAGATAATCTTGTGTTTCAGCACAAACTTTCTGTCTTCTTTTTTGCATATCAGGTATTTCCTGCAGCCCAGAGATAATGGTAACAAGTCATTGAAACCTGATGACCTTGGTTCCTTAAGGTTAAATGTGGTTTACACTGAGGACCATGTTTTTTCCTCAGACTATTACAGTCCACTTAGAGACCTCCTGCTAAAATCTGCAGATGTTGAGGTAATTTGCTTTCACTGCTTGTTGTTTACCTGCAGCTCATCCTCACAGGGGTCTCTTACTGTTTGTCCCTATCTTGCTGGCACTATTGTTGTGTAAATACCAGAGACACCAGCTTCTTGCTTTTCAGACCTGAGGGCCTTGTTAAGCTCTGCCTATCCCTGATGCATGTTTTTAGTCCTTGCAGACAAGATCTTTATCTGCATGCAGTACGGGGGATGAAGGCACACCCAGAAACACCAGTGGTTTTAGTGGCAGCATATTCTCCGGGGCTTTCTAATTTTACATGTGAAAATGCAAAGTAAACTTCAGTTTGCTCAACTGGTTTTCCTTTACTAGAGAGGGACAGGTTTACTTGCATAATTAAAAAAGAAAAACAAAAACCCCAAGATCTAATCCTGAAATATCAGAGTTGTAACATTTATGCTGCAATGTATACTTCTAGCAGTTGAAACAGCTTTTATTTTTTTCAGTACAAGAACTGGTTTCTGTACTTAACTATGGCTTGAAATTGAGAAAGGTTAGAGTTCTCCTCTTTGCTTGCTTCCCAGGCAACAGTGACATTNAAGAGATTGTACTGTAATAATTTTAAATTGCTACCCTCTGCAAGCAGAACTTCTAGCCAGCAAGAACTGGGCTGTAGCACCGACCCATGTGTGTACAGGTGTGTTCAGGTAACTGGCCATTGCAACTGGTGTGTGGGGTTCTGCTTTAAGGAGCTAATGGGAAATGAGAGGAAGGATGCTTATTCTGGAAAGATCTCTCAAATTTTATATTTATTTTCACTGTTCAGCCTGTTTCAGCATCAGCTGCACATATTTTGGGTGAAGTTTGCAGAGAAAAACAAGAAGCAGCCATACCTCTTGTCAGGCTTTTCTTACACTATGGCAAAATTGTGCCTTTCATAAGTGCCATTGCGAATGCAGAAGTGAAGAGAACTCAGTAAGTACCAAAAACCAAATTGCTATCAAACACCACCTCCTCTGCCTTGGCTAGTCTTAAGATCACTCAGATCCTAGAATTTTTGTAATTCCCTCCCAGCTGAGTGACAGAGTTCTTTGTAAATGCATTCATTGTTCTACACGTCTGGTTGGTTTGATTTTAGGAGGAATTCCTAAGTCTACTTGCAAGATTATTTTAAGGTCTGAGAGCAGGTATTTTAACCCTTCTCAGTCTTAATTGTATATGATAACTGTGAAATTACCTTCAGCTGTTCATACAAAATCATTTCAGCTTTATAGTGGGCTAATATATCATCTAGTGCTGAGTAGAAGTGTTTGTAGAATTTGTTCAAAACAAAAAGCAAGTTTCTTCCTAATCATGAATATTTAAGGCAAGCTGTGCATCTAATCTTTCCAACTAGAGGGCTGAGGAACAAAGATGGGATTGATTCTGGCAGTGGATAGCAGTAAACAAAATCTTTTTTTCTGGTCACTTACAAGCTTCATTTGACTTACTGGAAGGCTGACAGTTTAGTAGTGTAAGTATTCACACCAGGCAGATCCTAAGGAATCTAAAGAATGTTGGTTGCCACCACAAGCCTTGTGCCTGTGTAGTCATGCTCTTGACTGACAGTAGAGGAGACAGTTGGGAGTCAAGGGGAATGACAGATGTTGACTTGAAAGTAGCAGCTTCCTCAGTACAAAATAAAGTCTTTGGGTTGGCTTTTTTCCGAGTGTCTGAGGGACAGAGTGGTTTCCTTCCTGTTAGGTAGGTGTGTCTTGTCTTTGCTGCAGGTTGGGTGCAACAGCGTGGTTGCTGCAGTATGAGGAAATTTGCTGCTCCCTAGTCAGTCATTTTCCTGTGATAAAACAGCAAAGATGGTGTCTGTTTTCAGGCCTTTCTCTCACTCATAACAGGCAGTGAGCTTACTTTTTTATGAAACAAAATAATGAATACAGCAAAGTAATTCACCTCTGATTGCATTACACTGCTTGTAAATGGGCACAACTGCAGTAAGCTATAAACAACAGAAAATACTTTCATGTATGCACAAGAAAAAACAAATAACTTCACATGCAAGTTTGATCTGCTGTCAGTAGGCACAGATTTTGATCATAGGGGTTGTAGATGAGAGCAATGATTGTGTACCTGTCTACATAACATAAATGGCTGCAAAAGGAATTGCAGATACAAAATTAACATGAAATGACTTGCGTTCTCAAAATGCAAGTAATACTCATTTAAAGAAAAGTACATGTGATAGTGTAGCTAGCTACGGCTTAATGAATCACAATTCTTCATATATCTAGTACAAGAGGAATTCTGTGCAAATGCTTTTCGGAAAAACATGAGAATCTGCATGGCAGCAGCTCTCCACACAGTTCTCTGGCCAGAATTGTGATCTGAACTGTGTTTAATAGTGTTATCACAGGACAGCACTGTAAGTCACTTCAAGAAGATGGCTGTGGCATTGGAGATGGTGCTTCCATCTCCCTCCCAGCTTACAAGTACTTTTTGTAGAAGAAGGTAGTAGGTCCCATGTAAAGTCCAGTCTTGTGAGACTAAAATCACTGCCTCCTTCACTTCTCAAATCAATACTGTTCAGTAGCACGTGACAACAGGCATATTTTCCTGTTTGCATTGTGAACCCCTTTGATTTGAGCCTGCATGTTGCCATGTGTTTGGATAGTCCACTGAGCACACTGCACTAATACAAAGAAGAAAATCTCTGGTTCCTATGGACTTGCCATGACCAGTGTTCTTCTGTTAAAACCTGCAAGTTTTAACTGTTTCTTTGTTAAAACCCGGAAGAAATGCTGTGTGTTTGTGTTTAACAGCAGGCTGGTGTCAAAGGGAGTTTTTGCTTGTGCATTCAAACCCGAATTTCCATCGCCTTTCACGACTACTTTTATTTCCATGTATTAGCAGTTTATTGCAGAGAGACTAAATTGCAGATAATTGTTCACTTCCAGAGATCCAAACACCATATTCAGAGGGAACTCATTAACTTCCAAGTGCATTGACGAGACTATGAAACTGGCAGGGATGCATTATCTGCAAGTTACACTAAAGCCAATTATAGATGAGGTAAGAGCAGTTTAGACTGTTTATTTGATAAAATGTCACTGTAAAAGGCCTTCAGAGAGCAGATACTGTTTATTCCTTCCTGTTTTAACATGACTTTGTAGGAATAATGCTTGAGAGTCTGTTTCTACATTAAAATCCTGTGTTTTAGTTTAGCCACAGCTGAGTCACTTAATTCAGAAATGTTGGCTTGTATTAAAATAGAAGTTTCCACTTATTTAACTAAATTACTGTTTTATAAAATCTAGTATTTATTGCTTCTGAGAAATTAATTAATACTGTAGAAGAATAAAGCAGAAAGCTGCTGATAAGCTGTAATTAATACATTTCATCCAGTAAATATAAAGGAATAAAATTATTCTTAGATAACAGTGTATGTGGTACATGTATTGTAACAATGGTTTATTATCTGTCCAGTCCAGAATGGTGGATGTGGGTATTTTAGTGCAGTAATTGAGCAATAGTTTCAGACTACAGACTTCCTTTAAATGATTTGGCAATTTCTTCAGCTGTTATTTTAATGTTTTGTCAGAAAATGATGAGCTTTTAAAGAATATATATGTATATACACATTTTGAAATTTGATTGTGTAGGTGAAATAGGACCTTTCTTGAACAGCCTTGCTTGAGAGAGTCTAAAGGACAGTTCTTCATTTCAGTTGAAGGAAGGGGTAGAACTACTTCTTGGAAAAAAGTGAAGATCAGATGTAATTTTGATGCTTTGTCAAAAGAAAAAAACACAATTTATAAAGTTGACTTTTGCCTTGTACCTCAAAAAAACTGACAGATTATTCTTTTTACAAACCCTTTTTCTACTAGAAGATAAATTGAGATATTAATTGTTCACTATAATTTTTTATTATTTTTTTTTTAGATCTGCCAGGTCCACAAAACATGTGAAATTGATCCTGTGAAGTTAAAAGATGGTGAAAACCTGGAAAACAACAGGGTATGCATTAGACTTTGAAGATATAATTTCTCTTTACACTATCAAGTTTAAATGAGGTCCTCAGATGTTTGATGTAGCAAATAATTTTGTCATTCGATAGAATACACTAGAAGATTTCTTAATACTGCAAACTGTTGTCATTATTTACAGTGGCTTTACATTATGCCATAAAGACAATATCTGTAGAATGTTAATCACTTCTCCCCTTGCCCTTGAGGGCAAGGATAACTTAGCCTGTGGCTCTGCTAGTGGCATTAGAAACAAATGGTGCTATGCAAAGGAATGCTATGCCATACAGCCATATCACTTGATATTTGGTTTTGATAAGAAAAATATTTTTGCTTTTGTACTTGAGTATGCGTGTTTACCAAAGAAAAAGTATCGAGTGTGAGATTTGTTCTGCAATTATATAATGTTGAAAGTGAGATTTGTTGTGCAAATATATAATGTTGAAAGTAAGACTCTTATGATGATGCCATTATGAGTAAAACCAGGAATAGTACTGCTTTCCCTAGCAGAAAATGATCCTAGTTTTGTCATAATCATTGCATTTTTCAGGAAAATCTGAGGCAATATGTTGATCGCATTTTTACTGTCATTACAAAATCTGGTGTAAGTTGCCCTACAGTGATGTGTGATATTTTCTTTTCACTGAGAGAATCAGCTGCCAAACGTTTTCAAGGTGAGTTTCTATATATTGTTTTATTTTATATCACTGATAACTTCTAAATGTAGGTGTAGTCTAGCAGTTTGCATGATCCCTGATGGATTTAGTAGTAACTGAACAGCTTATGCAAAATAGCATTTGCAGTGTGTATTAATGCTGATTTTTCCTTGATGATTTATTCCACAAAGAAACGTCTTTCTTTAATCATCTTTCAAAGGAAAACAGCATTTAAAAAGAGCATTAGGATGGTATGTATTTATAATTTCAATATTTGCAAAGCGTGCTCAGTTTTTAGATGTTCATGTTTTTGTAATGGGTCGTTTTGCAGACTCCATGCAGCTGAATTATTTTCTGCTCACATGTCAATCTGTAGTAAAGGCTAAGCTATAAATTTTTAGTTTGTGCAAGTTTGTTGTCCTAGGAGGCCAATGTGCCACAGAGGTTTTCTGGCTATCAAGAGAGAATTCTTTCCATTCCCTTCTAGCTGTTTTGGCTCTGTTAGAGTGAGGGGGCAATATAAAACCAGAATGGAGCAGAAAAACCATAATCTGTGATTTCATGAAGGGAAGGAGATTACAGTAAGGAAGTTTGAGTAATATGAGTTCAGCTTTTAAACACTGGCTTCATAGCAGAGAAGCTCAAGCAGACAGCCACTGACTGTGCTGTCATGCTCTTTATTATATGTAAGAATAAATAAATAGTATTTTCTGTAACTACCAACTGAAATAGATACATTAGGTATTTGTACATGAGTTGTGCTCAGGGTTACAGCTACGTAATTGAGGGTTGGGCTCTGTGCTGAACATTTCACACACTATGTAAATCATTCATCATACTTTTGTTGCATAGATGGAATAACAGATGTTTGAATGAAATCCCCTATGCAGTGGAAAAGTGAATGATGTTCTCCTTGTAGTCTGTGTTGTGGACTTGCTTCTTTTTAAAGAGCTGTCAGTGACATTTCCCTGGTCTACGCTAGCTGATCTCTGGGTCCAGATTCTCCATCAGCAGTTAATCCTGTAACTCACAAATATATCCATTTCCATCACATGCTTCAGTTAGCTTTCTGAAAGCATTCTGATAATTTCAGAAGGTTTATAAGGAAGAATTATTGAAATGCTGAGTGGAAGTCTTTTTTTTTTTTTTTATAGGTGACCTAGATGTGAGGTATACAGCTGTCAGCAGCTTTATTTTCTTGAGATTCTTTGCTCCTGCCATTCTTTCTCCAAACCTCTTCCAGCTTACACCACACCATCCAGTAAGTGCTGTATCATTTTTTTCCTAGCTATGTATGTGGTTCTGTCACCATAGTCTGTCTATCAAGATTCTTTCTTCAGTTCTTCAGTAGCCTTTAAGAGAAGAACCTCTGTTAGTTCAAATATCTACTATTTCTGTCTTTGATATGAAGCATATATTGAATTACTGTGTATGTGAAGAACTTGGGAGGTATGGGAGGAACAGTGAAATTTAATAACAAACAAGGTAGATAGTCTAAGCTGCTGTGGACAAGATGACCACTGCTTCATTTTTGTCACATTACATTAATGCTGGATTGATTGTAAGCAATGTTGGAAAGATTTTGAATGTTAAGCAATTCATGGGGAGGACCTGGACAGTGTTCAAGATAGAAATCTCTATTTTTGTTCAGCAAGTGATTGCCTTTGCTTCTCTGAAGAGCAGTAGGGTAGCTATGAAGCATGATCGCTTGAGTCAAAAGCCTTTAGGGGAAAAAAAAACAAGCAAACAAACAAATAAATCTTTCTCCTGTAATTTTTTATTGAGGCTTTTCTATTTTTGTTACTTTTCTTCAGAAATAAGAAATGTCGCTTACCTTCCTCTACTCCATATTTTAAGTAGCTAGTCTGTATAATGTCGTTCTCTTTCCTAGGATCCTCAGACTTCCCGAACTTTGACACTTATCTCTAAAACCATTCAAACACTAGGCAGCCTATCAAAATCTAAATCTGTAAGTATGCCATTTTCATTTAAAGGCTTAATTTAAGATAGTGATTTTTTTTTTTTTTAATCTTTTAGCAGTCATTGTAATTAAGCCTTTAAAATGCTTGGGTTGCACTAGGATTATAGAAAACTGGTTATGTTTGCTTTGATTATAAGCCTCTCATGCTCACAGGAAAACTAAATCTGTCTTAATCTGAACTAGATTTCAGTAAAGCAAAATTGTGTGACCAGCCTAGAAGTCTGTTCCAGGGCTTTTCCATTCCTTCCTTCTGGAAGAAAGGTAGTGATCAGGAAAAATCCACTAAGCTTTCTGCTTGCCTCTGGTACATGATAGCAGCTCCACAGGGCTTTACAAGTTGGTTCAGTGTTTTAAATCACCCAGTGAGGGGAAGGAGAAGGGCTATGCTTTGCTTTTCGTACCAGTTCAGTTTTTTGCCTAAGTCATCACGCTGCTATATCTAGTGATAGTTTGGGGCTGCTAGTGGTCTAGGTAGGATTCATACAGGCCGCTGTAGGTGAATCATACCTCAATTATGAATCCTTTGAAATAGTAGAATTCCTTCTCCCACATTTTTTGACAGCTTCTTTCAAGGACCAAGATCAAAAGCCAAAACAGAAGTTTGAAACTTTTGAAGAGTGCATTATTAGCTGTAGAAACTGGACATTTGAAATGCATTCTGCTCTCTTATTGAAATAGAAATTTGGTAAAAATTTTGTAAAAAAGTAGTGCTTTGCTTATTTTACCTCTGGCCAGAAGAAAAACCCTCGTACCTATGGTGGCTTGCCTCATGGTCTACTACTGTTAACAATAATTTTCTGAATAAACTGTATTGTGATATGCATGGTTTTGGCTTTGTATTTTAGGCCAGTTTCAAGGAATCCTACATGGCTACTTTTTATGACTATTTTAATGAGCAGAAATACGCAGATGCAGTAAAAAATGTAAGTAATGCATATGAATGTTCTGAAAATCCTGCTGTGATGGTGAAGCTGATGCTTGGAATCCTAGAATGTAGTATTGTTCGTAAACCAGGAAGCATGTGCTGGAAAAAGGAGATTCCTGTTAACTGTAATATTCAAAAAACTTTGACCAGATGATGTGCATGCCAACAGTAGAACCTCTTTGGCTCTACTTCTGCTTAATAATTAGGTTGGTTTAACAAGCTGCTGCTTAGAGCTAGAGACATGTGCATGCTTCATAGGATGTTGCAGATCTGTGATGAAGATTCCTTACTCCTGCACAATAAGAGCTGACCATCTGCAGTTTTTCTTCTTAAGAGCAGTTGTGCTATTTTCAGTTTACAACCCAGGAAACCTCCTAGATTCCTCACATTCTACCATTACCTTCTGTTTAACTGCTTTTACGATATTTTCATGTAGCTCTATGCTATACAAATGTGAAAGATTTTAATTTCGGTAGTGTAGTCCTGTCATTTTTATGTTCACCTTTTTGTTCACCCTTTAGTTTCTAGATTTAATTTCATCTTCAGGAAGGAAGGATCACAAGAGCATAGAGCAGCCTATATTGCTCAAAGAAGGGTAAGCATGCATGTGCAACAAACCCTTCCACTTGCGTGTTTGCTTCCATTCTAAGGCAGCTATCTTTTTTTCTGCCACCTCTGTTCTGCCCATGCATTCAGAGAAGAATATATGAAGATTCTTGTGTTGCTGTTTCTACTCTCTGTGGTTGCTATAGCTGATTTTAACATCTTTTCATTTGAACATATTAATTTAAGTATGTTTTGAAATAAATGGAGGAATAAAGAAGTCTGTAGAACTTAATTAGCATAGATAAAGCAAAATAAACTTAAATCATCATTATGTTAAAATCAAGTGGATTTTTTTTTCTGAACTCCAGTGAACAAAAGCTGTAAAATTCCACTGTGAAGGCAGATACTGAATTATCTTAGTAAAGGCAAAACCTGCAAATAGAATCTGCTTTTGCTGCCATGTAAGATTCATATGCTAATCATATCATGAGCATTTCAAGGGAAATTTGTGATGCACTTCAGACAGTTTTTAGTTTTAGTACCTCTACTTTTTCTGGACGCATGTTCCATGTGCCATATTAGTTTTAGATACTAATTGTTGACATTTTTTTGTTTTACTTAACTGAGTTGTTACGACTATTTAAGTGCACTGTGGAAACAACTTCTTTGAGCTGAGAGGAAGAAGGTAAAAAAATCCAAATTCTTCTTTTGATAAGCTCTGGTGAGCTTAGTAAGCTGAACTGCTGCTTGAAAGTAAGCTTTTAAGGTAGCTCTAAGTCATGAAAAAGTTAGGTTTTCAGTGAAAACATGACTACCTCTTCCAGTTAACCTCTGCAGTTCGCTTTTCTGATGAGCTTCTGTCCCTAGAAGCAAGTTTGTCTATTTTAATTCTGTACATTTATCATTCTTTTGTTTTTGAAAATAAATTTATTGTTTGTAACATTTTCCCTCTAACTCTAAAACGTTATTTTTTCTGCCTCTGTCTTTCTTTTGCTCCTGTCTGATTTTTTTCTGTCTTTTCTTGCTCGGCCTGTGGCTGCTGTTGTAAGGACTCTTAAACTAACAGTAAAGAAAGTTGATGGTAATAGTTCATGCAGGTAAGATGGTAGGGGCAGTCGGTGCTTTGCTGTAGCTAAGGCTTCCAGGCAAGGCTGACAGCATGTCCTTCCTTCGCAGCAATAGACTTGTCTGACTTAACTTTGGGGAGGAAGTACTCTGTTTAACAATTCTGAAATGCCTGTGTAAACCCAGCAGAAAACATTTTGATGTAGACCAACTACCTATTTATCTCCCTTTCTTAAATCTGCTGTAAGTAGAGAATAAAGAACTTCTATCTGTAGGCAGAGGCTCCAAGAAGCACTGAAATTTGCTTAATATTCATTCTATGGAACCTGGTGAACTCACTGGAAGTGATTAAGAAGGGGCCATATGTTTCCAGATTG
Organism: Bucco capensis; assembly: GCA_013396975.1. Classification (NCBI taxonomy): domain Eukaryota; kingdom Metazoa; phylum Chordata; class Aves; order Piciformes; family Bucconidae; genus Bucco; species Bucco capensis. Next base: position 15,951 of record VWZO01019646.1, on the reverse strand, counting down.
ATTGCCTGGTTAGTCAGGTTTCTGTTTGCCTTTGCAATGTTTTTGTTAGTGTTTGGGGTTTTTTTAATCTACCTTTGTTTCTATTAAGAGTATCTAAATGCAAAGCTATAGCATAGGTACTTGTGAGTTTACATACAGTGCCAAAGATTAGTCACTGCCACTTGGGTTTGCTGGCATTGATCATGCCAGCATTGCTTAAGAGCTGTCTGCCTGGTTCTTTCCAAAAGGAAAAGAATTAAAATGAGAACTAGTCCTGCTGTTCTTGTAGGTGAAAGGGGCATGCTGATGTTTCCAAGCAAGGCTAAGGCAGATTCAAAAATCAGGTCTACCATAAACATGAGAAGAAACAGTATAGTATCTGCAACCATCCAACACTGAAAGGGGTTTAATCTTAGACTTTTTTTTTGTTCCTTTGTGCTTCTGACTGCTCCAATTTCTCACATGTTCTCTGAATGTTAAAAACAAATCCTTTAAAATGACCTTATAAACTTCTCTGGCTTTGAATGCTTGTCACCTATCTGTGGGGAAATAAAAGCACATTCTTTTCTTGGCCATGTCAGCTATGAAAAACTTAATTAGAAAAGTGCTCTTAGCTCTGCAGTATGAAGGTTGCATTTTTCAAAGAGGGAGGCTCTGTAGGAATTTGCAGGTTTAAGTCACCTTTTAAGTGCTGGCATGAGAAGGAAGATGATAAGCATATTGTTCAGCCCAAAGATACCTGTTCTTCCCTTGCAATTTACCTTAACCTTGAAATATGAAGACTACCCGAAGTGGGCCTCATAGTAGCCTGAATTATATGATTTTATTAAATATTTCTCAAGTAATCCAAGAATAGCAACCAAGACAGTAACTGTCTGAACATTTTAAGAATGAGAGAGGTGTGTAACTAGAACTGGTTTAGAAAAAAATCTGTTCCTGTGCACAGTCCTTGTCAGCTTTTGCCCATGCAACTTGGAATGGGCAGCAGGCACCAGCCCAGCTCCTTACAAACCAGTTAGTCTGAAGGAGCTTGGGTTTCTGTTTGAGCTTGAACGGACCTGCATTTCAGTCAGATGCAATGTAGTCACTTCTGACTGAAGATACTGGGAGCGAGAAACAGTATTAGCTGTTCTAAGCATTTTAGCTCTGCTATTGAGTATCTTCAACCAAACCATTTGCTGTTCTCTCTGTGTGCTTTGTGCTGCATAGTGCCTTTCTACTTGATAAAAACTACTCTCTAGTAAGTAGTTTTTACTTGTTTCATTATACAATTCTGTATTTGGCCCAATAGTTACTGTAACGTGTAGAGTAGCTGTTATCAGCTCTGCACTGCATAGGCATACACAGTTTTTCCACCAAAAGTGATGCTGAGCAATATGAAGTCACTAGGCTTTCCAGAGTCACCTTGAAGCTTTTGGATTGATTTAGTGGTTAGAAAGTGCTGGATGCATCATGTTTTCTTGTAAGCTAATTCAAGTTTGAAATTAAAACTGACAACTCCCTAAATGAATGCTTCTCCTCTGCCAAAAAAGGGGGCCTGGGGGGCTCTGGCTTTCAGCTGTTAGATTGCTTTGTTTGTTACTGAAAATGCATTTCCAACTGCAGCATCAATGTGCAATTGCAAATGGAGCTGTGGAACATGTTGATTTTGTTTCTAGAGCTTGAGAGTGACTAAAGCATGTAGGGGTACAGCCCCAGAGGCCTTACACCTGCCTTTTATGTACCCTAAACCTTTTGAGCTTTCTCACAGTTTTAAAAAGAAAAGTAGTGAAAAAGGCTTACAGAATTAACAGGTCAAACTTAGCAGAGCAGTACTAACCATGTTCTGCCTTTTTTTTGCTGTAGCAGGAAACCATTTAGCTGAATCTGTAGCTGAGGAAAGGGCACAAACTGCATTCAGCTAGCTAGAGCTCCTATGCAAACTACAAGTCAAGCTACATGTCTTCCCCCTTATCTAGATTTGGAAAAAGGACAGGCTTAACTAACAAATGCACTAAACCTATCCAAATGCAACTTTCCTTTCCTTGTCACGACAAGGCCTCAGTAACTAGAAAACACTGTGTCCCCTCCTAAAGCTTTGCAAGTGCCATCATGTATGTGTGTGTGTGTGTATATATGTGTAAATCTATACTCATAAATAGATATTTTATATGCATGCATATATTTATATATATGCATGCATATGTAAAATCTGGTGTATTGTAACAGATGTTGTCCTGTTTACCAGGTTCATGATCAAGAGAGCACAAGGAAGAAAACGATTTGGTATGAAAAACTTCAAGAAGAGGTGGTTTCGCCTGACAAACCATGAGTTTACCTATCAGAAAAGCAAAGGTAACAAAGGTTTTCCACTATTTCTTTTTGGCACATTAAAGATTTAACACAAGGACTGTAAGAACAGAAGTCTGAGATTTGGATCTGTAACTATAGAAGGCACAGTGTAAGTCTGCCGGCCTGTATGTTCTTGGCCTTTTCTTAGTATGTCTGTACTGACTGTTAGAGAAGGTTCTTGGACAGCACAGTACCCTATAAATTAGCAAAATATTTCAGAATCACAAAATCATGAAGGTTGGAAAAGACCTCTAAGATCATCAAGTCCAACCATCTGCCTATTTGATAATATTTGTCTAATACCAGTATCAACATCATCTGTAGGTTTCAGTTACCTAGTAAATTGTCCAAGGAAACAAAATTCAGGATGTAAATACCTTACTTTGAGATTTGGGGTTGTACTGAACATTCTCAGATGCATCTAAGCTTGTTCACATAAAATCTGTAGTGTTGGCACAACTGGCTCCTGTAGGCAGGGATTTGCTTACAAGCCTTGAACTTGCAAAAAAGTGTTTGCTTTATTTTGCCAAATATTGAGGATTTTACTTTTCAGAAATTGTTCCTGTCTGTTCAATAATGCATAACAAATACCATTTCCTTCCATCATATAAATACATTGGTAGTGAGAAAAATAAGGAAATGCGTTCAGATCATTCCAGTCATCATTTCACACTGAACTTTGAGATCTTGTGTCACCACCATCAACCTAGTTCAGTTAAGCTGATAGGAATGATTTCTTTCTTTGTCACCTTTTCAGGAAATATACTGCATCCCATTGTAGTAGTCAGTTTTTTAAGAGGTTTGCTAACGTAATGTAGTGCAGCTGAAAACAGAATTGAATTGAAGATAATGTCTAAGGATCATGCTAGTAAATCTCTGCTGAGTGAAAGATTTTTTTTTTCCTCTTATGCAGTCAAAATTATCTTCAAAGGAACTGAATCAGCCCTTAGAATAAGGGTAGAGGATGAAGCTGAGTTGTGAATAAGCTGCTCAGTATCTCTCTGTGTGTTCTGCAGGTGATCATCCTCTCTGTAGCATTCCAATTGAAAACATTCTGGCAGTGGAAAGACTGGAGGAGGAATCCTTTAAAATGAAAAATGTAAGTAGGTCATCTTCATTAATGTACTTGTTGGGCTGGTCTAGATCCACTAGCCTAATCGCATTTTCCCATTTGTAACCTGGATTGGGTTTCTATTGAAAGATGTACAACCACAGCTGCTTGTTCTGTATATAGTAGCAGGAGTTTCCAAAAGTACAGCCCATTCAGATTCTTAACACCCCAGTCAGCAGTCTTTGGATTTCGTGATCTGCAGCACACTCAGTACTGACTACTGCTGATCAGCTGTCTGGGCTCCCTAGTGTCAGACACAGGTAAGGTGATCGAGTCCCTGCCCTTTCTGTCAGACCTCTCTGTTGGGAAAGAACTGGCTGCTCCTAAATGTGAAGGAACACAGCATCTTTCTTACTATCAAGATTTCTTCGTTAGTTAATGAAAATGCATATATATTTGGACTAGGTCATGTGCTAAAACAACATCTGTGCTGTGCTAGTTTGGTTTAGCGTTTTAATTGCCACACTAGGGAATAAAATACAGCAGTATTTCTCATGCATGGAACGCTACTGCCAACTTCTGTATGTGAGATATACTACGCATTATGTAAGCACAGTTCTTAGACATGATGAGTTTAGGTGATATTGAGAGCCTTTTTGATAATCTTCTGCCTGTAAAGCTGAGTACAGTCCTTAAAAATTACATAAAAAGAAAAAAAGCTCAGTGTTTTCCAGTTTTAAACATACATCTACAACAGTCTTCTTTACATAAATGAATGGTTGTGACTTTTAGCTTTTCTGCATTTAAGTCTTTCCTTCCATTTATGCTGCTTGTGAACACCATGCAGGGTAGTGCTCAGACTTGCCCTAGGCACTGCTTTCCTCGAACAGGACTTAATTACAGGGAAATACAATGCTTGGCCTCTCAGTATTTTCACTGTTTCAGGTATCATTTTGGTAGCATCTCTCTCCTTTAAAAGATGGAATAAGTTTCACGTCACTTGCTTTTAGAGCACATCTTCATTGTACTGTAGCTGGCTCTGGTGTTTATAACTCTTGTTAATTACATAGGCAAAAGCAACCAAGCTGCAAAATAGTTCTCAAGCTGTCAGAAGGCAGCTGTAACGTGATGAACTGTTGCCAACTGTACTCTGGAAAATAAGTTGATTAAACTAGATGTAGCTGCGCAGTCTTACTGTGTGTGAAGAGGGGCTGAGGTATAATTCTGATCACCTCTTCAGTGACAGCAGTCTTTAGCTTATGCTGAGTCTACTGGACTAGAATGCATACAAAATATCCCTTTACTGTGAAGATTTATTATAGGAAAAAATCCTTTTATGTTAAGCTGAAAAACTGTGATATTTTGTTTGCTTAAATTTAGTACGAAGGTGACTATCACCATTCCTGAAAGTAACATTCAGAGTCTTTCCATAAGCAGTAGTACATACCATTGGCACTCTCCAATGCTAATATATTCCCATTTATCTTGCTGTACATAAATAGAATATAGCAGCAAGAGCAGAATTCTCAAAACACCACGGCAGATGTATTTGCAATGGATATTCCATAATGGGTGCTAAGTGTGATTAAAGATCCACATTTTCAATAAATATTCTCTATGTATCTGTGCTCTGAATTGGACCAAGTGTGTCTTCCTGACTCCTGATAAACCTGCCTGTCTAGCAGTAACTTTATAATCTTCCTTAAGCACATTTTGGGGGGTGTAGAGGTGGCTTTAAGTACTGTTCAGGTCTTCTGTGTTTGAGAAGCAACTGGTGGTTTTGGTAGTATAAAGGTCTTCCAACCTCTTGAAATTCTTGGCTTAGTTGTGGGCTTCTCAGTAACAGTTGCCATATGTTAGTTCACTTAGGTTGGTTTCCCCTTACACAAAGCCATATTCCTTAAATCTGTTCTTTTGTAACAATGCAGAAGGTTCCATTTAACTCAGCAGGATGTTAACATTCTTTTTGTTTAGGCTGTAATAACAGAAGGTTCAGCTGCACGCTCCTGTCTTCCTTGTTCCTTCCTTCCCTATTCCCCAGACCCAAATTGCCAACTATGTCCTCAAAAGTTTTAGTAAAAGGAGTCTTTCTTAGGCATGTGTCCTGGCAGTGCTGGACTGATCACACTAGCAGCTCCTATAGTGCTGTTGTGTGTTGTGCCTTCCTAATTATTGTCTGACATCTGAAGGATATTAAATCCAGGGAAATGACTGCTGGAGCTTTCCCTTTTTCCCTTTTTTTTAGAGACATAATTACAAATTATTTATTTGTAATTAAACCTGTTCATTCACAAATCAGCATGTATATTTGCAAGTTGCTTCGAAGGATGTGTACCTTAGAGGATCACAAGGGAAGAAGAGAGTGCCTGGTGCCAGTCTGCAACATTCTCCTGACCAGTTAGGTGCAGAATTCAGGCCAATGTTTCAGGTCGTTCTAATAGGCAAAAGTGAATTTCAGTTTTGATGGGGGTTTTAGGGTTAGAATCATAGAACAACCCGAGTTGGAAGGGACCCACAAGGATCATCAAGCCCAACTCCCATTAGGCATAGGACAAAACCCCAAGGTCACACGAGGTGACTAAGGGCATTGTCCAAGTGTCTCTTAAACTCCACAAGATTTGGAGCCATGACCACCTCCCTGGGGAGCCTATTCCAATGCTCCACCACCCTCTGGGTGAAAAACTTTTTTCTAACCTGCAGCCTGAACCTCCGTCAGGACAGCTTCATACCATTCCCCTATGTCCTGTCACTGTCCACTGAAGAGAAGAGTTCAGCCCCCACTCGTCCCTCTCTGGTAAGGAGGTTATAAAATGCAATGAGATCCCCCCCTCGGTCTTCTCTTCTCCAGACTGAACAGGCCAAGTGATTTCAGCCTTTCCTCATATGACTTCCCCTCGAAGCCTTTAACCATCTTCATGGCCCATCTTCGTGGTTGGTTTTTTTTGGTGTGGGAATTTTTTTGCTACCTGTTTGGTTTTTTTTGAAGTAGCACAGAGAAACCAGTTGTTTGGAAAACAATATTCCACATGATATGGGCAATGTAATGTGTAATGATTTGTATAGAGGTAATGAAGATGGTTGTTGCTTGCCTTTCCAAAATTTGCATAGAAGTTACTATAAGGAGAGAATCATGCCAAAATGGGTGTTAAAAAGATAAGCGAGATGGCAGTATGAAAGCAAAGCTGTGGCTAAGGCTGGATCCAACCTGGTGTTTCACTTTCCTGTCCCCTGTTGACTAGCATTTCCTTTCAACCCTGCAGTGGGTTTTTCTGTCTGCCTTCGAAAACTTGGAGCTGCAGCATTACTAAAATTGCATCCCTGAGGCTGACAACAAATCTTGTGGGCCAACCAGCAAGTTGGTATTAGTTGCTTGTAAATCATCTGCTACACAAACAGTATCTCACTCCTTGTACCAGGTGAAAGGTCTTGTTGTTTTAAGAGCATATTTGCTGCTTGATTTTTGTGTTGAAATGTATTGGTGCATTCTTTTAGTGTGCTGAGTGTTCCCTCTAATAAATCATCAGTCAGAACCTAATCTTAGGTTCACTGGCTCTTTCTGGTGATTTATTCTGTGGATTATTTCCTTATTTGCAGATGTTCCAGGTGATCCAACCTGAAAGAAGAGTCCTGTATATCCAAGCAAATAACTGTGTGGAGGCCAAGGATTGGATTGATATCCTCACCAAAGTTAGCCAATGCAACAAGAAGCGCCTCACGGTCTACCATCCCTCTGCCTATCTTAATGGCCACTGGCTTTGCTGTAAAGCTACTACAGACAATACTCCTGGTTGCACACCCTGCACAGGGTAAGGATTGGTAACATGCTGTTGGTCTAGGTGTTGCCAGGTGTGTGTCCATCTCTGCAGTGCGACCTGCAGGTATGTGATTACCAAGAATATCTGCCAGGGATCCAGGCATTGTGGTGTTTTCAAAGGCCATCTTTTTTGTTATTTCTGATACTGGCAGTATCTGTAGATCTTGATGAAGACGTTAAAATTTTTGGAGTTCAAAACATTGATAGAAAGTAACTGTGGGATAAGATACTTTGATTCTGATCATCTGTCATTGGTAAAAATGCCAGAAATCCCTTCAACATCCTGTTTGTAAATTCCTTAAACAGTCAGTCATCTGCTTCTAGATTAAATTGTAAACCAGTCTTTTTCTAAGGTAACCACTACTTCTCTCTGTTAAGTGAAGAGATAACTGGCTGATTCATAGGAAACAGTTTTCATCTAAAAGTTTGGAGTGCTAGCTAGGCTCAGAATATAAAACCAGGATGATTGGGAGTTTGGTGTTTTGGCTCCTCCATCTGGTTATAGCAGACAAATTCACCAAAATGTCTGAATACTGATAACAGTCCTCTCTTTCAAGTCAGAGTGAAATTCTGGATAAATCTAGGCATAAAGAAGTTTGAATTTGTCTGCTGCTTCTTTTGGGAAAAATAGGAAACTTTGAGCTCTATTATGCACAATCTGTTAGTTTTCATCAGTACTCGCTTTTACTGTCATCCTTGTTAAGTGCTTCTTGTGCCATAACATTGTTTAACATGTAACTTCTGTCTCTTCCTAATGCCCTACAGAGGCCTTCCAGCAAATATACAACTGGATATAGATGGAGATAGAGAAACTGAGCGCATCTACTCTCTTTTCAACTTGTATATGCCAAAATTAGAGAAAATGCAAGGTGAGGATGAAAGATCATTACACCTCCAATACACTTAGCAAGGCAAAACTACCTGTAAAAATTTTGTGTTCTAGCTAGACCAGCCTTGCAAATCACATCCTAGAACACAGTGGCCATTGTTTAACTTGTTTCCCCTTCTGCTGTCTTGAGGCAGTTGTGTGAATTATTTTTGGTGCCTTGTGCAGTCTCATAGTCTGTACAAAGCTCTTTGCATAATAAAAGGTTGTTTGAAATATGGTCTTAACCACAGCATCCTAAAATAGCATAAGCACAGAGCATTGCTTGGATACTCTGAATTGTCAAATCAGTGCGTGCACTAAACCAGACATTTGCTGATCCTGAAAAGAAGCACCAGCAAAGTTGAGGTTCCAATGGAACATGGTTTTGTGTTACCCAAAGTCATGTGGACATTCCCTGATTCAGATCCCAAGAACAGGCTGGATACAGATGGTTTCCTTGGGAAGGCTCTTTCAGAATTAGCAGTGAAAGATGATGTGTGGATGTCTACAGAATGTTGAAAAGTGAAGTTTGGGCTAGGGAACCCTCAGGAACAGAGTAGCAGAGGTGTGACATGAAGGATTAAAGAAAGAAGAGATGGCGGTGGAAGTTAGTACTGATGGGCGTGCTAAGAAAAGTATCTGGTGTACACAGTGCCAGACTTGAAATCCCAGTTTAGCACAGGGAGTGGCAGGGAAGCCTTCACTGTGGCACTGGTCTTTAAATAGGACTTTTTTTTATAATATAAGCCAGTGGTGTCAAGCACACAAATTGGAAAGCACTTTAATCCATTCATGGCTGCTGTGCAAATGCAAACCTAAGATCCTCACTACTTCCGAGCTGTCTGAACCAATGCCCAGCTTTCCCCTGTTCCAAATCCTCACTGCCAGAGCCAGCATCAAGTTTCAGTGTTGGGGAAAAGGACACAGGTCTGACACAGACAGTGCAGCAAGGGGAAGGTAACTCAAAAGCTAAGACGGAGACAACAGTAAAGCTAGAGAATAATAGACACAAAGTTAAATACTCTCTTTCCTCTTCGAATATGCTCATCTGCAATCAGAGGATTGCAGAATGGTAGGGGTTGGAAGGAACCTCTGGAGATCATCTGGTCCAACCCCCTGCCAAAGCAAGTTCACCTAGAGCAGATTGCCCAGGATCACATCCAGGCAGGTTTTGAGTATCTTCAGAGAAGGAGAATCCACAACTTCTCTGTTGCTGAAGTAGATCACATGAGTGTATTGTAAATGTTCATGTGTAATCAGTGTCCTGATCTCTTAGCTAGGAAGGCTCCCTGGTAGGATATGAAGTATGACTTGCCTCTTCTTAGGACATGTCCTTAAGCAGGCAGCCAGGCAGTAGTCATGGCATATTCTGCTTATGCTTGTTGTGTGAGTGTCTTAGGGGTAATGTGGTAAAACATTTTCTGTGACTGCTTAACCTGTGATTGTTTTGAATTTAGTCTGTTTTGCAGTACTGTACTTGCTGCTCAGCTGCTACTTCAGGATGGAACCTGTGCTTCTGACAAGTGAATACTTGACTTTTTGCAGGCCAACCCTGCAGCACAGTGGCAGAATTAGGCCTATGTCAGAGTTCCCAAAGTGTGTGCGTGGGGTATTGTTGGTGGTGATTGAAATGAAAGCATTGCCTGTGCAGCAAAGGTCACCTTTGCACCAAGCTAGGAGTTGCTGCTCTTTCCTTACAAGATGAGAAGGAGGGAATGGGCATGGGCCAGCCTTTGTGTCTACCAACAGCCCATCAAAAGACAGGGAACTGCTCTTTCTGTTACTGTTGATGTCAGACATAGTTTTGTAGTGGTCTTGTGGAAGCAAACCAAGAAAACCAGACAGAGTATTTTTAGTCTGCCTGTCTTGCTTTTCTTCCCCTGCCTATCTAATAACTATTCCTGTATTCCACACCCCCCAGAGGCCTGTGGCAGCAAGTCTGTGTATGATGGACCTGAAGAGGAGGAATATTCCACATTCATCATTGATGACCCTAAGGAGACATATAAAACACTAAAGCTGATTATTGAAGGTGTTGGAACGTTAGAGCAGGAGCATGCTCAATATAAGAGGGATAAATTTAAGAAGACGAAATATGGAAGCCAGTGAGTATAATGAGTTGTCCAAAGAAGGGAGCAGTCCTGGAAATGGTGTTTCCCTTGCTTATGTTCTGTCTTTCACCATATTCATGTTCAAAAAAGATCCTGTAAATACATACAAAGTAAGATTGTGATTTAGGAATTGTATCACAATATTTTAAAGGATTGTAAGGAATTTTTAAATGCTTTTTTTTTAATGCAATTTCATTCATCAAAATAAGTGTGGAGGTTTTGGTTGGGTGTGGTTTTTTGGTTTGGTTTGTTGTTGTTTTTTTTATTTTGGACCTGTGTTTGTGGAATGAGCAGTAAATACCAGAAGATGCATGTATTTACCAGCTTCTTTTAGAGTGTTGGTTTAAAAATGGGAAGAGTAGCTGATACAGCCGTATGACTATTTTCTGTACACGTAAATAAAGGACCATTCTGCACATGGCTGACAAAAAAGAGGATCAATTCAATCAGTCAGCTTTTCCAGTTCAAGTAAATATAGTATTATCATTACAATTACAACTTTGAAAATCAAACTTAGAGAAAAGATTTTTGTCTTCACTTTCTAATCTGACATCTTGATGTCTTAACAGAAAATTCAATGTATAGTACTTTATCCTTATTTTTCTTTTCTTTCAGAGAACATCCTATTGGTGACAAGAGCTTCCAGACCTACATCAGGCAGCAGTCAGAGATCTCAGCACATTCCATATGAAGTGCAAAGGAAATCACAGGACAGTGCTGAAGGGTCGATCAGTGAAGCTGAAGAGCAAAGCAAAAGGGAAGCCACACATGTAGCAAAATGTATGGATAAGTGTCAAGCTTACAAACTGAGACTTGCTAAACTTATTCTCTTTTCAAGAAACTGTTATAATAGTTGCTATGCACTTTATTCATCTGGTTATTGACAGATGATAAAACTCTGCCTTCTAGGCAGTTGTTGTCGTGTATTTTTAAATTTGCTTTGGTTTCTTGGAATCTAGTGATCAGTTCAATGATCAAGGTGTGTGGACTTCATCTTGACAACTCCCATGCAATTCCTTATGTTTTGGAAACCAAGCATGCTGCTAATATGCAGCATTTTCTAGAATGGTTGTTTGATACTGTTTTTTGTTCCTGATTAATGTATATTATGCTACACCCCTGCGTGCTCTCGTAGTAAAAGCTTAGTAACACTTTACTTTTAATGCCTGCATTTAGAGAAGCAGAGAAAAAACCCTTTGGTGTTATCTTTTGCATTGTAGCTTGTATTCTGAGCAGGCCTTTTGTTTTGCAGCACCATAATTTTTGCTAAATGTGCACAGTTTTTAATAGCAACTCAGACCTGAATGGTACTCTTGATATTTTTGAGATACAAAGTCACTTCACCAGACACATTCAGCAGACTTTGGTTTTGAAGATGCAATCTCAGTGGTATGATAAAACTGACTCTCATAAATAGGAGTAACAAAGAAATGAATTTTTCAAAGCTACATGTCTCTTTAATGCAGTCCATTGAATGGTAATCTTTGAAAGTCTGCCAAATGAAAGGCAAAGTAAGCTGGTTCTGATGACCTTTTACCACCACAGCAAGAAGGACAAATAGAATATGATTCCAGCAGCTCAGACAAACAGGCACAAAAACTACCAAGATGGGTTTTCTCTGAAAGGATGTTTGAGCACTGGAGTCCATGCTATCCTAGTACCACTTGCTTTTCTGGAAAATAGATTTCTACTTTTTAAAAAAATGTTTTTCAGTACTTTTTTTAAAGAGACTTGTTAAAGGATATTTAGTATATTAACACACGTAATGATAACTTGTTAATATTCTGAGTGTAGTGAAAATGAAACGAGCTGTGTGTCTCACTAATACCAACAAAAGTCATTAAGGAGGGGAATAAAGATCTGCTAAATGTAAGATACATATTTATGTATACTGTTTAGTTGTACACCGTAACTTTCCTTTGTATAAGGGTCTGATTTACAAACGTTAGCTTTGATGGCACAGAGGCCTGCATGATGGACTTTAAGCTTCTGTGGAGTAGAAGCTAGTGTTGGTTTTAAGCCGAGTTGGAACAGAAAGCATTGAACTATTGGTTTAATGTGAAATTATCTGTGTCTTTGCTTGAAGTGTTACAGAGTAATTCTAAATGTGTCCTTACTGCATCTGACTTGATCTAAGATGGCTGAAGTACTTTGAATGCCTCTGTTTGTTAGTAATGCTTTTAGGAATGAGGTTTTCTTTTTGTTTTGAGTATATAGAGACCACCTCCTAGTAGATGAAAAATGATCTTTTATTCATCTTCATCCAGCAGACTGGGGAAAGGGAAGTAATCAAGCATTGCAGAGATGCATTTTGGACTCCAAGCTTTTAGCTGCCATGAACTGCAATTTTTAACATATATTTGTAAGTTAATATTGTTTATAAAATACTAATGAACTGTAATGTGTGTTCTACTTGCCAATTAAAAGAAATGTTTTATTTCTGATAACTGTTGCAGTTTCTTTAGATTCACAGTGGCCAGCGAGGTGCCTGATGGCACAGCATCTGCCCTTCAGAGTTAGACTATGGATGGAGATCCTTGTGAGTATAAACCAGTCTCTCTTGGGGCTGCTGAGTCCCATCATCAATTCTTCTCCCATCCCCACCCCTTTTCTTGAAGGGTCAGCATTGTACCAGTGAGACTATAGTGAACCAGGTTGGGCCCCTGAGCCAGCCATAAACTACTCCAGCAAATGAAAGCAGTTATCACTCAGCTAGATCAGTGTTTTGAGGTGGTTCCTTGTGTTGTAATACAGCTGTTGTTGTTGGGAGCCAGGGGTGAGACTGTGTTGAAAGAACAGGAGAGAGTTGAGAGAACAGCACCCTGCCTGTGTGGCATCCCTGCCCGTGGCAGGGCGGTTGGAACTAGATGATCTTTAAGATCCCTTCCAACCTGGGCCATTCTATGATTGCATGCATATTGGCTCATGGACTTATGGAGCCACTACCCCTCTTAACAGGACCTGTTCTGTGGCAAAACTATGAACATGCTGAGGTTTGTACAGGTCAGCCTTCTGGAGCTTACCAGTCCTCTCTGGATACTCATGGATTAAGCTTTGACTCTCAGATGTTGTGTGACAAGCTGCACTCACTAGTTTTGTTGGGCAGTGTTTGCAGGAAAATGGGCAATAGCCCCTCTGGGGTAGAAAACTATTGAGCAGCTAACTCAGTGTATGTTAGTCTAGTTCATGTTTCAGGTCTCTGTCACCAGAACACAGGTGTGCATTTCTGAGAAACTTTTGGAGAAGAGCTTCTGCAGACACAGTCAGGCTGAGTGACAATAGTGGTTTAACAAGTAGACTGCAGCCAAGAAAGAAAAACAACCTAATGGTGGAAGAAACATCACCGGTGCCTTAAGTGAAGGTGAACTTGACCGCAGCTACACAAGTGCTGAGGAACTGTAAACCTTGTTTTAAAAACAAATAAGGTTTTCAGTAAGATGAGGTAGTAAACTTTTGTAAGAAATGAGCAGTCAAATGCAAAATTACTGTAAGACCATTCCCAGGTCTGTCTCTTTTACATTTGATCTCAGTCAGTGCATACAATTCACCTTGTTTTTCTGCTAACATGTCTTAGTTTAAGTCAATAGGAAATCTTTGAAAGCTGCTTTTCTTATGGTATAACTAAATTAACTGTTGGTGAGGGGGTTATGTCAAAACTGGGCTTCCAATACTTGTTCAGCCTCTGTCTCTTGTCTATCTGCAGCATGTGTTTCTGATGCTATCTTCAGAAATACTCGGTAAACCGTGACCACAAGACAGGTGACTTGATAGGGACTTAACAACAGCATAAGCATGTCAGGTCAGTTCTCTTTCCTTCTCTCCTTTATTCCAGCCTGAAAGGAGAAAAGGGAACTTCTGACAGAAAAAGTCAGAAGATAACCTTCATTTCTCTCTTGCTGAACCATCATGCTAGGCCATGGCTGAGCTGGCAACAGGACCCAGATGGCCCTGTTCTGTGTCCATTCCAGTTTGAAGTAGATGGTGTCTCTGGCCAGGCAAGTGGCTTCATGTGTTTCCAAAGTAAAGAGTTCAGAGTGGGAAATTCAGCAGTGGAACTGCATACCCAAGGAGTCAAGAACCCTGTTGGTTTCCTAAGGCAATGAACTGGAGTTTGACAGATGAAATCTTGTCACTTATGTGTATGTGTTTTTTAGGTGGATACAGTAGAGATGGAAAGCAGCTGCTGCAGTGATGACAGATCACTCTTGGGGCCTTCTTATGCTGTGACTGTTGTGTCTGAAGCTGTGCTGGGATGCAGTCAGTTGGACAGCAGAGGTGACAAGCCTTGCAAGTGCCAATGAAGTGTCAAAGCTGTGTTGGCACCAGTAGCACTAGGTTCTTCACTCAGTAAGATTTTAATGAAGTCTGTGTATGGATGAGTGTTGAAGAACATGGTTTGTCTGGAAATGTTTCCATGTAAAAATCATTATAGGGAATAAAAGAAAAGCAGGATGTGCCTTGCCTCTGGATGCAGTTAATGCAAAGAGCACCCAGAGCCCACCACAGCTTTACAACAGTCATGGGAGTCAGTATCAGTGACTGCCATCTCAGATGCTGTGAGGATCAGTGACAACTTCTGTCTACATGAGGAACTAATTCTAGTGGCTAAGGCAACTGTCTCTGTAATGCAGCTGTGAGGCACTTGACCACTGATGCGATTCCTGTTTCCATCCCTTCTCTGCAACACTCCACACAGTTTCAAGGAGGTCATTTCAACTTGTAATTCCATAAACATTCTCATAATGGGCTGCATGAGAAGCTGGCCTGGATAGCAGGACAATGTGTGAACCTTGCCAGTCCCTGTTGTTAGTCCACTATAGCACAGGGCAGTGTGATGCTGGGTGGTGTTTGGAGATAAAGAACAGGATCTTCCCATGAGCCACCTTCTGTACTCATTGCAGCCAGAGACAAAATCTAACAGGTTGACTGGAGAAGACATTTCTTTCTGGCTCAAAGCTACTGTCATTAAACAGTAAATAAACAGAAAATTATTCCAAAGTTCAAGTGGGTGCCGACCTCGTCCCACAGTGCAGCTCTTTCAGTGACACGGTCAGCGACGAGAGCCAGCGACAACTCCCTTCCCTTCTCTCGACTCAGCTCTTTCAATCACACTTGGCCATCCGGGCAGCTTTTATTTCCCTCCCATCGCGCCCACAATGCGACTCTTTCGGTAAGAGACAGCAGCAAACCCCTGCTGATCTGTCGGTAGCATGTCGTTGCAGCTGTCGGTGGCTGCCGGCGGCTGTCCCGCGGTGCAGCTCTTTTAGTGTCGCCTAAGCACCCCCTACCTCTGCACAGCTTTTATTTGCCATCACATCTCCCTCCCCTAAGCCCATAGGCGAAGCTCTTCTGGGTGCCGACCTCGTCCCACGGTGCAGCTCTTTCAGTGACACGGTCAGCGACCAGAGCCCGCGACAACTCCCTTCCCTTCCCTCCACTCAGCCCTTTCACTCACACTTTGCCATCGGCGCAGCTTTTAT
>VWZO01019645.1:209415-236106 GCA_013396975.1 Bucco capensis | reverse complement strand
AACCCAAACCAGTCTAGGATTCTATGTAGGCTAGACAACTTCAGACTGGCACAGTATTTCAACACTAGGGATGGAGCACGAGCCCAGAGTTGCATGTGGGCAATTTGCTTTCTTATCCTCAGCTCCAGCCTGACCAGCCTTGCCCAAGCAGCAATTCCTTTCAAGTAACTAAAAGCTACAAACAGAAATGAAAGCTATGATGCTTGTAAGTTCAAATAGTGCTAGAAAAACTATCCACAGAGCATACTGGAAGCTAAGTGGCACAAAAGGGGTTACTCAGATGCTATGGGTGAGAGTCAAGTTCTCCCCTGCTCTTGTGCAATGCTGTTTCATTTAAGGTGCTCCAGCTTTCCCAAGCTGAAGGTCTGGTCATATAGAGGTAGCAGACATGTAGCACAGACAAATGGGCAGTACATACCTCTCTCAATGCCCTCCAGTGCCCCAGCTCTATCCAGGACAAGGGACATGGCAGAGGAAAGCCACGCAGAGAGATCTCTTTTTAATGCATTAGTCTTACTTAACAGGTCACAGCTTGGAGAATAAAACACAAAATTTGGGGTCAAACCAAGAAATATCAGGTAAAACAACTAAAAATCTATCTGGTATGGGATGTTTATTCCTACATTACCTGTTTACTCATCATTATCAAGGAAAGATGAAAACAATTACAGAAGACCAGGAATAAATACTATATACAGGTAGGAAGAGACCAAAGAGTGCCATTAGGTTTGGATCACATCCAAGCTTTCTTCATTTCCAGAAGTACCTGGCAGGTTACCAGTTGTCTGCCAATAAGAAATAACTGTTTATACTATAACGTGAACTCGACTTGTCAGATCAGATCTTTAAATTGGAGAGGAGTAGATTTAAACTGGACATTAGAAAGAAGTTCCTCACCATGAGGGTGGTGGAACACGGGCCCAGGTTGCCCAGGGAGGTGGTTGAGTTGCCATCCCTGGAGGCATTGCAGGTGAGGCTTGCCAGGGCTCTGGGCAAGCTGCTCTAGTTGGGGATGTCCCTGGCCACTGCAGGGGGGTTGGACTAGATGAGCTCCAGAGGTCCCTTCCAACCCAAACCAGTCTAGGAGTCTATGATCTTAGGCTTCCTCTAAACTGAATACACCATGTGTATACAGAATGCAGCCAACTAAACCACCACATACCAACTAGGTGTGATACCCAGATAGGGTGTCAACAGCTGCCTTGCAACCAGTTTATGAAGTCCTTAAAGTACCTGCTTTCCAGTGGTGCTAGGAGACCTTTCAAACACAGGAAAAGTGCACACAAACTGAAGTATACAGCACATTGCTTTTATTGTGTAAATCCAACAATATAAAGTAGCCTAACTGATTGAACTGTTAACAAAATCAGTTCCAAAAAATATCACTGATGTCCTTCATGGTTTTTTTTCCTTCCAAGTGAGCTGCAACAGACTATTCAGCTGGTTTCTCCCTCCTTCCTCCACTTTCCTTCCCTTAAATCCCTTGGGGTAGAGCCAAGAATCTCAATGTGCCACAATAACCACGTTTACTTATTTCCATCTCCTGCCTGTAGTATCATATCATATCAGCTCAACCTGGCATCAACATGGTGCTCTTTGCTTATGAGCCTTGTAAGGAATCCAATCTGTTCCTCATTATGTGATGCTTGGGAAATATGGGAGGGTAAAAAAAAATTAGAAGGGAGAGAAGTGGAAGC
Organism: Bucco capensis; assembly: GCA_013396975.1. Taxonomy (NCBI): domain Eukaryota; kingdom Metazoa; phylum Chordata; class Aves; order Piciformes; family Bucconidae; genus Bucco; species Bucco capensis. Next base: position 234,409 of record VWZO01019645.1, on the reverse strand, counting down.
TAACTAGTGCAGCAGTGGACAGAAGGAGAAATAGGAACAAGTAATGACCAACAAAAGTGTGAAGGAAGAATGTGACAGTGGGATGTAGAAAGAATGAAAACTAAAAAAGGGAATGGGATGGGTGGGAAAGAGAAAGGCAACAAGACAGCTAGAGTCAGAGGAAGTGAGAAATCCTAAGAAACCAAACCCTTTTAGAACAGAGCTCTATCCTCTGTAAAGTGTAGGCTTTCTGAATACTTCTTCCCAGAGCTTAATTCACTGATGGAATTGAAAAAAGAAACAACCAAATAACTTTCAGGGCAGGTGAAAAGTGCTCCCAACCAATCCCCTCCCAACAGGCTGTGATTTCATCTAATTGCAAGTGAATAATCAGATTCCCCCTGGGCAAAATGTTAGTGAAAGAGCAGGAAGTGAGGGAGAGCACACCTGCTTAATGAGTGCCATTGCCTTTCCAGAAAGGCTGCTCTGGAGCTGCATTATGCAGAGCCACACAAGAGTGTAGGTGTGGGCTTGATCTTACACACCCAATTAAGCATAATTTAATTACATTTAAATAATTAATAATGAAGCATATTTTAATTGCATATAATTTCTTTGTTGTGCAGTGCTGTGCACCTTGCAAAGCTCAACTCACAAACACTCAGCAATGCCAAATGTCTGGATCACTCTCCTGTACCCTTGCCTTTGGACACAAGGTGCAAAGCATGTTATTAGTCTCTTCACAGCCCTGTCTCTCCATGGGGATAGAATGAGCACAGCTCCTGAAATAAAACTCCTGTTCAACATATGTTTTAATCTGCCACATTGCATTGTGGGGCACCTCAAAGCTAAAGGCAAAGACTACAGGATCCTGGCTATGTATCTAAACCGAGCTCAGCACACGGATTGAAGGATCACTCCTTCTTCAAGCATGAAATGTTGGGGTTTTTTCCTCCCACACTCTGGTTTTGTTTTGGGGTATGATAAGGGAATCCAGATGCTTCATTTCATTTGCCTGTTGGAACTCTATGCTTACTGCTAAGGCTTTATTTAGCTATCAAAAGTATGTAAGTATGGCTCTTGTCTCTGTGCTTTAAAGTCTCCCAAAGATTTCCAAAGCAGCTGCTTACTAGGTTTGCCATATAGGGTTTGCATGATAGTGTGATTAATATGGGTTTCCTTGGAACTAGCTCAGGTTGGTTTCCACCTCTCACTACCAATTAATCAAGAAGCAGAAGCATCCCTTTCAGTCCAAAAGCTGACACATATAGGAGATCTTGAGTAGAGTGCAAAATAATCTGCTCTATAATGGCACTGAGAGATGCCTGAGGCATCTGCATGACAGGAAAGTGACTACTTGACTCTTTTCAGACACCTTCACACTTCTTATGCCAGCTGTGCCCAGTGACAGTGAGACTCCAGGGCAAGTAGATGATGTTAAAACCCACCAAAAGCAAAAGTAAGATCAGTGCACCAATATGCCTGCACAAACAAGCTAGAAAATCAAGGAAAGGGACACGATGGATAACTTCAGAAGAAATATGGATAAACATTTGCTGTTATTTGCACAATATTTAAGTCCAGAAAGCTCCATCACATCATGTAAACTGATTTGTACATTACAGGTAAACATACATCTCCCAACTACTCCTGCACAGATCCAACTGATTTGTGTTTCATTGAAGCATAGTTTGGGCTAAAACAAGAGCCAGCAAGGCACAGAGTCTTAATTTAAGAACAGAAAAACTCTAACACTTTCAAATATAATTTGTTTCAATGGATTGTAACTCTGTCAAAACTGTGTCTCACTTCCCATGCAAATTTTTCTGCCCCAGCTTTCAGACATTCCTTTTTGCCATGCCTTTCTCCTCCTTTTAGTGCTTCATGTTTTCTCTCCTTGAAGGTCCTTAATGCTTGCAGCAAAGAACTAGCCATTTCAGGCAATTTTCCTTTCAAAGCCTATTATTTCAGAGTAACTGCATACCAAAGTTAAAAATCACAAAAAGTGTCTAGACTAGTGTATTCCTTCTGCTAATATGCTTACTAAGCAGGATTACTGGCTAAAGCTCAACATAGCTGGTCAACTGTAGAACAGTCTCTTGTTTATTTAATACTATTTCCAAAGGCTTTACAAATTGCCTATATAAAGAAATCTGCCAGTCACTGAAGTCATCCTCCTCTTCACTGCAAATTGGTGGCTGAGGGAGCCTGAGCATGCTCCATGCCAGGGACTGCAAGCCTGCCCAAAGCAGAGGGACCATGGACATCTAGACCAGGCTTTTCTAGGCTACTCCTTGAATAAATAGTAACTATCACAGATGCTATATATTCCAGCTTAATAACTGTCCAAAACCAGGCTAGGATTTTAACCTTTATCCACAGCACTTCTACACAAGAAGAGATTTTGTTGATTTCCAGTTGCACTAAATGCTATATGGAAAATAACCAGTTGTGCCATGCAGGGGCATGCACAAACCCACACTTGTTAGAGCTGGGGTTATGGTTGCCCAAAAATGCCTTATACAAACACTGGTTTTGATGGCTTACCTGCTACATGTCCAAACTGTAACCTGTAACTGGCTGAGACTGCCAGGCCAGATTGCCTGAGTAACTCTGAAATTTATTGAAGACAGGACAACTACTTCATTACAACTAATAATACATCTGAGCTGCCATAAAATTTCTACTGTCCATCTCTTTTCAATGACTGACTTTGAACTGGCATAGGAGCAGCTTTCATATCAGAGATGCATTTGATTTTTTCTCTGTTATAATGCTATCCATTTTGTCTCCCATGCTCTCATGCTATTGCTGTTTGCTGTACTGGGCTTTGCTACCTGTTCATCCCAGAGCTGAGCACAGGAACTGTGCATGCCAGTGCTCTCAGCAGTCTCCCAAGACAGTATGAAAAACAAATGGTTCCCAAACCCTACAAAAATCTGAAAAAAAGACCTGCAAGTGAGGGTGAAGGGGAGAAGAACAAGAATAGGGAGAAGAGGCTCCATCAAGGATACTTAAGAGGAAAAATGGCTAATGAAAAGCTGAGAAGCAGAAAGAGGAGATTTGGGACTGGAAGTACAGGACAAAAAACAAAGAATATGGTTTTCTGGACATTGAAGGGAAAAAAAGAGAATTGTGACTTCAAGCCAAGGAAGGCAAAGGTGCAGTTATAGAGTCCAGCAGGGAAGACCTGGGAAAACAACAAACACCCTGCCAAGGGATCTGGGACAAAAGCCTAAATAGTACAGATCACTAGGCTGAACAGAAGAGCCAAAAGAGAGGACAGAGAGGATAAAAAAAGAATTATACCAGGGATAGGCAGAAAAAGCCTGTGCCTAATAAACTCTCATTCAGAGCCTACAGTGAGAAAATTCCTGCATCTCAGTATTTCAAGGAAAACAACTGCAAACTCCAATGAAAAAGTTGTTTGCAACCATGCCTAATTCATGCTGGATCATCTGTTACTAAATGGATTTGCCATCTATCACTGTCACATAAGGGTATTCCTCTTATGTTTTTCTTTCCAAAACAAGGAAATCATATGCTAAAATCTCTGCCAAAACAACACAATACCTATTGCAAAGTCAGATGCTGGGAAACAGAAGTTAGCTTCCAACTCCTTTTGACCCTGGGCTCTTTCCCCATGATTGTTGTCTTTTAGCCTGCAGGTGATGAGCCTGCTGTCAGGTATCACAGTATCCCAGTATGTCACAAGCCCTGCTTGTGGTTCCTAGGCTCTGGGCTAGACCAGTGTGTGTGACTTCTGCTGTCCAAGTGCAGTCTTTCGAAAGAGAAGATGAACCCACACGTTTCTATAGGGCCCTGCAGATACAAGCCTTGAAGAAGCCAGTAAACTGGGAGGTATTACACAGTATGTCAGGGGTTGGCAGGGCCCTAGAAAGATCATCTAGTGCAACCCCCCTGCCAGAGCAGGAGCACCTAGACCAGCTCACACAGCAATGTGTCCAGGCAGCTCTGCAATGGCTCCAGACAAGGAGACTCCACAGCCTCCTGGGCAGCCTGGGCCAGTGCTCTGGCACCTGCACTGCAAACAAGTTCCTCCTCGTGTTAATACTAAACCTCCTGTGGTCCAACTTGCTCCCATTCCCTCTTGTCCTACCATTGGATGCCATTGAGCAGAGCCTGGCTCTCTCCTCCTCACACTCACCCTTCCCATATTTCTAAGCATTGCTGAGGTCTCCTCTCAGTCTCCTCTTGTCCAGGCTGAAGAGACCCAGCTCTCTCAGCCTGTCCTCCTAGGGCACATGCTCCACTCCTTTCAGGATCTTGCTGGCCCTGGGCTGGACTCTCTCCAGCAGCTCCCTATCCTTCTGGAGCTGAGGGGCCCACAACTGGACACAGGATTCCAGGGGAGGCCTCCCCAGGGCAGAGGAGAGGAGAGAAGAACCTCTCTGGCTCTGCTGGCCACGCTCCTCTTCATGCATCCTAGGATGCCATTGGCCTCTTGGCCACAAGGGCACATTGCTGCCTCATGGGCATCCTCCTAGCCACCAGCACTCCTAGAGCTTTTTCCCCAGGGCTGTTCTCCAACACATCAGTTCCCAGTCTGTACTGATCCATGGGGTTGTAAGGCAGGACCACAGAGCTGCAAGGCCTTGCTGTCCACCAGGATGCTCGTGCCACTAGCTGCTTTTCCCAGGGTATATGAAGTGCTGGGCAGCCTTCACCCCACCACTGCTTAACTGAGCATTTGCCTTCACCACTTTATTAATCTTCTTCCAATGTGATGGTTTACAAAGGATAACCAAAGACACAGTTTGCTCTGCCACTGACAGACAACTTGGCTCTTTTATGGATGTCACAACCTGTTATTTGAACAAAACAATAAATGCACATCACTGCTTTTCACCTGCCTAAGTTGTGTTTGCTTTTACTACAAGACATTGCTTTCTAACGTGGATGCAGAGGTATCTGATAGGAAACACAGCCAATGTAGCACAAGCAAGTTATTAAAGGAGTCTGACTGGGCACATGATGAGCAATCCTGGAAACACAGTTCAAGGGGGTAAAACACCACCAGGCAACTGAGTATAATAACCTGTTTGCAAGGCTTAGAGATTGTGTGGGACAGAAATCATTTTAAATCAATTGAGTTACTGTTTCTTGGCAATTTGATAGAAAGGAGAAACAGTGTAATTGGCAATCAAGTACTCCTTTGGGAGCTTCCAAACAGCCAGCTGGATTTGTAAATGCATGTTAATCTGCCAGGGCCAAATCCTGCAGGCACTTAAAACAGTGGGGTAAATTGCATGCTGGGTGTAAATTACTCCAAACACGGATGTAAGCACTAAAGGAATACAACTTGCATGTCAAAGGGATGCTGCTTTTGTTCCTAAAAGTAAATACAAACCTGCTTTCATTCCCCTGCCAAAACAGAGAGTTCATTGAATGTAATCAAGCACAGACCTACTCACTCTTTACTTGCTAAGCAGTAACCAAATATAGCTCAGGGAGGAATATGCAGTCTGCATGATTAATTAGCTGGCTTCTTTATCTAACTTTCCTTCAACCTTTAGATGCTTAATAACACATATTTATTAAATCAACGAGCTGATGTATAAAATCAAGTCCATTAGTTTATTTTAAGTCACTATATATAGATGGGATTTCTTTGCAGGAGCAAACAGTTTGGGCAAACTTTAGCAGATAGCTGGATTAAGGGCCTGGGAGGCCCAGGGAGCACAAATGCTGATCTCAACTCAAAAGGACAGGCATTGCTACAGTCCTCTAATGATTGGTTCAGGGGTTGCTTTGAAAAGAATAACATTCTGACTGAGCTAATAACCTTCTTGCATTCCTGGAAATAATTTCCTTCTAGTATTGATTCTCTTTATTTGAAACCCCCCCAAAAAATCACTGAATGTCCCATGCTGTGAAGGAAGATGAAGTAGAAGTGACCTTTCTTTTTTACTGGCCAGACTCTTTAGATGAAGAAATTCAAAGAGAGACTATTCACAGTGAAAATGCTTCCTGCCCATGACTGATCTAACAACCATCCCACCAACCATCTCAGGTTCTAACTTGAGTTAGGAGCTGTAATGGCTTGAGCCTACAAAGCTTCTTACAAGAGCCATGCTGGTAGCCTCCCTTCTCCTGCTATCAAAACCCTTCCAGACACAAACCCAACACAGGACCAATGGCCCTGTGTCCTGCAGAGGACTCTATTCATGATGGCAACAACCCAGACAACCACCTAAAGTTATGCATTTAACTTCCAGATAGCTGAAGTTGGGTGAGATGAATCCCACTCCACCCTGGCATGTCCCTGAAGGAAGAGCAGACCTTCCACAGAGCTTCCAAGCAGGCTGCAGAGNCATTCTAGGATTCTATGATCTCCAAAGAGCTTCACTCCTGACAGAAGCCCCACTTCTACATAAAATTAGTGCAGGCCTGTCTTTTTTTTAATCCATGTACCTCCTCCAACTGTCCTGAAAGGGAGAGATGGTGCTGAAGCCTAGTCCCATTGCTGTCACTTGAGAGGTGGTTGAAGTCACTCATAAAACCAGACCTTGGAGCTGCAGGGACAGGCATCCTTCCAAGAAATCCTCCAAGGTTGCTCCAAGAGGCTGTGGGATGCCAAGCCAGGCCAGCAACCTCCTGAATGCCCCAGGCAGTCTGATATCCCACTTACAGCTGGCAATGAAGACAAGTGTTTTTGGGGGGGAGCTTGTTAATCAATATGGGTCAAAGACATGCACTTTAGGGAATGACAGCTACTGTGGGACTGGCACTTTATAAGCAACACAAAAGGTGTGGAAGGATAAATTCTTCCCAGCTAAAGAATAAATCTAATAAATACCCTGCTCCTCTGAAAGGCCAAATTTTCTCTGACTCCATAATATGTAGCTCTGTGTTTTAAACAAAGCAAAATGAAATTCTACAACTGCAAAATAAAAAAGCCCAAAAAACAACAAACAAACAAATTCCTAGGTTTCACATTCTCTGAGGAAGCAAACTCATGTTGTCTCTGTCAGTTCCGAAGGTTCAGAGGGAAAAGAGCTGCCTCCAGGTGTAGCAATTCAGCAACAGGGAAACTGGAGATGACTTTCATTATTCCTGAGCCCTTTCAGAAAGATCACTTCATCCTGCATCTGGCCTGAGACTTTTGTCTGAATGCCTCTCAAGGAGAGTGCTGTAATGTCCACAAGAAGCAAGTGTTTTAGAACTAGAACAGACTAAACAGTAGAAAATACAGCAGGAAGTAACACACAGCACTTTTTCCCCAGAGATGGCTCTGTTACAGCCTTCAGTAGTGCAAAGTACCACAGGATTATTTCATTTCTCCTGGTTATGATTAAATACTAATTTGGAAAAATGTACCATAAAAAAAAAAAAAAGAAAGAAAGAAACCTCAGGAGTTAAGAAAAGATTCAGTGGTGCTAAAGCCAAGGCCAAATCCCATCACAATCAATACAAGTTGCTGGTTTCCTTTGTCTACACTTTCTTTTTCTTTCTTTCCTGCATTTACACCCTTTTCTAAGTTCCTTTGCTGGCAAACCTCCAAACTGTCCTATCTGAGTCCAAAGGTTGCTGGAACACCTCCAGCCAGTCTTGCTTTACCCTCAGCTTTCCCCTAGCTAAAAGGTCAGGTAAGTAAATCTCCTTTGGCATGCCAGGGGCAGGGCTGTAGGAGCAGCACCCTGGGAGTCTCTGCTTTCCTGGGTGCAAATTCAGATGTGGGTGCCCAGCAGCAGCCCAGCAGCCCCTGCTGTTGAGTCACCATTGGGCTGCAACCAACAAGCACACATTGAGATGTGTCCCTTGGCCTCTGCCAATTACACTATAAACCAGCAAGCATTGGATGTTTGGGATGAAAAGTAGGGAAATTCATTTTTTTGCCCATATAAAGGACAAATACTTGCTAAAGATTGAACTGCAGAATGCCACAAGGAAGAGGAGTTCTAGTATGGGTCTGTNGATGCCATTGGCCTCTTGGCCACAAGGGCACATTGCTGCCTCATGGGCATCCTCCTAGCCACCAGCACTCCGAGAGCTTTTTCCCCAGGGCTGTTCTCCAACAGATCAGTTCCCAGTCTGGACTGATCCATGGGCTTGTTCCTTCCCAGATGCAGTATTTTACATTTACCCAGGAGACTCCTGAGATAAGGAGCAAGAGAAGACCTCCCCAGAACACATGGGAAGAGAAGAAAGGAGCAAGTAAGGCCACTTATTTTTGGTTAATATAGCATTCAGAATAAGTGCTTCACAACCTACTTAAAAAAGGAAGGAAAAAACCCCTCATTTGTCTTTATTAATATCCATAAATACAATACTCCAGCCTTCTCTTTGACTAGTGCTATGATTGAAAGGTATACATAGAAAGCAGGGATTTTACATTTGAACCTGAACAGCAGGGATAGAAATCATCCTATTTTAGCTGTATAAAAGATTAGGATCTCTATTGTAAGTTAATAATTTCAGTTCCCATCAGAATTCCTGAAGAAAGAGACCCACTGTGTATACCAACAAAATACAACTTTCTGACTTACATGAAATTTGCTATGAATAACATTGCTGCTAACTTAAGAGATGACAGTGTGAAAAAGTCACACTCTCCTCTCAGCATGGCAGCTATTTGCTTTCCAGAGAATACATGACATCTACTCAAAGGAAGCTGTATGCAGTGCAGAAACTGGAAAGAGTTTGGAATTTCACTCCAAAGATGTTTTGTGGTTGGACACATCTGTTTGTTTCTTTCTTTCTCTCTTCCTTTCATTTTTTTTTCCTTTCTACTAAAACTGCAACTATTTCAATAAATTCAGAATTTGGAAGTTAAACAAATTAAAAATAAGAATTTTTCTACTCAAAGTTTCAGAGCAAAAAATTCAGTTTCTCAGTTCGTTGCAAATCAGCATACAACATAACATTAGCTACATTATAAAATAAATAATCAAAACTCTGCACTGAAATAGTTGATTTAATCTTGTCCCAAATTTGCTGGATTCTCAGTTTGTGAAAATGTTCAGCTGGGCTATTTTGGATCAATTCAAGAAGGATACCCAAAATACCAAAGCTACCCCTGGGTGAAACCAGTTCCTACCCTGAAGACACATCTGTAAACTCCTAACCATTACACATTTAGGGCAAAATTCAATCTACACAATCAAAACTCTTGTTAGTTGCTTGCCTTTCCACTTCTAGAAACTTTAGCAGAAAGAGAAAGTAATAATAAAACCAGAGAGCTCTGTCTTGTCTAACAGGATGTACCTGAGCAATCTCTGAACTTAGCTTTTCATTGTACAATGCCAAATAGACTGTGAAATTGTTTACTTTAACGGACAGTGCTAGTTTCTCTTAGAAACAGAATGGAACAGATTTTATTCATTTTTAGTGAAAATACTTCTGTAATTTCACTGTTCTTGTGGCTGATAATTCACTAGGGAAGGTGAAAGCTCAGCAGTCACATCTGCACCTCTGTCCTGCACAGGCAGCAGGAGTGCAAAGCCCTGTGCTTGGAGCATGAGGGGCTCACCAACCCCTCGGCTCTGCCACCTCCCAACACAGGCAATATGCCCTGCTAAATGAAATCCAGGGCATGGCCTCTGGAGTTTAATTTCTGAAGCCAGAACTGTCATTTTTCAATGGTCACACAATTTTAGATCTTCAACCAGAAAAATAAAACCTAAAAGCAAGTAAACATAAAACACAAAAACTGAAAAATCACTGTATTTTTCATCTAAGCAGGCTGATGGAGAACAGCCCTGGGGAAAAAGCTCTAGGAGTGCTGGTGGCTAGGAGGNTCCTGCTCTGGCAGGGGGGTTGCACTAGATGATCTTTTTAGGGCCCTTCCAAGCCCTGACATACTGTGTAATACCTCCCAGTTTACTGGCTTCTTCAAGGCTTGTATCTGCAGGGCCCCATAGAAACGTGTGGGTTCATCTTCTCTTTCGAAAGACTGCACTTGGACAGCAGAAGTCACACACACTGGTCTAGCCCAGAGCCTAGGAACCACAAGCAGGGCTACAGAGGTGACAAATGAGGTGACAAGGCTTCTAGAATCCAACCTCATTGGATGTTTGGGTTATTAAAGTAACATAAGGCCACAAGAGAAGATAATTCTGAAACTGTTGGATGAAGCTCTGAAGCACAAGATTCAATATCCCTTCCAAAATTGTTAACATCAATAATGATCAATCTTCACAGCCTTAAAAAAAAATCCTTTTTAAAATACAAGATACCTACCAATCACTTCCTGCAAGATATCAAGCTGGTATCAGATGGCAATGTTATCAACCCAGGGCTATAAATGAGAAAGTCTCTTTTCACAAACAACACCATAAGCTCTTACACATTTCTTCACATTTCTCTTTGAAAAATGATGCCAGAAGTAATCCTGCAGCACAAGACCAGTATGTGGCATGCAAGGAGAAAACCTCCTCAGGCTCCTCCCTCCAACATCTAGAGCAGAGCTCTCTGCAACATTTGGGTTCTTCTTTATTGCATCTTATTATTTAAGGGAACATAAAAGGAAAAGAGATTGGAAATTGCTAAAACTTCTATAAATACCAGATGGAGAAAATAAGGCCAGTTGTAAAGATGTAGGGGGGAGAAAACAGCGAAAATTCCAGGATAAACCATTTTCTGATTCTCCTTCCACCTTGACTGTCCAACACCACAGAAACACAGGAAGCCAGGAACCTCAGAGCATAAAAGATAATGAAAACAGAGAGCAGCTGAATTTCAGTATAATGTAAATGCCAGAAATGATACTTTCTAACTTCTGAATAAACAAGTACAAATCCAAAGAAAATTAGAAGGGAAGAGTTAAAGCTCTCTGCTATTTATTCTCATGTCATTTATACAAACAATTTACAGACCATATCTGAGCCATTCTACAAGCTTTGCTTTTGAATCCATCTTCCTTTCAAATTAAAAAGAAATAACATACTTTGACTTCAAATGCATTTAAATTAGGGTCTTAACCTGAAATCTACAGAAAAAAATGCAAGACCTAATCTTGAAATCTGCTGGAATAAAAGCTCCTCTTTCCAGCTCACAAAATTCAGACAGGGTTCTGGGTGAAAGAGAAGGAAAGAGAAAAGATTCCCCTCCCTCCACTCCAAGGAGACAAAACCATAAAACAAATCTTGAACTCCCTACAAAAAAACCCTGAAATTACCTTTATGTTACCAAACTCCATGATGCTGAACTTACACTTTTCTTCTATAAGCTCAGAAATGTCAAGTTTTGCCAAGACTAACAACAAAACAAAGAGTCCATGACAGACCTAAAATCACAGTGAAGAAGAAAATACAATGAAGAAGAAGAGATGAAGTCCACTCAAATCAGATGGCAGCAGAACCATTAACAGACCAGGGAAGTCCACACAGATCTGATGAGAAAAACTCACAGCCAAAAGTGGGGCTAAGCACCAGAACAGGCTGCCCAGAGGCATTTTCTCAACCAATTCAGACAAGGCCTGGAGCAACTAGACCCAACCTGCAGTTACATCAGGTTGGAGCAAGAGGATGGGCTAGAGGACCTCCCAGTCAAAAAGTTTCAAAGCACATCAGAAAACTGCAGAAACACAGATTGCTGTATTTTCTGAAGAATCAGTCTTCAAAATTTCTGTATGGTTTTTGTCTTCATTTCTTTAGGCCTCTGCTCCCCATCTGCAATGTGTTAATAACATTAACATCAAGGATAGAGTCCAAGCCCAGAATCAGATTCCTAAACGTAAGTGTGTCCATATGAGCCAAACACCTACTCTCTCCTCATGCTCCATCAACATCTGAAAAACCAGTTCCCTCCACACTGGCATCTAGTGCCATTTAAGGTTCCACAGCATATTATCTGAGAGATCCTCAGGGGACTGACACATATGACAGGAATTATGCATGGACCAATACTCCTCTGGAATTCTATAGCAGGACACCAGGCAGGCAATGCAGAGGCACATAAAACAAGCCTGCTAGGCCTTCAGCTGACCAAATGCAGATTCATCCTCAGAAACCCCTGAGATCAAGCCCAAATATCACTTGCAACTCTCCACCTGGGACTCAATCCTAATCATAATTCCCACTGCCAGTTGAGGTCCTAATGAAAAGAAAGTAAGGCACAGTGAGAAGAGCATTAAAATAATCCCAGTTAAGTATCATGGAATAGATCCTGGCAGAGAACCTCAAGAAAGTTAAAAAATAGTAAGTTGGGCCACAGTAAATAAATGACAAGGGAAAAGAAAAGCAATGAAAAGTTCCCAAGAACTGGTGCTTTGAATAATCAAGATGATGCAAAATTACTACTACTAACAGTAATTACAGAGTGTCTGACAATGCAATCAGAGCCTGGACAGGCTAGATCCACACAGGCATTTCCCTAACTTGCAAGGTTTTTTGACTTTGCAACCTTAATCATACACTTCTAATGTACTTTCAGTGTGCAATATTCCAGGCACAGCCATGAGTAGAGCAATACTAAAGGGTGAAGTTTTCAAAGACATTGTTGGATTAACATTTGTCTCCCTGAAGACCAGGGCAATTTCTTTATGCCTCTGACATCTTCCTCCCCCTCCTCCCCAAGCCAGCTTGAGATTTATAATGTAATTTAATACAGCTTTACTTTTTCTTCTTCAAACCATTCCTGCAGCTTTATGAATTATGTCCATAACATCATGTTCTGAATATCTATTTTAAGGAATTTCTTTTGACCTAATAGTTCACACAGAAAATTGGCTGAAGCTGGCAACATTCCCAATAAAATCCACATTCAGTTATTCCATTAAAAGAGGTGAATATTTTTTGCATATGCACTACCCTACAATATAAACCAGCCCATAGCTGTGAAATACTGCCATTATTCTACAGCACTGATCTTTCTCCTGAAAAATGAAGGGTTTCTTCAGAGCAGAAAACACAGACTTAAATATGATCATTTGTCAGCACTTAAGTCTTTTTTATTGAAATTATTTTATTTCCTATGCCATTAAATAACCCCAACAACAGCACTACATGCTGAATGAACCCAGATGCATTTCCCTACTGCAAAGAACCAGAGACACAAACTGTGGCAAGAGACTGGTATTGTGCTCATTAGATCACTAAGCAGCAGTGCTTATAAACAGAATATTTAACTAGACTCTACAAAGATATTCAAATGGAGCTGCCAGAATGTACTTTGACATTTCCCACCTAATACAGAAATGCAAGAGATGAGGAATTATCTCCCTTTAAAGGTTTGAGGTGAATCACAGAACTTTGAGGTGAATGTTACCTGATTAACTCACTTTGCTACTAATTAAATTCAATAAAAATCCCAAATATGGCATGCCATCCTTTATTAGCATTTCTGCAGAAATAAGAACCCTGCTTATCATTCAGCCAAAAAAAAAAAGGTAGCCAATTAATGCAATATCAAAGAACAATAACACAGCAAAGGATGGAGTTAAGTTCAACACAGGACAATGATGGAAGAAAAAGCAGGATCTCCCAGAAAGATTTACAAAGAACCTAAGGAAATGTGTTACTATGCAATTTGCATATATTCATTTACACATATATAAAATGTGTGTGTATATATGTATATATATGTATTATCCTACTACATACTCTTTATATACTGCATACTATAGTCATTACTTCAAAAGTGTATTTTAATAGGGAAAATGTTCATCTAGGAGCAAGTAGACATCAGAACCATGGTTCCTCACTCTCCTTCTAGTCTCAGATGAATTTGGGGGTTTGGTTTTGTTTTTATTTAGTTGTGCAATTCTTAACTCTTACTATATGGTAAAAAGATTCATTTGTCTATTATATGAATTTGCCAAGAAATGGCCTGGACAGAATTTGTCTATGAAGTCAGCCCAGTTCCAGCACTCACACTAGTCACCTATGACACCTTTTCAGGAGAGCATGGAAAGCATTAGCATGGAAAATGGGCAGCACTGCCCTACTCATGCTGGACATTAACAATTAAGTGTTCTGACCAGCCTAGGGAACTTGGCATTTCTGCTGCTCTGCTAAACTTCTGAGGTAGAAGCACACAACTACAGCCTCCATAGCTGTCCTCTTTAAGCAATACAGAAATCATAGAATCATAGAATGATTCTATGATTCAATACAGAAATGAATGTTGTAAAAATTCCCTATAAATCTACAATTTTCCATTTCCATGGAAGTGAAGTAGTTGAAAATATTTTTTGTTTAAGCTTGAAAGACTTATTCCCCAAGAAGATCACATTCCAAGTGTGAAGAGCTTCCCATAGTACAACACTTCTAGCATTAGGATAAAGAAGGATCTCTCCAGGTATTTGGGTGGAAGCAGTAATTCAGAAAGAGTCACTTCACAATTTAGCAAGAATTAATGCCCACTTCATCTAGAAACATTGTCAAACCTGTGACTTAACAGAAAGCTGTAAGGGGTATTAATTGATGTCATCTGTACACAAGGAAGAATCCATTTGTGACCCAAATGTCATGAAAATCAGCATAATTACACACTTCATCCTTCGGGTGAGTTTGTCATTAAATTAGCAGTTCAAAGGGTGACTGCAGTTTCATCATTTGATTACCTTTATCTCACGGTGATCATTTTCTTCCAGGCAAATCTGGAGAGTAATGCTGAGAATTAAAAATGCATGTGCAAACTGTAAGACATATGAAGGACATTAAAAGCACAAATATGCCATTTTTCAAGTTTAGGAACTGGTAGCCAACCAGAAGGTACCAAAAAGCTACCAAACTACACCACATTGCTGGCATGTAAGAAACAGGTAAACCAAAGAGGGAGAAAGGTACCCTCTTCCTCATCAAGGAATGACAGAGTGGTAACCTCCAAACAAGAGAAACCTCACAAAATAGGAGGTTTTATTTAAAATGTAAACATGACCCAAGCTAAACAGTTACAAAAAAATGTTCCCAGAAAATTGATCCATCAAATCCATCATTCTTATGCAACACAAACCAGATTGCATTCAGGAGACAGAATTCCATTCCCTCCCGGTGTGAGTAATTTGGGAGGCACAGGGTATTTGCTTAAGGAATGACTAATTAAGTATGAAAATGGGCAGGAGGGAGCAAGAGGGGAGGCTTCTCTAATCTGCTAAAAATATAATTGTTTTTAAAAATGCATGAACTGCAGCTAGAAATAGGTTCTCAGGGAGAGCCCCAGGACATGCCAGCATTCAGTTTCAGCTCTCTGAACTAGTGGTGTGTAAAAAGGCTTATTTGTCACCATGCCAGACACTTGGACATCCCTGAGTAATGATGAGACCAAGGAAGGAGGAGGGGAGCAGACTGGCAGGAAAAAGATTCTCCTTAATGAGTCCAGTGTGCACTGTGGGAAAGAGAGGCAGGTATCTGGGTATGANTGCTCCATCAGCTCCATGGCCTTTCTGTGTTGAGGGCTCCAGAACTGGACCCAGTATTGCAGAGGAGGTGTGAGCAGAGCAGAGTCCCTTGACATCATCAAGTCCAATTCTGTCTATCACTAACACACCACTAAACCCCAGGACAGGTGCTGAGAAGGGAGAATGAGAAGGCTTCCTGTGAGGAGAAGGGCAGCAGCACTCTGCATTTTGACTGAGCAGCCAAAGATACTTATAAGAAGTGGCATGAATTTCTACCCCCTGCCCAAACACAGTCACACATCTCTGTGCTAGTAAAATTCCAGCAGGGTGAATGCACCTACGTTTGGGACATTTAAAAACAGGGCTTAAGGTCATAATGCAGTGGGTCAGGAAGAACATAAAATGACCTGTGAGGTCAAAGTAATTCCAATCACTGATTTTTTATGACTTCAGTAAGTATTCAAGAGAGTCAGGAACTGGATTATTTCTTTAAAAAAAATCCTCCATTCAACAAGCATCTGTACACCCATGCACACACTTATCCAATGTATTAGTCATATACCACCACCAAAACAGAATTAAAATCTTGCTCCAAGTCAAAACACAGCTCTTTCACAGACATGTTACTCCACAAATCTGCTCTTTCATTCAGCATAAGCTGCCAGAATCTCTTATGGACATCTATGAGACAGGTCTGCCAAACCCATAATTCACTTTTTGACATTAAGCAATAAATAACATAATGCAGACACACATTTGTCCTTTTCAAAATTCAGCTGAAATCCACTTCTTTAGACAAGAGCATGACCTGTGCAAGTCACCTTCCCAAACTCAGGAAAATCTCTCTCCACTGAGGCATGCACTCCTATCCCTTCCTGGCTCCTAGGCACATCCAAGTATTTGACATTAAAATAGGAACTGATGACTGCTTTGTGTGCCATTGGCATGTGGAAGTGTCATTCCTAAAGCAGACACTCATGGCAGGGCTCACTGTACAGGCAGAACTGGAGGATACCAAGATGCCTAATTAAAATTTCCACAAGGGAAATACCATATAAGCTGTTCCTGAGCTCAGAAAGTGTTTCATTTTAACATGTTACACCTTAACACAATTTCTATTAGCCTGGCAGGTGGTGAGTTAAACTAATGGTGAACTTTGCACTTTGCAAGCAGTTACACACACATTGTCTTCAATTTACTTCTAAGAAGGGACTTTGATGCTGAGACAAAAAGTTCACATAAAAGGAAGTATATGGCTCTATGCTGCTTAAAAATGTCAGCATTGCCTTTTCAGGCTAATGTAGCTAGAAGAAGGTCTGTACTGTACAACACTTCCAAAACCCCACAGATAGCAGCCCTGCTGATTAATGCTTCCATTTCATAGTCAAATAGAGGTCACTGCAGTAGGTGTTTTTCAAAGGAAATTATTAGGATGGGGAAGGATACAGGGAGGATTTGCAAAAGATGAAAACAAATGACACTGGCCTTGTAATAAAAACTCTGAGTGCAGCAGGGAGGGGAAGATGTATCATCATTAGCTCATTTAGTGGTTGTGAACTAGTGAGGGCTCATACCCATGAATCTTTCCAAGCTGCATGCACATTTCTAAGAAGGCAACGAGCTCGAGCACACACTTGTAAGATCAGACCCAATGATCACAAGAGTAATATGCACCCAAAGAGAAAAACAGCAGTTGAACTTGTCTAGCTGGTGTACTTCTGAAGTCTTCTGCCCTTCAAACAGAGTAAGAGCCATAGCAGACACTTGCAAAATATGAGCTGTGCTGCTGGAAGAGCTCTGCCACTGGGACAGGTAGAGCATGTGCCAGCTACTGCTGGGCAAGATTAGGATGAAGCTTAGTGCAGTACCTAGCCCCAGGAAGTTCAAACACAAAGTCTGGCCCAGAAATGCATAAAATTAGGCATGTAGGAAAGCATGAGGACACTAGCATTCTTGTGGCTCTTGTCCTTACTACCCTAGAGAAGCAAGGCTGGATTTTTAAAACTACCAGAAGAAAGATTTAGGAAATCTGACTTTCAGTGGCACTTGTGCTCCTTCATTACATTACTGCTACTCTGAAGAACAGTAGCAGCACCATAAGGCTGAGGTTAATGTACAGAAGAGGACACTCTGTGTCCAGGCAAGGCCAGACCCTTTCAGGAGGAGCTACCACTCCATCTGCCACCCTTGGAAATAAAATCCTGCACTCCTTAGGAGAACAACAGAAAGAAATCATTGTCAGAGACAAAGCAAGGGTCTGGCAGCAATTCAGTGATAAGATTTATTGGTCTTGTTTTGTGAAGTAAAGGCAGAAGACGTCACAGTGCTGCCTCCTCATATATAAAGAGTAAAGACTTAAGGATCATGCAAAAGAAAGAGAAGAAACAAACAGCAGCTGTGAAAGGAGGAGGAGATGATGTGGGAAACTGAAATCATCCTCAGTGAGGATATTTTCTTGTTAAGTGATGTAAATTAAAACACTGGCATTTGTGTAAAGGCTGGCTGTTAACTGCTTCCCCCATGCTCAGTCACTTCTCTTCCTTAGCTAGGAACAAGGTTGTGCTCGTGAAGAGAAGAAGATGGACCCAGCAGGACCTGCCAGTCCTGTGACTGGCTCATTGGATTTGAACTCTTCTTTTACAAAGGAATTTAAAAGCCTAAATCATACCAAGAGAAGGCTCCTCAGCATTCAGTGGCTGCAAGGAGACTGCAAGCACATCTGTCTTCTCAGTAGCATCTTCTCTTTGATTAAGCTATCTACACAACTGTAGATGGAGACTGAAACATTGCTTTCATAAAGCTTCACTTTCATAAAACTTCACTAAGTTCAGTGAAGTGAATCCCATTGCAAAACACTCAGATATTTAAATTCCACTGGTTTCCTGGGTTAAAAGCACTTAGCTGAATCAGGGCCCCATGCTGGCAGCAGGGACACTATGAAGAGCCATGACTGATGGACAGGAGGGGAGGATGTACCAAAGTATGTATGAACTTGCTAGAGAAGGCTTTGGAAGGGAATAAGAGACAGAATTAAAAATAGGAGAAAGCTTTCTAGTTAATTGAAGATTAAGAAGAAGTAGAAATTGAAGTGCAGCACAGCTGAAGGTATGATAGGTTCACAGCAGAAGGCAGGAGATTACTTAATAGTCTTACACAATTAAATTAATTCCTTTTAATCTTTTTATACACATTGTAAACAAGATCTCTCTATCCCATGAAAATTACCTTCTAAAGGCTGAGTAAATACATTAACTAATCCTAAAATCCCAGAAATCCCAGTTTAATTTTTCTCCTTTTTTCTTTTCTTTGAGAAAAGAAAAGCCAAGCAGAGAGTTCTGTAAACAGTTTTGACCTTCAGAGAGTCTCCCACTTTATTTATTCCAAAAATGAAATGCTGCTTCAAGCAGCTAAGAGGAAAAAATATATATTAAAAAATGGTAATTTCAATAGAAATGGCTACACCTCATTTGTAGTAACCAAGAGGATGCACCCTAAACATTCACAGTACTATACAAAAGCCACAGAGCAGATCATTGGTACCAGCACCTAGAGGTCAAGCCAGGTGGAAGATAAAAGTCTCACTTCTCTTTTTTTCAGACACAATTTAAAAATCAGTTTAAAACCATCCAGCAAGACGCAGCAGGAGAAGCAATTTTGATGATGGCTCTGAATTTATAAAAGACAATTACTTAATTGCTACTGTCCCTTCATGTGTCCCTTGGCAAACAGCAGAATTCCTGCTGATCCTAGCACATTCCATGTGCTGGTGCCCCAGGTGAAACAGGAGCACTCTGCAGCAGCATGGATGCAGACTCCATGGGCACTTGTATGCCCAGTTGCCCAGAGAGGGCCCAAGGCCACCCTCAAGGTCCATGGCCACCATGTCTTGAGCAAGCAGTGCTGCAGGGGCTCAGCATGATCTGACCTCCTGCTGCCAGCCCCAAACTTTCCCAACCACCACAACACAGTTCTCTGAATTGCCTCACTTCATTTTCACAGACTCTTTTTTCCAAAGCACAATATCCTGATTAATAACACAAACACACTATTTCTTTGTAAAATTAATTAAGCAAATGAAGGCAGAGTTAAAACAGTGCAGTAATCTACAGCCACTCTGCCACATTGTGCCTAAGAGCATAAAGAAATTAACAGCCACAAACGAGTTGTGTAGTTTTGTTACCAAACTTCTGCAGTGGGGAAAATAAAAATCAAGAGAGTAAAATGTGAAAAGTATGCCATATAATATAAATGACACTGTATGTGTTTTAATCTGCTCTAAACATGCAGATAGCTCTACTCATTTTATATGGAGAGATACAGGAATTTTGATTATGGCATAAACAGTTCATTGCTCCCTGACATCAAAGGTGTAACCCTTCACAGTCAGCAGTACAGTAATCTCAATTAACAACAAAATAGAAATGTTAATTCATCTAGGAGTTTCTTCACAAGAAAAGAGATATCAATCTACTCCTTACTGCCCAGCTCCCATTCCAGAGAGAAACTGTATCTAAAGAAATAACTCGAGATGAAAATGCCAATGCCTCCCAGGGTAAAGAGCTCTGAAGGCAAACTGCAGAAAGGTTACAGGATGCAGATATTGCCCCTGATGAGGAGTGTGGTCTGGAGGATTTTGAGTTGAAGTTTTAGAACAATAAAACTCCAATTCAGCAGCTGCTGCCATGGTATAACAACTGGCAATACAGCACCTTTTATATATATATATATTTCTTTTTCATCTTCAATACTGCACATTTTGCTGCCATGACAACTAGACATTTTGTGCCCATCTGTATGGTGGCAGAATAGATATATGCATCTGTTCAGGAATCTTGTTTTTAGAAGACAGATAATATTTTCCCAACTTTTCTATGTTTTTAAAGCTCTCTTCAGAATGAAGCAGAACACTGCAGCTTCTCTAAAGCAGTGGTCCATAAATCACACCACACAGGCACTATGTTGCCCAGGAGACACTCTTTATATCCCTCATCACCACCACCACAAATGAAAAAGTCAAACTGGGGGCTGGTGACAAGGACTAAGGAACATTACCTTCAGCACATGTTCCCTCCCTCTGTTGCCTTTGCTTATCACCATTAGTAGTATCACTACCTGGAGACCTCCTTCCTTACCAGCTGATTAGAAACAAAGCTATTTTCACAAAAAAAACAAACCCAAAAGACCAAGATATGAATGATTAGGGACAGTGAAGTCTTAATAATTCTTTTAAGTCTTTGTAATACCTTCCATGTCAAGGCTTCCACATCTTTAGAACACACAATTCAATACATAAATTAACTTCAGTGCCATTAAGCAACTCAACAAGGCTGTAGCATCACTAATATTTGGATTTGCCTAATTCTTTATGCACTTCCATGAAAAACAAAAATTCCTTTTCTGCACACTACTGAGCCCTGACCCTACAGCCAGGCCAGGCTGTGACACTCCCAGCCATGACATGCAACAGATTCCTGATACCTTCAGGAAAATGTCCAGCTCTGTGCTTTAGCTGGAGTTAAAGGCACTGCAATGTGGAGACAATAGAAGTTTTAGAAGTTTTTAAAATTTAGATTGTACTGGGAAGATACTTCCACATACTGAAGTGAAAAAAAAAATTCAGTAAGATAAAAATATCTAACAAAGACAGAGAAGGTCAAGCATCACATGAAAGAAAGGAGAGGGTCTGCAGCTGTGTTTTTTCTGGAGCTGTGTTTTTTATCCTGTTAAAGTAATGCATCATAGGACTACCTGCAGCACAGAGTTATGGCCAGTGCCTTGATTGGGCCAAGTGGATCCATGGCAGTTAGAGAGCAACAGGAGGCATTCAGTTCACTTGAACTTAACATTTATTTTGTATCTTGTGTCTACCTAGTGCTTCAGTGAGACAGGTTTTGGAGCCTCACTCGCTCCTGCAAGGCTGAGAGGAGCAGTTGGGCAACCTGAGCAGATGGCTGTTGGCTATGTCCAGTGCAGTAACAGTTCTATAGTTAATTATGTGAAATAAATGTACTAGCTTAAATAGGTCACTGTAAGGCTACAGTTCTCCTTGGAGATGAGACTGGCAAAGCAGGGAGTCCTGAAGGGGCTTCTCCTTTAACAGTCTCCAACTTCAAATCCCAAGTGACTGCATTACACACAACCAGTGCAATGCATTTTGAGATGTATTTCCATCAAAATCACTCACAGCATTTTTTAAAAAGCCATTAATCATGCAAGCATCATAACTGGTACAGAAATGCCTTTGACAATATGATGATCATTAGACTCATTGTACAGACAGGTAAAGCGAGGCATGAAAAGGTTAGTCATACTGCCAGAGGGATTTTATTTCCCACTGTAACATGTAGTAAGCATCTTTATCCATCTGATAGTAGCTCTGACTTGTGATTTCCCCTTGAGGCTCAGGAGCCTACACTATAAACACCATGTAGCAAATAAGCATCTTAATCAGCTAACACATTGATTCTCCATGTTAGTACACGTCACAGCTGCCTTTTCCACACCAAAGCCAAGACAAAGCAGTAGCTCTCACTGTGTGTTATTTCCAAGCCATTCCTCCACCCTGCTAAAATCACTTCTGGTTTATCACAGAATCATTAAGGTTGGAAGAGACCTCTCTAAGATCAGCAAGTCCAACCATACCTATCACTAACACCACTAACCCATGGCCCTAAGGAGAGCACCTAAGTGTTTCTTAAACCCCTCCAAGGATGGCGACTCCAGCACCTCCCTGGGCAGCCTGGGTCAAGAGTTAACAACCCTTGCAGTAAAGAAATTTCTCCTTATATCTAATCTAAACTTCCCCTGCTGCAACTTGAATCCATTTCCTCTCGTCCTCTCTCTGTTAACCCTGGAGAAGAGACCTACCCCCAACTCACCTCAACCTCCTTTCATTGAAAATCTCTACAAAACAGGGAATGACACATTTCCTACATGGACAAGTTGTAAATGTCTATACATGGCTCAGTATGAATTTTAAGGACATGAGTTATACCAGTGCAGCTCCAGGCATGGATGTTCTCAAACCCACAGGGTCACAAGCATGAAAAGTGCACAACGTCATTCTTAGCTTTGCTGATCTCCCTTCTCTATGTCTTACCAAAGTGCCTAGTGTTTGCAGGGCCTGTAAATCCTGTCAGGGAACTGATTTCCTCACTCCTTTTCCCAATTAAAAAAAACCAAACCTCCAGAACACCACAGTTGTTCTCATTGAACTGGCTCAGCAAGTGGCTGCATGAACAAACAGAGCCACTGCAGAGCATGGTAGGACAGAGAGCAGTCAGGCCCAGCCATGGGCTGCCTCTGTGGTGGTCAGAACAGATCTATGCCAGCTTGGAACTGCAGCCCTGTTTTACTGAGAAGATGGGAGTTTCTCAAGCCACTCTAACACAGCAAAGCCTACTTCTGCTGTTTCATTTTGCATCCCCTGGGGAGTTTGGGGTTTGTGTTTTGGGGTTTGGGTATTTTCCCCCTGTATAGATCAGCCCTTTAGGAAGCCTGCTGGGGAAAATGGTATCTCCTGAATCTAGCTGACTAGGAAAGGGGAAACACAGCTACTTTGCCAGATGTTCCCATCCCCTCCAGGCACTTTCCAAGAGAGTCCAAGCCCTGTTGTCAGTGGCCTGGATTACAACTGACAGCTTAAAGCAGCCTGGCTAGCCTCCCTATGACCACACGGTTACTTCTGACCAAGCTCAGTGTCTAGACAGAGCCTCCAACTGGTATCAGAGGAGCTTCAATTTGTGGGTATGGGGGAAAAGAAACAGATTTTTTGAGAATTAGCTGGATTTCATCTTTGCCAGTGACAGATTAATGTTCATTATGAAAGAGTAAGCAATTAAAGGAAATTCCCACAAAAGAGCTGAAACGTATGCAGAAAGTTTTAAACACTGGTATGTTTACACAAAGCCAACACAACCCTTCTGCACTCCTAACAATGTAGTAGCACAGCACTTGGCATTGCTGCAGTGGCTACAGCCAGGGACCTCCACTAGCAGAGTGATGTGTGGACGTGATGCTGAGGGACATGGTTTAGTGGTGACCTGGCAGTGCTGGGTTAACAGTTGGACTTCATGATCTGAAAGGCCTCTTCCAATGCAAATGATTCTGGTTTGTTGTTTGTTTTGTTTTGCTTTTCCCCCACTTCCAGCATCAACAAATCCTATCTTTATAGTTAAGGTAATTCAGACATCATTTAGATATTACCTTCCATCTTTAGAGGAAAGCAACAATGGGTTTTTACAATAAATTGATGAGGGACCAAACTCTAGAGACAGCAATCCTAAATTTATTAGGTCACATTAATTAAAACAGATTTTGCCATTTACCCTTTAGTCAGCACAGCAAAATGCAGTCCTGTTCCTGCCTCATAAACAGTATTCATCCCCTCTGTAAGTGCCATCACAGGCACAACCTCCCCTTTTGAGTATTTTTCCTTTCTCCAGAAGGATGCTTTGCACCTCAGAAGCAGCTTGTTGCCCACAGTGAACTGCATACTCCTAAAAGGAAGGTATCTACATTAAAGGTAGAGCCACAATGAGATGCAAAGGAGCCACCCACTCACAGAAAGCATCTCACACCAGCCATTTGCTGATAAGTGCTCATCCTGGAGACGGAAGACAAACCATTAATTTGCTCTGCATGTAGATACTGAAGGCACAGAACACACTTCCACATCCTTGTACTGTGGGAGATAAAAATACACTGAAAGTTTGTGAGGCTTCTAACGGCAGTAGCTCACATGGGCTGCACCTGCTGGATTTGGGATTTCCTTAAAGAAGGAGGATGAGGTGGGTGTCTCTGAAGAGCAGTGCTGGGGAAGGTTAAAGCAAAGCTGCCCCATTCCTAGGAAGAACCCACAAGCTGCTCAGAACACCCAACACTACTCAAAAGAAATCAGCCCCGAAGTCCCCCTGGGGTTTTGCTCTGTTCTCCCTCCAGCTGCCAGCAGCCCCGAGAGCCACAATGGGCAGCCCAGAGACTCCAGCTATCCCTGGACTGGATCACACTGCTGCTGCTTTTGACTATCCAGTGCTTTTTTCCACCACAGCAAATCAGAAGTTTATCATCCCAGAGGAGGCTGCATTAATCACTGATGATGGCTTGGACTGCAATCTGCCATCACTGCTTAATGATAATTAAGGTAAAGTGAAAAAAAAACCCAACTAATATAGCCAGTAGAAGCAATGCAGCACAAACCAGTTCATCCCTACAGCCCATCTAAAGAAGAAACAGTAACATCCAGTCCTTTCAAAACCAGTCCCAAGGCACTGTATAGTGCAAGAATCACCGAATCACAAAGCTTGGAAGAGACCTCTAAGCTCATCAAGTCCAACCATACCTAGCACTCCCATACCACTAAACCATGGCCCTAAGGAGAGCAGCTAAATGTTTCTTCAACCCCTGCAGGGATGGTGACTCCAGCACCTCCCTGGGCAGCCTGGGCTAAGACTTAACCCTTGCAGTAAAGAAATTTCTCCTTCTATCTAATCTAAACCTCCCCTGCTGCAACTTGAAGCCATTTCCTCTCGTCCTCTCACTGTTAATCCTGGAGAAGAGACTGATCCCCATCTCACTCCAACCTCCTCTCAGAGAGTTGTAGAGAGAGCTAAGGTCTCCCCTGAGCCTTCTCTTCTCCACACTAACCAAGCCCAGTGCCCTCAGCTGCTCCTCAGCACACTTGTGCTCCAGAGCCCTCCCTAGCCTCCTTGC
>VWZO01019645.1:141455-208806 GCA_013396975.1 Bucco capensis | reverse complement strand
AGGCAGGCAGGAGTTCTTCATCCTGGAGCCGTGAGCTGCCCAACGCAGCTGCGTTCTCAGCAGCATGGCCTCAAGGCTTGGAATTGCTGCTTGTTCTAGGACGGATGGATTAGTCCCAGCATCTGTCCAATGGATGTTTAGGATTGTCCGGAGACAGCGCTGCTGGAAGCGCTCCAAGAGTCGTAGGTGGTGGCCATAGATGACCCATGATTCAGAACCATAGAAAAGAGTAGAGAGCACAATGGCTCTAGAAACACTGAGCTTTGGACTTTGCTTCAAGTGTTTATTTGGCCAGACTCTTTGATAGAGTTTTCCCAAAGCACTCTATGCCTTTGCTAGCCTATTGTCTATCTCTCTGTCAATCTTACCATCCGAGGAGATGAGGCTGCCTAGGGAATTAAACTGCTGGACTGGTTTAAGTTCTGAATCACCAATGGTGATATGAGGATGATGAAAAACTTCCTGAGGTGCATGTTGATATAAAACTTCTGTCTTCTTTAAGCTAACTTCCAGCCCAAAAAGCTCAGCAGTGGCTGCAAAGCAGGACGTTAAACACTGCAGGACTACTTCTGTCTGAGCAACAAGGGCAGTGTCAGCAGCATAAAGCAGCTCCCAGACAAGATGGTTCATGGTCTTAGTTTATAGTCACTAGGATGATTATTCACCAGTTCTAATGGTCACCAGCTCAAGTTTATAACTATACACTGATTTTCACTGGCAAAAGCAACCACCTAGCTTGAGCCAGACCCAAACCTCAGTGTCTCCTGAGCCCCAGAGCTGCACTTAACTTTGAGTAACACAAAAATGTATTAGTGTGAGCATCTAATGCAAAGCAACTATGGTGAAAATTCCCTCCTCACGTGCACTGTTTGGCTTTCTCTCAGTTATTTCTTACTGGCAACACTTCAATGCTAATAAGACACCATAAGTGTATAAAATGTAATAAAGATGTTTACATTAAACAGCAGACTACAGATTACAGGAATCTGTTCCATGAGCTATAGAAGTTCATCTCCAAACATCTACTTTCAGGTAAATATGTAATATTTTTATGGAAAGAAGAGATTTGACAGTGGAAGAACATACAATTTAATTTCATACTACTTTATTTTATGTTAATTTTAATGTGTGGGCAAAGATCTAACAAGTTCTAAGACCTGAACACTAAAATTAGCCAAATAGCCTTAAAATACGACACAATTTTCCAGCAATGGTAGCAATTAAAGATTGGAAATGCTTTCCAAGCAAGTTCCTGGTTCACCATCACTTTCAAGTCCCTGAACTACAAACAACTTTGTAAAATGTATCCTTCAATCCTCCTTCAAGGCAAATCCTGGAACCTACCAATATACTGAAGAAGGGGAAGAGAAACACTCTGGCCAAAGAAGCCACACAGCCTGCTGCAAGGGTCAAATGGCAGGATGTGCCCTCCATTTTATTGGCCACTGGAGACTCCTTTCTCTTGGACTTGTTTCAGGAAAGGCTTAGACAGTACACCAAAGTGGCTCCATGCAGTCTTCAAGACTGAAACATCCTCCTCTCTATGTCCCATGAGGACAGGACTGCTCTTACTGCCCTCCATATGCTCATAAGCTTCTAGTTTGGCATTAACATGACTTCTCAGTGCTCCTAGGCTTCTATTGGTGCCTTGGAAGAGTTAAAATGGATTTTTCTTTCATTTCCTCTGAATTACCATGAATTGCTAACATGAGAAGGCAGATGATGGTCTGGAGTATTATTATGATAAAGCTAGTGCTCAGATGGACAACATAAGGGTCACTTCTGGGCCTATACACTAAGGGAGAGCATAACAACACACAACACCACAAAATACTCTTGGAAACAAATGTCAAGGGTGATAAAGGTGCCTGTTAAGAGGAAAAACAAATTGCACTTTTTTTTTAATTACAGAATTACTTGGAGATTGAGATGAAATGCCCTATCATCAGGAGCATCCTGAATAATAAAAAGAGACTCTCTAAATGTTTTCCAAAGAAGAGAAAACATGCAAATTATAGCTAGCTATAAAAATAGTAGTTTAATGGGTTATAAAGCCAAGAGAGCTGAACGACCTGAATGGAACAACACTGCATGACTGAACTCACTTAGGAAACTTTAAAAGTATGTCAGTGATACTAAGAGCCCTTTAAAGTAAATATTTTAGTAAGCTGATTGGTTTAGGGTTCATATTCTTAAAGAAAAAGTTAAATGAACTCACTGCAACAAAACCAAGACAAGCCTTGTTCCTGTACTAATTTACAGCTACAAGTGACACAGAATTTATGAACACATAGGCATAGAATGCATAAAACAAATCTTGGGTTTCCACCACAACTAATTTTGAAGGAAAAGAAAAAAGTTAACAGTTGCTTTCTTAAAACTGAAAATCATAAACAAAGGCAAGTTTGGACTATTAAAAAGCTGCCAGAGATAACTCACAGAACAACGACAATACAATAGCACAGCTTCATTAAATAGCTGTTCCCAGGAATGCTTTATTCACGCCTGACACAGACACAGGATGACAGACCACATTTTGGCCAGGACTGTGCTCTGTGATCCATCTGGCATGTTCCTTGCCAGAGAGGCTGCTCAGGACAGCCATCATGGCTGGGACAAGGCCCAACTCTCTCCAGTCCTGAGTGGCTGCTGCAAGTGCCTCCCCCACAGGCATGCCCTGTTGTGAGTCACCTCCCAGCAACACCCACTGGCACTCCTTGGGTTGTACAGCATGCAGTTACCAGGAAATTACTGCCTTTAGAAGCCTGAGATACTTAAGTGGCTCCAAAATACAGGCTCTGGCCAATGAAATTTGCCTACACTCACCAGGAAAATGAAGAACATCTGCAATGCTAATGCTTANAAAAAAAAAGGAGGGGGGGGGGGGGGGAATCATGTATCACAAACCACCTTCATTTTCACTTGATTTTGTTTCAAGGAAATAGTAGTCATGATCCCACATAAATATTTATCAGACCACTCAAACTGTAATAAATGAAAGGATCCTTCAACTTGCATACACAACAACAAAAACTATTTTAGAAGACAGTGACAAGATGCAAGGAGTCTGAAGCAATAAATTTATTCCTGCTGCCAAACAGATAGAATAGGGCAGGCAGGTCTGGTTTATTGCAAACTAGATCATCTGCTGTTTCTAGTTTCTATTATTAGCTGTTTGAAGCCATGATTAGGGTTTTCTGACACCGACTGTCTTCTCCTTAGACTCTAGTCCCAGTTTGTCAGCAATTTCTATCACTCTTGGGGTACCTTAAAAGGTATCAAAAGAGAAGATCAGGCTGCTATCCCTGGCACCATAAATAAATCCATGGAGTCTATAATAATTTGAATTCCACTTTGATTTAATAGTAACTTCAAGGTTTCAGCAGTGGGAAAGACAGGATTGGCTTATGCATTTGAATTGCAGAGCAGAAAGCACCTAAAGTTAATAGGGTCATCTTCAGCTTGCCTTCTTATCAGAGGGATTCAAGGGGGGTGGAAATCAGTGCCAGCTATTGCCTAAATTTGAAGTCCCAATGAAAATCAACGGACTCAGACTCCTGAATAACCTTAAGAAATGAGGTTAGTAGATTTTCAAAGCATTGCTTAAGCCTATGCTTAGGGGCTTTGGAAGAACACTGAAGAGCCCCTAAGCATTTCATTAACACCACTAATTTCTCTCTGTGTTCAGTTTCAATGGGACTGAAGAAGATGTTTCAAACCTCTCCTGAGAAGTGGCAAAAGACTTACTGCTTCAGTCTTCTCACCTATGCAGTGGAGTTAGTCCTTCCTGGCACTCCAGGGCACTGCCACACCAACCCTGATCAAGCCTACAGAAGTCTCTGCAGCAGAAGGCACAGAGTGTGTCCAGTCTCTCTGCTCTTCTAGAACTCATTTCATACATTTGTTATGACTAGTACATCCACGGGTAGAGTAGAGGCAAATATAGAAACTCTTGGAGTGCCAGACTGTTACATCAACTATGCACAGAGTAGAAACACATGACAGACTAAGAAGTGGAGCTTGAGTCAAAAATGCTGCTTAAATGAACCACAGATCATTAAAAAAATGTGAAAGACAACATCAGCATTTAGGGTAAGACTGATCTCATCTAACTCAACCTTTCAAGAAGTCAGGAAGTCTTGCTAGTTGTCTAAGTCCCCAGTGCAGCCAAAAAAGAGGCACCACTAAGATGGTATTTAGTCACCCAAAGTAGGTGGTATCATAAACCCATGTGCATTTGATGGACTCACCACCAGCTCCTGAGACAGCAAAAATGCACCACTTTGCTGTGCTATCAGCACTAGGAGGGTGTACATACCAGAGCTGAGAAAACCTAGGTTTTTAGAAAAGGCAGGAGAGGACCTCTGACAGACACCATTTCTAGAATCACAGAATCACCAAGGCTGGAAAAGACCCCCAGGATCATCAAGTGCAGCCTATGACCCAATACACCACAACATCTAAACCATGCCACTCAGTGCCACATCCAATCTTTTCTTAAACACCTCCAGGGACGGTGACTCCACCACCTCCCTGGGCAGCCCATTCCAGAGCCCAATCACCCTCTGTGTGAGGAAGTGCTTCCTAATGTCCAGCCTAACCTTCCCCTGCTGCAGCTTCAAGCCATGGCCTCTTGTCCTGTCACTAGCTGCCATGGAGAAGAGCCCAACCCCTACCTGACTACAACTTCCCTTCAGGTAGTTGTAGAGGGTGATAAGGTCACCCCTGAGTCTNGCAAATTTACTGATGGTAGACTCGATCCCCTCATCCAGATCATCAATAAAGATGTTGAACAGGACTGGGCCCAGGACTGAACCCTGGGGCACACCGCTGGTCACTGGACACCAGCTGGAAGTGGCACCATTCACAACCACTCTCTGTGCTCCATCATCCAGCCAGTGATGAAGAGTACTTTAAACTATTAGAGCTATCACTACAACGAAAACTCACTGTCATCCCACAAAAATATGTAACAGATCTCTGCTCATTTTCTGTTACCAACAATCTGGGAATACAGAGGGAGTGTTACACATCTCTCTTCTAAGGAACTGCAGTCAGCAGATTGGCAAGGAGCATGGAGAAACACACCAGGTGGGAAGCACTACAAGAGATGAAGCTTCTCCACAGCCCCAGCACTGCAGAAGGGGAAGGTTACCACCCACTTCTGCAAGTAAGATCAAAGCATCAGATCTTCATGACTTTCTATAGATACAGAAGCATATGAGCATAACTCTCAACTCCTATGCTCTTAAAAATCTTTTTTTTTCCATTTCTCTATTTCTAGAAGTGCATTTATATGTGGGTTTCATACTGAGAGGCAATTCCCTTAGGTTAGGCTAAAAACATGAATCTAGTAGAGAGAGGTCAGCACAGACTACTTAGCATGCAAACCTGACAACATATATTCTTGTTTACAACAGGGATGGGCTACACCATACGAAAGCAAGGTGTTTAGTGTAGAACTCTACCTCTCTGCTAGTCATACAAGACCTCTGTACATTTTTAGAGCATGATTCATCCAATTCATTTCCTATCTTTACTTTAGAGTAAAACAAATCATGTTTTTTAATTGCCCATTTCTCTCTATTGACTATTATGAAAACCTGAAGTGACTAGTTCTGGCTGTAGATGACCATATTTCATCATACAGAAGATTGCATCTCTAGACTCCAAAAAGGACACACAAACACACACACAAAAGCTGCTCTTTACAAGAGACAGAAGGAAAAAGAGGATCCATAAATGGCAGGATTACATTATGTGCTACTCAGTGCAAGGACCTTAAATGGCAAGCTTGTGACATTTATACTGTCAATAAATAGGCCAATAAAGATAGAAAATCAGTGAACTCAAACCATACACCTAGGCTGGTGACAAAGTCCATCTCCACTGATGCAGGAATCAACAAATATGAGCTCATTATTAAAAATTATTTTTTTTTTACCCTCTAGAAAAATCTTGAACATTTTTTTAGCTCTGAATCATGACTTAAGTTGTAAACCTAGGAGAAATTTAGTCTTCTGGCTAAGGCACTAAGGGATGGAGTTGGAGGTCAGGAACTGCTGCCTTCTACACTTCAGGAGAGTTTATACTGATTTACTAGTTCCTACAAGCTCTGCCTCCTGTAAGAGGAAAGTAAATGCACTGAAACAAATTTAGAAGTGATTCACAAGGCTGTGGGACCAAATACATGTAAACTTTCACTTCATCAAATACTTCTAGCTGGCAAACACTTGCTATGCTTCTGGTTACTACCACATAGGAGCTAAAGTATTTAGCAGTGAATGCTGTGACACAATGATAATCCTTAAAATCTATTCTCTAGGACACAAGACAAGTAGAAATCCCAGGCTCACACCCACGTGATGTATCTTATCAAACTGCAACAGCATCAAGATTTGCACATACACCATATGCAAAGACATGCATATTGGCCAACGTGGAGGAGACTACCAAGCTGGCTGAGCACAAACTACAGTTCAATCTCAATGGAGAGCAGCCTGTTGTAGGATCCACATTAACAGCCAGGTCAGGCTCAGTGGAGTTAGATGCACCTATATGCACCTGCATACATCTCTAGTGGAACAAGAGCAAAGCTACCATGCCAACAAGCATGCAGTGTAGATCCACCATGCAGGCCAGCTTCTGCTTGGGTATCTCTGCATTGTTTTTCATCCTTGGTATTGACATGCCTTGGGTAGCACAAGCACATCTCACTCAGCACACAGGGTGACACCATTTAGGTGACAGATTGCAGAGCAGCATTTTGCTGCAAGCACAGGCTTGCTTGGAGCCCAGGCTGCTTACATAGCAGGATGAATTTGGCCCACTTTATACCCTAATGATATAATGGATAATGCAGTCTTCTCTTCATTAAGGCAGCAGCCAAAAATATTGATTTGTTGTACTCTGTGCTCCTGCTTACCTTCACAGATTTCAGGAGAGATGGTGCACAAGCCAATAGAGTTGGTCAGTTTAAAAGTGACAAATTAACTCTGCTGCAAGTAAATAAACAGCTATCTCTTTGCAAATTAATTCAGTATGTGACTTGAGCTCTTTTCTACAGCTAGGAAGCTGATTCATCATTCAGCAGCATTTAAGTTGCCACCAGTTCAATAGCAGAGTATTAATGCTGTGTCCTACTTGACACAGCAGGTCGAATTCTGCACTTGGGTTACAACAGTTTGACTCAGAGCACCTCCTGAACCCCTAGGCCCTGCTCCCCAGATTGCCCTGGCTGCAGCCAGGCACCCAAGCATTCTGAGTTGGTTTTGAGAGGACTGAAGTTGTATTGAACAGCTGTGGGAAGACAGATAGAAAAATCTAAAAGTCTTTCAATCCGCTGGATTTTCATGTGTCTTCCTGAAACAGTTTAGTGAAACAGTACATGCTGGTTCATTCTCATGAAAATACTTGTTAAAGAGTGAAAGAGACAAATATTTGCAACTTCTAAAGTTCAAGAGGTTGTTGGTCCTCACCCCTTTCCCCCCCACTATATTTCAATTGTGGAAAGGAACTAAGTATGCTTGTTTGGGAATACTGAATACAATTCCCACTCCCATCAAAACACTCTGTGCTTTACTGAACTTATTATAGGCTATCACCCCTACTAGTCTAGGCACAGGGTAAACACCCTGGTTTATTTATGAGTGACATGCACTAACTTACTCTCCCTATAAATTCTTTTCCATTCAATAAACATTGAATTCTGAGATTTCCAGAGTAATAAATACTGCAGCATTTGGACCAATCACAGAATCACAGAATTACTGAATCAATTCAGGTTTGAAAAGACCTTTAAGATCACTAAGTCCAACCACTACAGTAATGAAAGTGGAGTAACGAAGAAAAAATGAAGGTGGTGGCTAAGGAAAAGTCTAACCTCTCTATTCCAAACACAAAGCCCATCTTATAAAGAACCCAATTAGCTGAAGTTGATGCTACTCAATAAACAGGTAAGCCAAAATGTTCAAATGTAGGAATTTAAAATTGAAATCCATGTTCAACTGCCTACATAATATTGCCTGAAAGTCTTCAGCTGTTACTTAGCACTGTAAGATATTCAAATTCCTAGTGTTCCTGGAAATTACAGTAGCTACCCTTTTGACTTCTGACACGTTTGATGTTTCTGGACATAAAGTTTTGACTGTATCATCTGTGAACAGCTGCAGCAGAGAGACTGCAGCACAAATAGAACAAAAATATTTTCCCCTGCTTATGCTCAGAGGCAAGCCACAGCATTTGTAATGTCGTCTGTTTTTCATAATGCTCAGTTTAGAAAGCTGACATTTGATTAAACAGTTTGAATTTGCCAAAACATACATTTTAATCTTATGTTTTAATACCACATTTTCAATTAAAAGCTTTGGAAAAATGCATACAGTCTGCTTAAACCACAGTAAACCCACAGACCTAGTATACTTAATATCAGCTCTGAAACTGGTGACTAATATTGTTTCATTTCCTCACTACTTCTACTACCACAGCTGCACCATTAGTACCAACAGCTATCAGACATTTAAACAGCCACTTTGTAAGGGCTTTACTAGACAGTATTTTCCACATTTTCCAATAGGGTGGCATGGTTTAGCATTTTTAAAATCTTCACTCTATTAATACTGCTTTCTAACATCAAAGTTCATAATACTACCACCACCACCACAGGAAAGCCAGCACAGTTGGTTTGCAGTTAAGCATCTTTCCCTGTTTTTCTACCTTTATAGAATCATTAAGGTTGGAAGACCTCTAGCATCCAGTCCAACCATACCTATCACTACCATACCACTAAACCATGGCCCTAAGGAGAGCAGCTAAATGTTTCTTCAGCATCTCCAGGGACACTGACTTCACCATCTCTCTGGGCAGCCTAATCCAAGATTTTACAACCCTTTCAGTAAAGAAATTCCTCCTGACATCAATCTAAACCTCCCCTGGTGCAACTTGAAGCCATTTCCTCTTGCCCTCTCACTGTTAACCCTGGAGAAGAGACCTACCCCATCTCGCTACAACCTCCTTTTGGGTAGCTGTAGAGAGTGATAAGGTCTCCCCTGAGCCTCCTCTTCTCTAGACTAACCAACCCCAGTTCCCTTCGCCACTTCTCATAAGACTTGTGCTCCAGACTCCCCACTAGACTCTTTGCCCCTCTCTGGAATTATTACACAAGCATGCCAACACTGATGTACAATGTGCTACAAGAAAGCAGATTATACAGAATAGCATTATCATTCCAGACAGCTAACTCCCATGAAAAATGACTCCCAACAACATGAAAAGCAAGACCACAGAGAGATTTTAGGATGCAATAATTCTTGTTTCATTCTCCTTATTTCCTTTCATTGAGTTTAACACTGCATTTAAGGTCATGAGTGTTGTGACTCTGTGGAGGTGACCTGAGTAATTTACAACAATCAACAGATAATGCCGTGACCGGAAGCGAATCATTCTGTAAGTCTCGCTGCTTTCAAATGGAATCATCACACTGCTGCTGAAAAGAAACCTCTACTGATTCACCCTCACAGTGATGAACACAACCAGCTAATTAAATCATGCCATTGCTGTGCCTGGAAAATCCTTCTTAATAATTTTACCTTGCCTGTTAAGAATGGAACTTCTTGCTAAGGGTAGAAAATAATTATGCCTAAACTTTGCTTTTGCAAAACACTCCACAGAGGGAAAAGCAAATGAGAAATAAAACTCACCGGTCTCTTCGTCTATGCTGAATCTCCCCAGGCCGCTGCCATCCCTGATGGAATACTGGATCTCTCCATCCCTTCCAGAGTCCTCGTCTCGAGCAACAACTTGCAAAACACTTGTACCAATGCGGGAGTTTTCCTTTACAGATCCAATGACAGCAAAGTCAGGAAAATAAGGGGTATAGAGATTTTCATTAACATCCACCACTTCAACCTCCACAAAAGAAAGAGAAGAGAGGGAAACCGGGCGCCCCTTGTCCTTTGCGCGCACAGTCAGGTTGTAGAACTGCTGCTTCTCGTAGTCGAGCTCTTTGTTCAAGCGGATGGCACCGCTGGCTTTGTCTATCTCAAACCTCCCATTGTAATCATTCACCAGCGAGTAACGGACCTGACCTCCCAAACCGAGATCCGGATCGTGAGTCTCCAACCAAGCTATGACAGTGCCAACTGGCAGGTCCTCAAGAACCTTCACGTTGTAGCTGGAAGGTATAAAGGCTGGAGAACAATCATTGACATCATCCAAAACAACTTTCAGAGGTACAACAGAAAACTGCTGATGGCCACTCTCTGCTTTGTCCCTAGCCTCGATCTTCAGAGTGTAGTTTGCCTTGGATTCCCTGTCTAGTTGATCAGCCACATACACCACTCCCGTAGAACTGTTGATGGCAAACTGCTGGGTGTCTGTCAGGACTGAGTAAGTCACTTCACCGTTAGATCCTAGGTCTTTATCTCTGGCTTCTACCTGGATAATCTCTGTACCAAGACTTGTACTTTCTAAAATATTAACTGAGTAACTGTCCTGTAAAAAAACAGGCTTGTTATCATTTGCATCCTCCACAGTGACAGTCAACAGTCTCCATGAAGATTTCTGTGGATTCCCTAAATCATAAACTGTAATATTAAGAAGATAGAGCTCTGTTTTTTCACGGTCCAAGGGCATAAGAACATTAAGTACCCCCATCTCCATGTCAATATTGAAACAACTATCTACATTACCATCAGAAATGGTATAAAGTACTCTTCCATTAAAGCCTGAGTCTGCATCATAGGCTTTTATCCTTAGGATGGTTGCACCAACTGGTAGATCCTCTGAAACTTTAACATCAGTAGGGAAAGATTTGTCAAAATGTGGTGCCTGCCTGTTCACTGAATAAAAATCAAGAAAACCATCTTCCAAATTCAGCTTCACATTGGCTTTTGCCTTTTTGAGTAACTTTTCTGCTAGCTTCTGAGCAACTCTAGTTTCTCTACAACTAAAGGTCTTTGAAGACACTTTCCCATGAACTACTGAAATATTAACAAACATAGCATCAGCAAAGTTCTCTCCATCAGTTGCTGTTATCTTAAGGGCAAAATTGCTGTTCTTTATGCCAGAATTAATTAGAGATTTTTTAAGTTGCAGGACACCAGAGTCAGGATTTAAATAAAAAATGCCAAGTTCATTTCCAGAGATTATTTTGTACTTCACAAGCTCTAACTCATCTATGTCTATTGCAGACACAGCAGTGATGTGACCGCCAACGGGAAAGTCAGAAGAAATCACTCCCTGACAGGCCACCTTCTCAAAGAGAGGTTTGTTATCATTGACATTGCCTATGTATATGGTGACATTGACCTCGCTTTCGTGGCGGTAGGGAGAACCCCAGTCGGAAGCTCTCACAATGAACCTGTAGCTTTCTGGTGAGGACTCAAAATCCAGTTCTTCAGACGTGCTGATGACACCTGTAAACTGGTTTATTGTAAATGGCAGTGAGTTCAGACTGGCAATGCTGTATGTTATGTACCCATTTTCTCCCTGATCTTTATCAACTGCTGAAACTGCCAAAACGCTAGACCCCACAGGGACACTTTCATTGACAAATGAGCTGTAGGAAAGCTGCTGGAACTCTGGAGTGTGATCATTGGCATCTTCTAACCTGATAGTAACCTGTGCTTTTAAATCACCACCTTTGTTCGTGTATACTTCTAATTCATAGTGGTCCTTCTCAATGATTTTCAAAGGACGAGCAGTAGTTATAAGGCCTGTGTTGGGATTGATCTTAAAATACTCAGCTTCCTCAGTCGGTGTTAGCCTGTATTCCACACCCTGGGGCTCAGGCATCAGCTTAACTACTGCAACCACCACACCAGGAGGCGAAAATTCACTGATCAAAAAATCATATGCTTCCTTTTCAAATTTCACAGGTATACTTTCTTTCTTGGGACTAGCAATGTGAACCAGTTTGACTGCAGAAAATTTCTGAGGAGATCCTTTGTCCTTTGCTTGGAGTGTCAGGTTATAACCATAAGGGAAGCTGTCCCAGTCAATAGGCTTTCTCTCTTTGATTTTGTACTCATTCATCCATTTGCCTTCTTTAGTCAGAAAGAACTGTTCTAGTGGATCTCCAGCCACAATAGAAACAGATTCGATTTCTCCATTGGCTCCTTCATCTAGGTCATCAATGTTAACAATTGCATAGGTAGGCTCCTTGTCTGATGGGAAGGGAATATGGGTTACTACATTTATTGTTGGAGCATGTTCATTTATACGTTCAATGTGAACATAAAGCTTGGCAGTGCTGCTTACACCATTGTTTCCATAAAGCTTCATCCCACGGTCCACAGCCAAAATCTCGAGATCATATCTGTTTTTCTCATCATAGTTTAACCTGCCACTTAAGGAGATAACACCACTCGTTGGATGAACCGAGAAGAGATCAACTTTGTTTTTGAAGTAATAATAGAATTCACCATTGGATCCAATATCTGCATCTGTTGCAGTCACCTGTGCGATGCTAGTCCTTAAAGGAGTGCTCTCCGCTATCGTGACAGAGTATGTGGTTGGTGAAAACAAAGGTCTTAAGTCATTCATATCCAAAACCTGGATGTTCACTTTCGTCCATGCTTCCAAGTCCTCTCCTCTGACAGATCCTTTTACCATCAATAAATAGTTGTCCTGGATTTCTCTGTTCAATATAGCAGAATTCCCACCTTTAGTCCTTATTCTTAGGAAGCAAAAGTCAGCAATGATAACTTCTTCTGCTTTAAAAAAGCCCTCATCATCCCCAGACACTATCCTGTACTTGATATCCCATGAGAGGTCAGCCAAGGTAATGCCCATCCTCGTTTGGCTGTTGACATATGTCCTGGCTGCAGAATTCTCGTACACTGTAGCATTGTAAGTGGAATGTGTAAAGTGAAAGCCAAGTGATGTGATCCCATGAACTCCCTGGCAAACAGAGGCCAGCAACTTGACCAGGAGAAGGGCAAGGCATGACGGAGGTGGTCGTGAGCCTGACCAGCGGCCCATATTCACCTCCATCACATCATTCTTTCACCCTGTGACAGAGAGAGGAAACAGTTGATCAGGAGATAAAAACCGTACTGTGAAGTGTCATGTCAAGAATACTCCCATTAAAAATAAAATATATGCAATAGCTAGTCACTATATATTTAACAAAACAGGAAGGGAAAACACTACACATACACACCCAAGTACACCAGTTTTGGAATATATTTTTACATACGTGTGTGAGTGTATAATATGTATGCACGTACGCAAACATGCAATTATATATATAGGTATATATACTTCTTTTAACATAAACCCCCCTACCACATTTAGACACACATGCACAAAGTCAGGAATAATAATCACAGTAAAACAAAAAAATTAAAAGCAGACAAACACATTTGGGTAAGCTTATATAAGAGGATGAACCACATACAGAAATTATTGTTTTTATTTACCAGTAGCTTCAACTAAGCCTAAACTTGTTTGTTTTCAGAGCATATTGGAAAAGTTATTTTTAGTCCCAATGTTTGGAAAGGAGACAGGATTTTCATTATGTATATAGCACTGCAATAATCAAATGTTACCAGGGTTTTTTTTTATGCAGTTAAGACAGATGACATGGTTGATGAAATTGGAGCCACCAAGATAAATACACGAAAGTTACTACCCAGCCACTACTTTACTTACACATATCTTCAGAAAAATTGAAAAATTAAGCTAATTAAATGCAATTTTGCATCCATGTACCCAGATACTGCCAACAGGCAAAACACAATGAATAGAACTACTCAATAAAGCTCCCAGGTGAAGACTCAGGTTAAGTCGCTGCACAGCTGAGACAGCCCAGACGACTTAGCTACCCTTGCATATGCACCACTTTCCACCAAATACACTGGGTAACATACTCTAAATGAGGCCACAGATGATCATTTTTCTTCTCTAGGTCCAATAAATGCTCTATTCACCAGGTACTACCTGCCTTCCTAGCTTAAGAAAGGTAAAGACCTCCTCTAATCTACTGCCTTTCCCGCTGCCAATGGGCTATCCCAACCAGCAAGAGAAAATACTCTTCCTTGCTCAGATGCAGTAATTTCCAGTTTATATCACAGTTCACTTTGGCAACCCCGAGCAGAATTTGGCTACAGATAAGGCACGTGGCTCCATTGCCATCAGTCTGTGTCAATCCAGTTTGTCCTGCTCCAGTCATCTTGAGGCAGTGAGAGCTTTACCATTGATTTCAAAAGGCTCCTTATAAATATCTCACTGCAACCAAAAAGCAGCCATTTGAGGAAGATTTACAGTTCCTCCATAAGTCCTGTGGTGGAACAGATCCAGTGCCTCCCTTCATGGATCTAAATTGGGAGGTTAAACAGAGACAGGGTAAGCAGAGACACTGGCTGAAGGTTGTTGGAGGGCACTGTGGAAGCTAAGACCCAGGTCCTGCTTATTGCTTCCCATTGAAAGGAGAAGAAAGGAACCTGAGGAAACCAGGCAGGTGCTTACAGTGAAGCAACGTGAATCAGATTCTTTGTTACAGAGTACACTGGCTGCTACACTTGAAAATCATAAAAATCAATTCTAAAAGGCAATTATTGAAAGACTCACTGCGTACATACATTGTTCCTGTTGTCATTTACAAGCTGCTAGCAAAAGTCGCTTTCTCCAAGCTCGAATACAGAGTGGGAAAGGATAGGAAAAGTTGTTGATAATGACAGGGGTTAATTTAAATTTCCAACATGATTTCAGCATCCCCTAGGTGATTTATAAATTGCATGCAAGTTTTGGAATGTGAATTCATGTTAGTTATTGCTTCCAGTATCACTGAATGACTACTGCAGCTTTAACTTCTAAGGAAAATCAGTTTATCACAATGAAGTTCTAACGTCCACACAAAATGCTTAACTTCCTGATCCCAGAGTCTATCTCCCATTGCTTTACACTAATCAATTTGATCAGTTCTCCCACAATTGTATCATCTTCTGGACATGGACTGCCCAGTGCCAGGCAGATCAATCCCCACAGGACTACACATGGCAGTTCCATTTCTGGACATGCTCACTCAATTGCTCTGCTTGTATCATGCAAGCCCTGTGATTAACATCTTATCCCATAGAGTTCATACATCAAATACGTACAGTTCTCCAGTATGCAGCAAGAGAAGCGTGGCCAGCAGAGCCAGAGAGGTGATTCTGCCACTGCACTCTGCTCTGCTCACACCTCCTCTGCAATACTGGGGCCAGTTCTGGAGCCCTCAACACAGAAAGGACATGGAGCTGCTGGAGCAGGTGCAGAGGAGGCCACGAGAATGCTCAGGGGCTGCAACACCTCTGCTCTGAGGACAGGCTGAGGGAGCTGGGATTGTTCAGCCTGGAGAAGAGAAGGCTTCAGGGGAACTACTAGTGACCTTCCAGTACCTAAAGGGAACTTCCAAGCAGGCTGCAGAGGGCCTGTTTGCAAAGGCCTGCAGTGAAAGGACAAGGGGCAATGGTTTTAAATTAAAAAAAAGTAGATTTAGACTGGATATTAGGAAAAAGTTCCTCCCCACGAGGGTGGTGGAACACTGGCCCAGGTTGCCCAGGGAGGTGGTTGAGTTCCCATCCCTGGAGGCATTGCAGGTGAGGCTTGCCAGGGCTCTGGGCAAGCTGCTCTAGTTGGGGATGTCCCTGGCCACTGCAGGGGGGTTGGACTAGATGAGCTCCAGAGGTCCCTTCCAACCCAAATGATTCTGTGATTCTATGTTTTCTGTACATGAGGGACCAGGTCTCCCTGTACCTTCCCTCTGTTTAGGTTTATCTGTAGGAGATCCAGATTGGCATTTTTCTACTTCAGCTAGGAAAGATTTTTTTTTTTAATTGTTGTTGTCATTTCACTCAGCTAAAAGATAAGAGCAGTGGCACCTTATTTTTCAGCACAGCAAACGTTCATCAACTTAATCCACTAGTGTGAAAATATCAAAGCCCCTTATTTTCATGGGGCTTTATGTGATCCCTTTGAGTAGTGCCACTAAAGGCTGCTGCTTCATCCTAGCATGGCAGACAATGCTTTCAAGTAGAAAATACAACCAATATATGGTATGCTGCCAAGGAAAAGCCACCCATGGGGAATTGGAAATTCTAATGAGTTAGACCCAATTCATAACAAAATAGAGGGCTATGCCTCTTCTGTGATATGGCATTATTAAAACCTCAAAAGACAACTCACTGTGTTGTTACCTTTCACCCAAGATCACTTCAGCACCCCATGTCTATACTGCAATACCAGCTTCTCCCCATAGCTAGGAGAAGGCAAATTCTTGCTGGTTCATGATGGAGACCTGATGTTACATTTCATAAGAGCACCCAAACTTATTTCAACACAGCTCAGCAGTGACAGGACTAGAGGAATGACTTCAAGTGTC
Organism: Bucco capensis; assembly: GCA_013396975.1. Taxonomy (NCBI): domain Eukaryota; kingdom Metazoa; phylum Chordata; class Aves; order Piciformes; family Bucconidae; genus Bucco; species Bucco capensis. Next base: position 192,443 of record VWZO01019645.1, on the reverse strand, counting down.
ACCAGGGGAGTTCACATTAGATATTGGGAAGAATTTCTTCACTGAGAGGGTTAGCAGGCATTGGAGCAGACTGCCCAGGGAGGTGGTGGAGTCCGTGGAGGTGTTCAGAAAACATGTGGATGTGGTGCCTGGGGACAGGGTGGTGCTGGGTGGATGATTAGACTTGATGATCTCTAAGGTCTTTTCCAACCAGGATGATTCTATGACCCTATTTACATCTCATTTGCTGGTCTAGTTTCTCCTGTCCACACCATAGTTCAACCTGAGTTGACTTCTGTCATTCATGTCCCTCAATATCAGGCTTGCAGGCCCACCCTCACCCAACAACAGTTTGCCTAAGAAATTCATGGCTACAAGGAAGAACTCTTTTAAAGCTTTACCTTCAGGTTAGCCATATCCAAGGTTACAGACTGTGCTGTGGCAGACAGACATCAGAGTAGATATTTAGAAAGCTACATGATTGAGTGAAGCTAATGAAAAAGTTGTGTAAATCCCAGGCAATATAACATGACAACCTTATGCTCCATTCCATCTTCCTATTTATTTTTGAGAAAGCCAGGGTTAAAACCTAATCTCAAATACACTGCTGTAAATCCAGTCATGCCAATAATAGTCTACAAAGTCTGAGTGGTTCAATGCAATGGGGACCAGTCCTGAAACACTAAATTCCCCCCAGACACAACATATGTATATGTGTGTGTTAGTGAAGGCATGTTTTAGTTATGCATACATATGTGTAAACAAACACACAGTTTGTATATTTTTAGGTATAATGTCAGGGTTGGCATTGGAAAAATTGAACCTTCACATCAGGCAGCACTTTCAGAGTTTGATTTCACTTCAGATGTGGTATGCAGAATCACAACAACCTCCTCATTGAAGTTATTCATCTATCCATATATTTGTATGGCCATCATCATTATATTATTTGAAAGTCCCAATGGATGAGCTATTAAACTGCCACTTGGGCTATCCAAGAATGTTTTATTCATTTACTGAATTCCTTTCTTCTGCAATATTTGTTTTTAAGAGCTCATAATACATACATACTCAACACAGAGGAAATGTAATGTGATAGGTTACAGAAACAAAGTACAAAGCAACCCACCATAAGTTAAGAGGCATTTCTTTAAAGGCACTTCTTGTCAAAAAAATGTTATGGTTTCAAGTGAAGGGGAAGGTTGTGATTACTTTTGTTTAATTTTGAAATGTTTGGGCAGGAGCTACTAAAAAAGAAAAACAACAACAACAAAAATTCCCCTGGTAGTGCTCAATATGGTTAGCCTGAAGGAAAGCAACAGCTTGAACAAGCACAGAGACTAAGAGAAAAAACTCCCTTCTAACTACCCAAGGAGGTAGCAAGATAACACAAAGGAGGAGTCTAGCATCTTTCCACTCTAGCTCACATTAAATACTCCAGTGTTGAAGCAGGAAGGAAGAAATGGAATGGCATGTCTTGATTTTTAATGGGTTTTAAAATAAACTTGAACATTAAGGAGAACTCTGTCATTTCACTTTCAGTTCTCCACTCAGTCACTTTCCTTTGCTCCTTGAACAAAGATTAAACTCTGTAGCCCAAACCTTTCCGAATAGCTGCAGGGACCTGGTGCTCCTTAGAGAACTGAGAGAAGGATGAATGTCATTCCTTTTTCTCATCTTGGCTCTGGCAACCTCCAGTCTGGGCTGCATCCAAACATAACACCCCACCAGACTGAGAAGGAAGATTCAAGTCCCAGGAACTGCCAGGATTCCTGCACAGCAAAATCATGGCTCTAATTCAATGTGCAGATATGAAACAAGTGCTGTGTGATCTTTTGTTTGATTCCCTCTCCCTAGGCTAATTCTTCAAATCCCACAGATCTCCATACCATAAAATACTTGAAAAAGAAAACAATACATCAGCCTCTTGAGTAAACTCTGAAAACATTAAACAAGAGCCAAAAGGACTTTCACCGAATATAAGGAATACAGCAGGTAAACGTGGTCAAGCAGAAGGAATAAGCTTTTAGCAGGCCACAATAAGGGAAAGAAAATAGCCATTTCTCTCCCTACTTACCCTCCAAGGTCAATTACACTCCAAGAAGGATTTTTCTAGTTGACCATGAGGTAGATTAACTTAGGCAATATAACTAACTATTACAATATAATTAAGACTTTCTAAAGGTCCTTTGAAAGAGAAGAGAGACGAAACCAATCTGTGCTTTAACTTCCATTTTTACCACAAGGACCCAATGAAGCCCTTACTCACAGAGTCCTCTGGGCTAGGAGGAGAAAAATCAGTCTCAACTTCAGATGGCAAATTTCTGAGAGTCAAGGTATTTATGCACCTGTGTGTATAGGAAAAAAAGGTGAACAACTAGGTGACTTAAAGGTTTGTACCTTTATTGTTATTTCTCTGGAGAAGCTGGGAAAGGAAGGGTCCCTCCTCACATAGGACAGGAGTGATGCCCTCATGGTAAGGAAAAATACTACATGAAGTCTAAATAGCATCTGGTAAAGTCATGCAACTGCAGCAGGAACAGAAGCTCTTGGTTTTGTTGGAAGTGACCTCAATCTTACACATAACTCCTCCTTTTCACTTAAGCAGTGTCAACATTGTCAGCAGCCTTTTTGTTATGGTCTAAGCATCAAAACACTGAACCTACAAGCTTGTCACACAGGATCAATCCATGCACCTGAATGGAGCCTCTGCTTCCCAGTGCTATTATCTATCAACAACATCAGCCTGCCTACACAAAAGCTCCTGCATCATCAGACTGTGAGGACCTGCAAAAAGGGTGCAAAGAAGCTTATGAAGCATCTTGACTGGTTTGGAGTTGTTCCCTAATCAATGTTTGTGCTAAGCTGCATCAGTGATAGGGAGAGATGTTTTTCCACTCTCTGCTGTCAATACTGCAACAAGGAGATGGGAGCCCATGTATGTCAGTGCCCCTCTTGGAAGGAGCCTCTTCCATTGCACATTCCATTCCACAGAGAACTGCGGAAAACTCTTCCAGTCTCATGAAAATTCATATTTAAGGCACATGGAAGATATCAATCTAGGAGTTTAAAGACCAAGGTGTCATTCTGCTAGGAAACCTACAGCACAGACTAGAGCTAGCCATGGATTTTATACTCTCCCTAATTGCACAGGCAGTATCACTAGCATGCTGCCAAATGAAAATAGGGGAGAAACATATTAAGACTACACTTCCTGTAGCCAGACATCTTTGAGTTGCACTCCACAATAATGTACCCAGTTAGGAAAAGAGAACAATTTACTGGCCAGGAAAAGAGAACAGAATAAGGATTTAGAATTTGTGCTGTACACAGATTAATGTTTAATGTACATTAAACTCTAGGCATGAGAGGGAAAAATTTGACTGACACCTATAGGTTTACAACAGGGGATAGATTCATGGGGCTACCTGCTTCCTGATGAGCACAAAGATTTGCTTTTCCATATATGTTATTATACCACAACCCAAAATGAGAAGATAAAATGACCATTTCTGCAGAGCCCTTGCAACAGACAGTGCTATAAATACTAACCTTCCTTAGAGCTGCAAATCCTCCTGTAAGTGTAGCAAGTGTAATTCAGACTGTCCCCTAGGAAGCAAAGGTTTAGCCACCCAGCCCTATGTTATGAATATCTTTGTTTTGCTAGCAAGTGCTGGGGATTTTTTCCATACAACAGTAATTTCTGCCAAGCATCAGCTCATCAGAAAATGCTTCACTTGTAAGCAGGAGTAAGGCATTGTTTGTCTTCCTAGGGAGAGTATTCCTAGGTCTGTTGGACTCTCCCTGCCCCCCAGGGCTGAAATGTGGCTTCAGGAAATGGTAGAGGGGAAGAGGGAGGAAAAATTTGCTGCCATGCAAGATCTGTCAAATGGGAACCCCTCAGAGCCACCTTACAGGGATTTGAGCTTGTCCCTTGGTGGTCTGCCCCAAGGGAAACAAAGGCTGGTATCCAGTTTTCATGCTTTGTGTATCAACAATTCCCCTAGGCTCCTGCTTCTTAATCACTGTAAAATAAGGAAACTTCTGGGGGAGTTTCAAAATGAGCCAGTTCTTTTCATGGGAGCTACATGCTTCCTTACGTAGCACACTCAAGAATACTATTTCCTGCTGCTTTACCCTTCACAACCCTCCCCCCCCCCATCTCATAAATCTACTTTGACCTCAACCCAAGAAGCCCTGTCTTGAAAGCTTTTTTGAGATAGAACATTAGCGTAAGAAGTCCAGGGCTGGTGAGTCCCAGCCCTGTCACTGCTAGTCTTTCTGTGCCTCTCCCTTCACCACATGTTAATTCAGATCCCCTCAAAAGGCAGTTCTTTACTGAGCTGTACCTAGGAAGCTCAGGGCTCCGTTGCCACCCCCCTGCACTCCTCCATGGTAGTTCTCCTGCAAGCCTGCTCCCGCTGGCGCTGCTCGCTGCCGCCAGTCTGCTCTGTGTTCAGGTTACTGCACAGACTCCTCCTGACAGCTCGCACAAGCTTGTATAAACTATTTGGATAGAGTTTATAGTAAGAAAGAAGTCTATGAGATTTACAACTACTGTTTCCCAGGGCCATAATAGGTATGTAGGTGTAAGGACTGAGGTAAGTTGTTACTCTCAGAGGAAAAAAATACTATATATCTCATTCAGACACTCTGTGTGTGGAGGTAGGGCAGCTCAAACAGTCCAGACCTTTATATATGGCTGAAAGAGAGCTGAATATACAAAAACGTCTTCCCACTTCATAGCTCCATGTAAAAAACACAAAATGGAGACCAGGGGAAAAGACCAATAGGTTGGACTAGATACGCTTTAAAGGTCCTTTCCATGCTAATCTATTCCATAATTCTGTGATTACAAGGCACCAAGTGAAAACAGAGTCCATGTAACTGAGTTATTATTACTGCTCTTCTAGGCATCGTCCAGTGTTGGGACGAGAGGGAATAGGAGCAAGTTGGACCACAGGAGGTTTAGTATTGACACGAGGAGGAACTTCTTTACAGTAAGGGTGACGGTGCACTGGAGCAGGCTGCCCAGGAGCCTGTGGAGTCTCCTTGTCTGGAGCCATTGCAGAGCTGCCTGGACACATTGCTGTGTGAGCTGGTCTAGGTGCTCCTGCTCTGGCAGGGGGGTTGCACTAGATGATCTTTCTAGGGCCCTGCCAACCCCTGACATACTGGGATACTGTGATACAAAGGGACTCTGGGATATAGCATTTAACTCCATGCTAGACATTGGGATAAGCCCAACCCCAGATTTGTCCCAAAATGAGTTGCTGAGTGACAAACAGGTGGCAATAGGATTTCTTCCTGCAGTGGTAGCTAGTGCTGAGAAGGCAGGCATGGGTAGAGTTAGTAGGAACAAGAAGAGACAGTCAGGAGAGGAATGAACAGTCACAGGGCATGGGACCTGGCGAATGTGGCAAGCTGGGAGAGCTGGTAAGCAGCTCTGAGGAACATGCCCCTCTAACCAGCACAGTGCATTTACCATGCAGAGGCATGTTCTTGCCTATGGCACACCAGGCTTGTCCTAAAGTTCAGCCTGTGTTACTCCAGTTTCTACCATGACGTGTATCCAAAGCAACCTGAGAAAATGGCACTGCTTGAGCAATCCAGGAAGAAGTCTCAGAAGAAGACATATGGATGCATCCAGGTGCCATTAAGGAAAAAAAAAATCACAATTATATATAATAATTACTTATGATTGGGGTAGAGAAAAACTTTATTTTTTGAGGCTAGCTTGATAACTAGATTATCAGTTTTGCAATGCCATTTCTCTGAGATGGCTGTGGCAAACAGCAACAGAGACCATACTTGAAATGCAAGGAGCAAATATTTTGATTTAGATTCTCAACAAGATTGAGATTTGAGAATGAAACCTAGATTTAGCAGGGAACATTTTTCTTTTGATAGGGCAGGAATCTGTAGGGTGCTGGCTCCTGCCACTATGTCACAGGCATAACACAGAGCTTTTTCCACTTCTGGAGCAACCCACTTGTCTACAACCTGCTGGAGATGCCTGCATGGGTCTGACTTCCAGGCACTGCAGAGCAACCAACCACCTTTCTGAAAGTCAGCTCCCCAAAATCAGCCTCCCACTGGCCCTCTGATGAAGTAGCCTCTGAACACTTGGACTAACCCTAAGCCCAAAACTGTTCACCAAAAAATACCAAAGAAAAATGACTGTTTTCTAAGTCTTCCTGTACAAAAAAATCAGAAAGGTTGTTATTTTTTCAACCAGGCAGTATTTAGAGAAAGGACTATTGACACTACTTTTTAAAATTACATCCAGCTTAGGCCATGAAATTGGTTAACCTGGCCATGTAAGAAGCAATGCACGGATACATCAGGTCAAATACATCACAATTTCTCTCAGATAAGTGGAATCCACACAGCAGGCATCACGTAGGAAATAGAAAAGTAGATAGAGCCAGCTTTTAACCAAACAGACTTACAACAGAAACCCAGAATTTTCCTTTCCAGCCCATGTGTTAAGGCCCAGTCACTGGAAGGTATAAAGCTTTCCATCAAAGCTGGCTTTGGACTACTATTCACATCAGAAACAACTGAATCCATACAAAGTGTTGAATCCAATTATTTTGAATGGGGTAACATGCTATTTTTGGTGCCCACATGGTGGCATTCAGACAGACCAGCCATGGCTGCACAGCAGAACCTCTGATACAACCTCTGGTCCCACCTGCCCCAGGCACTCGCAGCCCAGCAAGCAGCCACCAAGGGAAAGGCACAGCATCCCAGATCTTCTGCACACTGAAACTCCCACTGCATTCAAACAAGTTACCCATGCTCAAACCACACATGCTTCTTCCCCTCTCCAATGGTTGGCTCCTACAGAGATATTTGAGATGACAACCACTTTTCAGCTAACCAGACATTAACTCAAACCACTGTGTGGCTTCAGCTTTCCAAGTGGGTCAGTTCCGTCGCCACAGCTGGGAGTCCCTCAAAGCCTGCTGCGTGTTTGGGAAGGTCCAACTTTGCAGGCTCAGCCCAATTAAAAGCTCCACAGAGCAGAGATCACTATTTAAAGCTGAACTGTTCCCTTTTGTTTATTTATAGCAAAACCATTAATTGCTAATCACATATTTGTTTGCTGGAAAACCAAGGCTCCAAAATAAACACCAAGTTTAAAGACCATTCCCAGAACGCTGAACGGTATCAGGAACAGCGCTAAAAATGTAAATCAGAAACATCAAAACACATCAGGATTTCAACTGGGGGAACAAACAAACCATTATTTCTGTGCCAGAAAAGAGGTTACCCATAAGCCATCAGTTAGCTGCACAGTCATCTACAGTCCAGCAGCTATTTCTGTCCTGCAGACTGACAGACATCACTGCACAGTATCTGTTGAAAATATCTTCATGGCAATCAGCATATGCTGGATTAAATGAGGTATCTCTTAATACAAAGTTTTGATAATCACCTTGGAAAAGTGCCTTTTAAATGTTTGGCATTAGAGGCAGAACCTCAGAAAAAAAGACCATTTCATTTTTGAGCCAGTCAGATGTCAAAATCACACAAAATTGAAAAAAAAAAGTGGTTTTTTTTTAGCCCTCTTCACTAACAAAGCTCCATGCTTCCCTTTGGGAGAAGCATGTTCCCTCAAATATCTAGAGGAATCCTGAATGGTAAACTAGGGAAATCAGCCTTACAGGGCTACAATTTGCCCTTTCTCCATGAAAAGCATTTTAAGCAAGCAGAGCAGCCCAGGCTGCATGGAAGGCCTCCCCATCAGCCATGCTGGCAAGCAGTAACACTCCATGGCAGACTGCTATCTACCTCATGAAATGCTTATGGGTACAGGACTTCCCTGAAGCACCCACATCTCCTAACTGTCAGAAAAGCTTCAACTGCAAAGTGCCTACCCCTGCCCTGACAGCATTGCCCTTGAGTTCCCTCATGTTCATGTATATTTGAACACCAGGTAAGTGCACACATTCAGTCCATTTCCAGATTAAGAAACAGGCACAACAGCTCAAACCCCTTGCTTCAGGCCACATAGGAGATCCCTCCACATACTGCAGCTGACAGTGCTCCCTGCCCCATGGTGCTGCCCTCTGTGCCTGTACAATCTAGGCCAGGGAGGTTTCCCTACAAAGCAGTGCTCACCAGCACTACTGGGCTGAATTTCCAAAACGGGGGGGTCATACAGTTATGTTTCTCACCACCAATGTAGTGGCTACCATTAAAAACTCAAAAGGTGATCACTGATTAGGAGTTTGGGTTCAGCCTTCAAAATGACATCTAAATCTTGAAAAGTCACTTGGAGGCATTGATCATCAAATGGAGAGCACTAAACCAAGAGTAATAATAATAACAACAAGAGTGTCAAAATTCCATTACATTGTCAAAGACAGTCCATTCGCAATCCTGCAGTCAAGAACATCTGCAGCCCAAGCTCAAGTTACAAAGCCTGTACCCTCAAATTCTGGACAGAAAGCAAATACCATGTGCACACCAAACATTAGTTGCGGTAAATCACCTGAAGATACAAGTCAGAGTCAGGTTCAGTCCCTCTGATAGTGCTTTCATCAGATCTCACCCTAGTTTGCTGCCAGCCTCCTTGACCTGGACTTCTCCCTGCTTGCTCACACAGTGGTGGTGCCACACCAACTCCCCACAGCCCCAGCTGATCAATCCTCCTAATGGGAGCCACAGTATCCCAGTATGTCAGGGGTTGGAAGGGCCCTAGAAAGATCATCTCATGCAACCCCCCTGCCAGAGCAGGATCACCTAGACCAGCTCACACAGCAATGTGTCCAGGCAGCTCTGCAATGGCTCCAGACAAGGAGACTCCACAGCCTCCTGGGCAGCCTGGGCCAGTGCTCTGGCACCTGAACTGCAAACAAGTTCCTCCTCGTGTTAATACTAAACCTCCTGTGCTCCAACTTGCTCCCATTCCCTCTTGTCCTACCATTGGATGCCATTGAGCAGAGCCTGGCTCTCTCCTCCTGACACTCACCCTTCACATATTTCTAAGCATTGCTGAGGTCTCCTCTCAGTCTCCTCTTGTCCAGGCTGAAGAGACCCAGCTCTCTCAGCCTGTCCTCCTAGGGCACATGCTCCACTCCTTTCAGGATCTTGCTGGCCCTGTGCTGGACTCTCTCCAGCAGCTCCCTATCCTTCTGGAGCTGAGGGGCCCACAACTGGACACAGCATTCCAGGGGAGGCCTCCCCAGGGCACAGGAGAGGGGAGAAGAACCTCTCTGGCTCTGCTGGCCACGCTCCTCTTAATGCATCCTAGGATGCCATTGGCCTCTTGGCCACAAGGGCACATTGCTGCCTCATGGGCATCCTCCTAGCCACCAGCACTCCTAGAGCTTTTTCCCCAGGGCTCTTCTCCAACAGATCAGTTCCTAGTCTGTACTGATCCATGGGCTTGTTCCTTCCCAGATGCAGTACTTTACACTTCCCCTTGTTAAATGTCATTAAGTTTCTCCCTGCCCATGTCTCTAGCCTGTCCAGGTCACTCTGGATGGCAGCACAGCTCCTGGTGTGCCAGCCACTCCTCCATCCCTTACACACTTCAACAAGCAGAGCTGTTGTTAGCAAGGTTACACAATGCTGAACTCCAACTTAGCACTTGCCAGTGCCAGTATGGCAGGTCACATCTCTGGCATCTCCACCCACATCCACATCCTGGAAACACAACCAACTGGTGTCACATCTTCTGTTTGTGCACCAAGTGGGGAGGAACTGGTGCTAGTAAAGCCATATCAACCCAACAGATACCTCTTTGCACTTCCAAAACCCAGGTGTGGCTGTGCCAAGCTGCTCCTGCCCTGTGCCAAAGATGCCATGCTGACTGTGCTCCCTCCTACAGCATCCTGCAGAAACTAGCTCATACCACGTGCCTCCTGGCCACAGGCTCATCATTTTCTCCACTTTTGTTTTTTCTGGTAAGAGATGGAAAAAGCTGCTCACCTGAAATAAAAGGACTCTGGCTTAAAAACTGTCAGCTCATGCCCAGTGAGGTTTTCTGCTGCTAAATTTAAAACCTCAATACAAAATGAAGTTTCACATAGCAAGGTGCTACTTGCATATACTTCTTGTTCCTCAAGCTCCTCGAAGCATCAATTAAAAGTTAGCTGTCATTTAAATCTGGCTGCTGCAAATCTCCAGAAAAGTTAATGAAAAAAGCTGTGTCAGAAAGCATCAAGCGAAAGATCAAAGTCCTCAGGAACATGACTTATGAAATAGCAATGCATCAACTCACCAAAACAAACACAGCAAAACTACAAATCCATACAGCAGAAGCATGCCTCCTTTGTGAAACTATTATGGATAAGGCTGTATTATGTCTGTGGCTGTAATAAATTCCTATACCACTTTTATAACAAAAGGCTCTCAATAATTTTTGTCATATGAAAACCACAATGAGGACTACAAGAAAACTGGGTGTACTGTAAAAGAATCATCACATATTCTCCCCTAGAATTTCTGTTCAGATCTTAGTCTTTAAATCTGTGCTCTGTGGCTTTTAGAAAAATGATTTTATTAAATGAATGATATAATCTGTTTCTCTGAAGAAAAAGCATCAATAGGAACTTAAAGTAGTTCTAACACTAATGAAAATGGTTGGAGCTCAGAAAGCGCTTTGAGCATGAAAGCATTTCTAGTTTGAGTGGGGGTGTGCACACATACAGCCCATTTCATCACACCCAGCTGCCCTCATACTTCATGTAACTACACAGCCTGTGACAGTTACAGTCACTTAAGAGTTTCAATCCTTGTGGCTGTGTTTCTAGGGGATAGTCTAAAGTTCAAGGAGGTCTCAAAGAACACAAAAACTTATTTGTTTTTGACATGCAAAACTACTGCTCCTGAACAGACATCCCTCAAGTGCATATAGATGCATCCTTTGAAGCAAATGGAACAAGGAGCCATGCTGCACACAGTATCACAGTATCCCAGTATGTCAGGGGTTGGAAGGGCCCTAAAAAGATCATCTAGTGCAACCCCCCTGCCAGAGCAGGATCACCTAGACCAGCTCACACAGCAATGTGTCCAGGCAGCTCTGCAATGGCTCCAGACAAGGAGACTCCACAGGCTCCTGGGCAGCCTGGGCCAGTGCTCTGGCACCTGCACTGCAAACAAGTTCCTCCTCAGGTTAATACTAAACCTCCTGTGGTCCAGAACCATGGAGGTAACATACCCAGAGCTGCACCCTCCTGTGCAGGATCAGTCTTGGGCCACAAGCATCACCCACCATACGAGTCTAACAACTTCTGTACAAGAGTTGCAGACACTCTGCACAACTAAACCAGTAACATTCAGGCACAATCATTTCATGCCACAGCTTGGTAATCACTTTAGGGCAGTATAAGCCACCGTGGCCACCAAAGCAGCTGTCCCAGGCTCAATTCCCCCCACTCTCCCCCCTACCCCATTTTTTGTTGTTGTTGCTGTTGATTTTGTTCTCACTGGGGATTGAGCTTCCCTCCTGCAAATATGCCTGCGAACAAAAGGGAGGGAGGGAGATGGGAACGGGTGCCTGGGGCAGGCAGGAGAGATCTTTTCCATGTCCATGGCAGCTCAAACTGTTTGTCAAACAACAGCCGGAGTTGAGGCAACCAAGATGGTGTGTAAAGACCAGAAAGTACCTTCGAGAAACATACTGAATGCTATCAAAATAACCAAGTTCTACATAGACACATGAAGTATTTAAATGCTTTCACACCCATAACAAATTTTGTTTACTGCCCAGCGTTTAAACAGCTTTTTCTTTACTATTGTAAGATTGTTCCCAAACAGTGTGAATTTGATGTTGCAATGAATAGTAGCACTTCAACTCCTATTTACAACCCATTCAGTAACATAATTCCACAAATAGCATGCAAGATTTCCACATTTTAAGAAAGAAAACCTGTTCTTGGCTCAAAAGAAGTGGTGCAAATTAGCTGACAAAAATCACTTTTTGTTTTTCCTCTCTGATACAGAAAATTGAACAACAAAAAAAATCACTAATATGAAAAACTTTATTAAAACCATTAGAATCACCAAACATTGTTAACATCTCTCTTGTAATTACATGCAAAATGCTCAGTATCCAAGGAAACAGTGTAGTAATGAAGTTGGAGACTACTGTATAAATGTACCTTCTAAATCACCACCAAGAATGTCTATTCCAGACGGACTGGCCAGTGTATTAGTGTGTGACATCCTGATCACTTAGACATGCTACAGCTTAAAAACAAAAAGCTAACAAGCTACTTTTGCATAAAGGACTCTTTTGTCTGCCATGTAGGAACAGCCCCTTCTTAGCATCTAGTTACAGAGTTTCTCTGCAGAGTTGCAGATTTCTCTAAGCCCAGTATTCACCTTTATGAGAGTTGCTCAGAAATCCATAATGATGGGCACTAATTAAACTGCATAACCAGCAACAAATGAGGCAGAGATGCTGTCATCTGCTCCAACTTCTCAGCAAACTGAAATGTGCACCAGCAGAAATGGTGAGAGTCCACTCCACTCCGGAGCCTGCTGGTCTGAAATCCACATCATTAGCACCAAGTACTAGCACGAACTGACTTATGCCCACACTTGACTTATGCCCACACTACTAAAATTCATTTCAAAATGAATACTTATGCTCCACTATCAACACCTCATTCTCAGGGATGTTTCCTAAGAATACAGGCAAGTCTACAGCAAGGAAATCAACACAAAATTAGCTCCTGGTTTTTCATGTTAGCACCTAGATCATCATGCCAAATCCCTAGTTTTTAAGCTCAATTTCAGCCTGATTTCTGTGGCAGCTTATTCCACCCAACAACCACTGACTATAAACCAGTTCCAGTCAGGTTCAACTACTCCATCACTTTGTGGATGAACTTTGGTATTCCTCCCTTCCAGTACGTGTGACAGCTTTATAGCAGCACATACCTCAACACCCCTGCTTCTTCCATCAGATGCCCCTGTAATCTTTCTCTGTGACCTTTACATTCCCTTTGGCTCATTCTTTTCCATGACTGTAACAGCCTTTATATAAGCAGATAGCCTAAGCTACATACAGTATTGCTAGTGTGGCCTCAGACAGAGATAGCCAAGTGCTAGAATAACCTTGCTGCTCCTGCCCAACATCACATACAGTCATACAGCTGTGTCATTTTTTGGATGCTGTCAGGCACTGTGCTGATTTTGTTAAAAGAGCTCCATCACCTTCATGCTGCCTCCTCTTTTATCCCTTGTCTTCTGTGTTTTCACAAAATGTACTCCTTTCCCACCATAACCCTCATTGCCTTTATACGCAGATACAAAGGCAACTTGGCTGCCCCTTTCTTTCCACCAACACTGCTTTGGTGGGGTCTTGCATCTTTGAAACAACATTCACATCTTCTGTAAATTCTGTTGCTTTGCTTACACCTCCCCTCTTCCAGATTGCCATGGGGCTGAGCCTCATTTCTCACCACAGCAAACAGCTTCATCTCATGAAACACCTCATTGCTTTGTCTCATGCTTTCTTATCTCAGCCTCTGAAGCTCACTTTCACATACCACAATAACTGATCTTGCCCAATTAACCTTTTTAGCTGGTTCCTATGCCTAGGATGTTTTCTTAAAAGACTATAGAAATTAGGACCATAGCTTTCCTCTCACTACTCCTTTTTTCTCTGTCAATACATCCCAGCTGTACAGAATGTCCTAATGGCAATTTCAGCATTGTATCAGTGTATCTGCAAACCAGGCTTATAGTACCACAATAATCTTACCTTCCCTAGATCTCTCTTTAGATTGCTCTCTTTAAATCCCCTCTAATTTCATAAACGAGTTACAAGACTGGCTAAAAACTTCATTTTCTGAAGACATTGTACTCTTGTGCTTGAAGCAGTTGTGCACTCAAAGCAGACAAGCAAGTGAACTTCTCATTCTCACTCCATTTTACTGTTAGTGACAGCTCATCCACTTCACTAGCACTGGCTTTTCCTTTTGCCTATGACCAAGAGTGACCACACCAGCAATCTTGAGAATATCAATCCTCTCTCAAAATCCACATCAGACAGAATTACTAGGAGTACTACACTAGAGAAGTCAAAATCCAGCAATGGCCAAAAACTGTCAGCACTGTGGGAGCTGGAGCACCTCTTAGTCAGACACTTTCTGCTCAATGCAAAACAGTACTTAAAAGCTACAATTCCAACTAAAGCTGGTTAATACAGAAAACTCAAGCCCAGAAGAGTAAACAGACATTCCAGTAATCTTCCAAGATGCTGCTGCTTATGCAGACTCACTAAGCACCCACCAGCAAGGAAACACTGCGGCAGGGGGGGATTGAACTAATTTGATCTCTAAAAGGCAGGTGCTGGATGCAAAACTACAACTATTAAAGTCCATCTTCAAAAGGGTAGCTCTCCCAGTCAAGTAACCAGCATCCTCATTTCCAGAGGAGCAAAGCACCTATACCTCCATTCAGTGGCAATGTCACTCTTCACTACCCTGTGAAAGCTGAGCTCTTCACCTCTGCATTTTAGCTTACTTCTTGTGGCTCATACTTATCTGCCTGCCATGAATGTCGTGAGGTTTAATTAGTTTTGGTCTATAAAAGACACTGAGATCTCCCAGGAAAGCTGTATATGCATTCACAGTAGGATCCCTGCAAGACAATTTCCTTGCCATCCCTGGAGTAACTAGCACAAGCAGCCAGAGGACAACTCCAAAGACATGGTCCATGAAGCACTAAGCTGTCTGCAATCCTGGTCTGTATCGAGGATCCAAAATTCCAGCGGTAGCATGTTGGTGCAACACATGCTGAAACTGATGTGGGAGTTAACAGCAGTTTTACTGAAGAGTGCTGGCAAGAACATCATCATCAGCATCTTTCAGCACAAATAAAGTAAAAAGAAAGTACACCTTGAAATGGAAATACCAGAGGGGAAAATGGAAACCAACACCACTAACAAAAGTACCATATGGGTTTTGTAAGTATCCCCAATAGCTTAAAGGTGCCCAGACTTCTGTATTTATTAATTGGTTGGGACACAGATTTATTTATTTATGGCTCGGAAAAGAATTCCCAGCTCGGAGGCTTTCCAAAGAACAACCCTCCTCAGTTCTGCATGGCCACCTCAGCCAACTTGCCCTGCCATTTCTTATTCTGATGCTAATGCAGTTCAAACAACCCAACCCTGCATTTTTTATCTATGCAATAAGCCTATCTTTAGGTCACTTAGTTGTGCCAGTTTAAATCACAACATTACCATAGGAAAAAATCTGATCATTTCATTTACTTTTGGGGACAGTGAGGGGAGAAGAAAAAAGTAATGGTAAAAATGCCTTTGTTTGTGGTGCCTAATTCAAGTCCCACTGAAATCTGCATGGATTTAAACAGCAGCTGAGCCATGAGAAGTAACACATTTTAATTAAGACTTGCATAGCCACCTTCAAGGCAGAACACCCTAAAAATATCTGACCATGCATAGGCATATCATATTATATAAGTACATATATTATTAGGTCTTATCCAAAGTCTGCTGCAAGAAGGGCCAAGATCCCATTGATCTCTGTGGGTTTCAGCTCTCCCTCTTTTGTAAAACAAGGCTGGATTTTGCCACTCCAGCTTTCACAAGCATAGGGATATTCACAGGGCTTCTCACAAGAGGGAA
Organism: Bucco capensis; assembly: GCA_013396975.1. Classification (NCBI taxonomy): domain Eukaryota; kingdom Metazoa; phylum Chordata; class Aves; order Piciformes; family Bucconidae; genus Bucco; species Bucco capensis. Next base: position 176,845 of record VWZO01019645.1, on the reverse strand, counting down.
AACCAATGAAGTTGAAGTCATCCATGAGAGTTGCTGGATTTATTCCAGATGTGGACCTGGTTTTAATTAATTTGGAAGCATTTGAAGTATTCGCTCATTAAATTTGCTTTTCATTTTGCACATGCATCTAAGAGAGTAAGAAAACCCAAAACTGAAGCAAAAAATCAGGTCTTCTTAAAAACACTGACACAACCTTCACAAAAATTCAACTCACATGAAGATAAAAGTTACAGGACTGCCATAACTACACCAATATCCAAAGCATGCAACTCCTTCACTGCCCATCCCCAGGAAGCTCCACCTTGACCTGCAGGATTCACTGGTTGGGAGCTCTCCCATCTCCACTCAGCTCTGCAACTTTCTACACAGGATACTTCCCAGTCAGCTCATCCTCATCCCCCTGGGCAATACTTGAAGCTCAACATACCTGTCCTCTAGAGAAGTACGAGACAACTTACGGTACAGCTATGTGCCAAATCGTCATTACTTGTAATAATTTAGCATATGATCACACAGAAGAGGATGCAAGCAGCCAAGACTGGAAGAAACATGCTTCCTTCAACTTTTGAATTCTTAAGTCAATGTCCACCAAGCCACTTGTCACCATTCAACTCCAGTTAAAGCAATCTATGAGCACACTGCAACAGATGTGAGTAGCAAACAAAAATCCTACAGCCTCCTGCTTTTGCCAAGTTTACATGAAAAGCTCCACTGCAGAGCTACAAGAGGGAATCTAGACACCTGCACCAAGGCTGGGCCCATTCCCAACCAAGTGAGGCAAGGTGGAGGTTGAGCACATTGATGCTCAGGCAAGTCTACACACAGAAAACCACAGATCCTCCAGCACAACCAAGTGTAGACACACGTGTGCTGTATCTAAACTTCTAACAGGATCCCATTCACCCCAGAAGCACTCCTTGAGGAAGAGGATCTGCATCAGCCCATGCCACGCCCCACACAACCACTGCTGGATGCTCCCAGCACCTAGAGAATCCAGGTGAGGCCGGCTACACGTCCAGCGCACACTGCAAACGCCAAGGTAGACAGGCAGCCCCGTGTCTGGGGCTCGGTGGCCCCAGCCGTGAACCGAACGCAGCTCTCGTCTGCCCTCTAGCGGCTGAGCCTCCACAACCGCCTGCACGTCTGCTGCTGCCGCTGCAACGGCGCCAAGGGCTGGAGCATGTCTCCTGGCAAAGCCACCACAAACTGAGCTTCTACGTCTCCCGAGCCCGGGCTAGGTGCCATGGCAGGCACGGGTCTGATGCCCAGAGAAAACGCACCAGGCAGAAACGAGCACATCTGGGCAGAAGCACAGCGCTTCTGCTTCCAGAGGAACCCAAGAACCCCGGCTGCGAGACGAGGCCAGCAAAATCACCATTCAGGAGGAAGAACCACAGCTAAGTTCAGGACACAGTTATCTTTTCGTTATTTCTCAGCGACCTGAAAGAATAAGGTATTTGGTAACTATGAAACTTTCCAATTTTTCCTGCCCAAAGACTATGTTTTACATTGGACAACAATGGTTTTGTCACGAGTGGTCAAAATCAATTCTAGTGATGAGCAGACAAGTCACTCTCTCAAGAGTTTGCTGATCAATTTTACCATGTGCTACCAAACTCTGTGTGATGCTTTCATCTTCAAAACCACCATACACACATTAAAAAAAAAAGCCAAAACTTCAGATTTCTTCACAAGTCATCGGGTTTTTGTTGTTTAAAAAACCAAGCAGGAACTTTCAAGTTTCTTTCCTTCAGTTGCCAGTGCTAAAATATGCTAACAGCATTAAGACAAGGGACGACTTACAGAGCTCACAATCTGTATTCAGCATAATTAGCAGATGCCAATTTAACTTATTACTGGCTTCTTCCTCTCTATATTATAAAAAGATTGTCAATGAAAACCTGTTATCTAAATGACTGTTTTCTCCATGCTGATATAAAGCAACAATCATGGGAAAATAGAGTCACAGAGCATGTGTTAGGAAATATCTGATTTTGAAATGACATGATAAACAGCTACAGTAAAGAAAGAAATTAACGCCTGCAGACAGGACTTTTCTCTCTTCCTTCACACTTGGCATTTTTAGACTGGTTTTAAACTAATTACATATTTGGTGGCATTCCTAGTTATTCAAATAAGCAATGCAACATTCAAGGTAAAGTGATACTATCAAATGAGGTTGCTCAGCTGTCTCAGCCACTGAGCATTTCAGAGCGTGAAAAATGAACACCCTTAAAACACATTTTCTAGGCAGAGAACTAACAGCTAAGAAGTAGGAACACAAATACCTGAGAAAGAAACTAAAGCAAGCCCTAAAAAATCAGCGCTTCCAAAATACCAAATAATGGACCAAGTCGCAGCTAACGGGACAGAGTGCACTTCTGCCTGCCTGCAAAGCTGAAACACATTTTATAAGACAAAGCCCTCTTGAACTACGAGGCTGTTGAAAGATGCATCCAGCACACAGATGAAAAAGCAGTGCACACCAAGGTTGTGGATTAAACAGGTTTCTAAAACACAAACGATATAATGATCCAGTCCAAGCATCATTTACTGCTACTTCTGCTTGGGGAAGATGCCTCCCTGCTGACATTTCTGCATATTACAATGCATGCAAAAAAAATATTTTAATAAACTATCTTCTGACTCTCAGGGCTAAGTTGAAAAGCCTTGTAAGGCTATGCTTCTCCCCAGCTTTAATCGATTTCAGCTATAACTTCATTTGTTATGCCTAACATGCAGTGTAAACTTCACCCTGCCCAAGAATTAAGGAAAAAAACCCAACTTTTCATCCTCTCCCATAAGCAGCACATGCAAAGCACAAAATAGAACTACTGCACACATACCCCCAATTAAATTGGTCTCTGTGGAAACTAATAACTTTCCACAGTATGCACTGTAATCCAAGTAATAATTTTAAACAGGCATAAGCTGCAGTGTGCTGAACTAAGGCATTCTTACCTTGCAAAGAGTGCTTGAAGATGTTTAGTTACAGTAAAAGAGGAGAACGTGCCTGTTGCCAAGTATTTCCCTGTGAAGGGGATATGTTTTACCCCACACATGCGCACGCACACACAAACTGAGTACCTGTGCTTCCTAGGTAGAGAAAGAGGACCAGAAAAGATAAGCAGCAGGGATAATGCTCCAGCTTCGTGTCTCAATCAGTAGCCAGGAACAATTTGAGATGAAAAGGGAAAAAATTCCAAGAAACCGTATTTTTCCCCTCCCCTGGATGCAAAGAACTCTGCTTGGCTGACCTATAATACCTTAACACAAGAATCTTCATAACCCACTCCCTCTCCTGAGCTAGTTAGTTTGTATATGTCAAATGACACTGCACAAACAATGCACAAAGACTTTTACATAAAACATTAAAGAATCCCTTACCTTTTAGTCAGAATAAGTGCCAGATAACAGGCATGAGAAACTCAGTTGGCACAGTTGCTGTACATATTTCTCTGTGGACTTCTCCTGAGTGGTCCCAAATGCACTGAACGTAAAAAAACCTCCAACCTGCCTGCTTCATTCTTCAGCAACAGAGATACATGCTGTCACGGTAACACAGGCACACAAAAAAAAACCAACAACAAAAAGAACCACAGATCTTAGTTTTTAAGCCTTTTGTGCTTATAGGGAATAAAAAGAATGAGTGGGAAAAGAAGGAACAGAGCAAACACTTTTTCTAAGAGAAATCTGCTCTTAGCTGGAGAAGTAACCCCAGCACTGAATCATTCAGTTTGAATTTCCCTGTTTGCAAGCTTCTTGGGAAAAATATATAAAAAATATCAGTCTTCAGGGGAAAAAAAAAAATCAAATGCATGGATGGGGGAAGGGAGAGGAGGAGGGTACTGCTCCTATGTGACATACATATGGAATGAGCATTAGAACAATGCTGACAGGACAGCTAACCAACTGCACTCTGGGGCAGCAGTTTTCAAAGCAGAGCTTTTGCAGCTTTGCAGAAAGGGGAGGAAAACAATAAAGAAAAAAAAAAGCTTTCCACAAAGGGAGGGAGGGGGGGTGTAGAAAAAGGGAAGAAAAATAATAGCAAAGAAAGGAGATTAGTGCAAGAAGAACTAGCAGACTAAAAATAAACCACCGAGTTGCCTAATTTCTGCTAGGGGGGCGGGTGGGAAACGCGGCGACTGCTTTCCAGCGCTGCAAGCAGAAGCCTTGATGTCTAGTGCACTTACATTTTATGCGGCGCACAGTGGGTCCCCTCCTCCCCGCCTGCCTGCCTCCCTCCTTTCTTCCCTCCCTCCGTTCCTCCCTCCCTCCGCCCTCCCTGCCTAGGAAGCTCTCCTTCCCAGGGGACAAGAATTCCAGTGGACCCAATTAACACTGTACTTTGCTTGCTCCTTGCTATGATCGATATTAAGTAAGCCGAGTTTTAGCAGCACCGAAAAATAAAGCAGCCATGTAATGTGCACCTGATGGAGACTGTGGGGTTTCCCCCTATACACACTTCCCCAGCTTCAAAACGATCCAATGCCGGGGGGGTGTGGGGGGAACACCCAAGCAAACGTGCCAGTGCCACAAGCTGCATCAGCTATTTCTTAGAAGTTGATGGACGCTGAACATCAGGTTGCTCGTTTCGCTACCTTCAACAGCACTTTAATAACGCGGATTTACAAATCAATGGAAGGAATCCAAAGGTTCACAAACAGGCTCTTTCATCAGCTCTGCTGCCTGACCATTCAGGAAGTTTGCTGAAGGGGTCTGGGGGCTGTTTTGCCAGCACACTTGTTTTCAAGGGACACCCAACAACATGACCTGTTTGGTTTGGTGAAAGAAATGCAGGAAGAGGTTCAGTGCTTTGAGGGAATGCAGCCTAGTGTGTTTACTGCTTCATTCCCGCAGCACGTGCAGCGAGGCAGCCTGCAAATGGCAAATGATTCTCATTTGAACTGGGAAGTGCTTGGGAGGCAGTCACCTTCTTTGGTCCTGTTTTGCCTGATCTATCAATCAGAGATTGCCGTGTAAAAACAATCTACTACAGGCTCTCTCTATAGAGCAAAAGCAATTACTAGCATTAACTCGTCGTTGCAAATTAATGCAATACAGTCCACAACTGATGGAGTCTGCCTGCAAGCCATTCATCTAAGAATAAACGGGTAGCTTGCTTAAATCCAACTGGTTTGAAAGTCTCAGGTAAAGAGCTCCCCTTCACATATATTTATTTGTGTTTGTGAAATTCGGTGGAAAGAAAAGAAAGCCTTATTTATTTGCTGGGTCCAGTACAATTCCAAGCTAACAATATCCATCAGTGAACCTGCCTACAAATACAGGATTTCACTATCAGTAGTTGCTTTTCCTTTCTTGTTTCTGGGGTGGCCATGATCTTCAAACAAAACCAGATAAATAGCATTGAGCAATATCCTTGATTGAACAGCTGGGCTGACCAGTGACTTGAATCCATCTTGTTAAATTAATGTAAGATTGCATTTCCATACAAATAAGATCAATTAAAAATAGTCATAAAACCACACTACCAAAGGCAGTGAAGAGTTAAATTAATTAACTCAAAAAGCCTCCTATTAATGTTAAGGTTACGAGAGCGAGAAAAAACCCAACAGCAGGACAAACTGTTAGTTGGTGACTACTAGCAGTAGCTCCAAATGTCACACTGTTTGTCACAAATTCTTTATGATGCCTAGTAACATCCTTCACAGTTAGATGTATATGGAGTAGGCAGAAATTCCAAGCACTGCTCAACCATCCCAACAGATATCACAACCCAAAGGCATATTTACATGGGAAGACCTAAAAGAGCATAGGTATAATGTTTATGCACAGGAAGTACATCTTTCTTGAACTAGAGTAATTCCATGCTCCTGTACTCATGATGAAGATGCTGCACTTCACATGTATTGATTTCACAAGTATAATGTAGATAACATCTATTTTTGGTGCAAGAAGGGTCAGAAAAGAAGCACCCTTGAGTAACATGGCACTAAGCAAGACAACACTGGCTTGCAATCTGAAAGAGGAAAACAAAAGAACATTCATAGGAAATCACAGAAAATTATGCAGATCTTCATGCTTTATAGTCATTATCAACCCAGCACCACAGTATGGCAACCATACTCCTATCTTTGAAATGAGATAGAGAGATTGCTGATAGCATCAACCTGATGGTCCAGAGTCTGCAAAAACACATTACCCTTCTAGTTCCCCACTCTAAATTAGAGGGCAATGTCAACTGAAGTGTCCCTGAAAGTGGCCTCAACTTTGTACAGAATGCTTCCCTTTGCAAGGGGATCAAAGCACTTTGCAAGTGCTGCAGAATAGCAGGGAACTGATTCCAGGCTTTTCAAAGCACTTTGCAAGTGCTCTGAGATCCCATTTGAGTGAGAGAACACATACATTCCATCTGCTCCAGAAAACGTGCCCACCTTCCATGAATGTGTGAAACACAAAGCCAAGCTTCAGCCAGGATAGCTGAGGAAAGCCCTGCAGCAAAGGGAAAGCCCCTCCAAGGGCACCCAGCAATGGCCCTCCTCCCAAAACTGCAGGCAAACTGCTGAAGACTTCAAACCCCATCTGACAAAAGGCAGGGGAAACTCACCCTAGCAATCAAACTATTTGCACAGAAAAACACTGTAATGAGGATATAATCCACTGAATACATCCAGGCTGCACAGGTCCAGTGGGCAGCTGCATTTTGGGAAAGGTTGAGGTTTACAGCCACAGAGGGGATTGTAAGTGCTCTTGGAACCCATAAATGATCCATCAGTTGATCTGTCATCTCAACACTCCTAGGCACTAGGAAAGTCTTTATTATCCCCATTTTAGAGATGATGATTTGAACACTGAAAGCCTAAACTGCCTCCCCAAGGAGATGCAAGAAGTGCTGGAGAATAGCAAGGAACTAATTCCAGGCTTTTCAAGACCCTTAACTGCAAAGACTGTTGTTGTTTCAAACAGAAGCAACTGAACTTGACATATTTTGAAAGTCAAACCATTTGTTCTGTAAAAAAGGTATCAGCAGCATTCTCATCTACTCCCAAGTATGAATCAAAGCACAGATCATTGCATTTAAGGAGCTCCTGTGCTGTTTAAGATATCCAAATGTGCATATGTATCGGCCCAAGTCAACCCACTACAGCATACCAATAAGTTTTATTCTAAGTAAAAATTCATAGTTCACATCATTTTACTAGAAAATAATTTGAACACAATTCAACAATTAGAATTACAGTCCCAGTTTGGCAGGACATTTCAAGCCAGTGGGGAACTACATGGAAGAACACCTCATCTGTGTGAAGAAAAATGGATAGAAAACATTTCTCAAAATAAGCAAGTATGCCAGTATCAGACCAGGTTATCAGTTAACATCTAGTTCAAGGAAAAAATCATGGGTGCCACAGTGCAGGTCCTTGTCCCTAGGTCCCAGCAGAACAACCCTTGCTGCTGCTGGAGGCAAGGACACAGGAGTGTGTTGCTTGCCCTTCCGTGGGCCAGAGGCACCTACAGAGGTCTCCCATGGACGTTCAGGCTGGTGAGCTGCCTGTGCTGTGTGGAGGTCCTGCTCTCCCACCACTGCCCCTGCACTCCCCATGCACGAACAAGCCTCAGAGATCAGCATCACCCAACCCATGGGCCCACCACTGCTGTCACCATCACAGCTGCTACCCTGAGGATACCAAAACCAAACCACAGAACAGCACCTTTTTAGTTTAATGTAATTTGGAGGAAGCACGTATGCTTGCATTGTTCTCAGCATTTGCTTTATACATTAAAGCCAACTCTTTGAAGAGCACCTAACAGAAGGTCAGGCTGGAAAGATGCATCAAAGAAAAGAGCTGTTGCCAAAAGAAAAAGAAGTCAGTATCTACTACCTGAGGGCAGGAACTAGTAACTGCTAATGGGTCAGTACCATATGAAGATCCTTCTGTTTCCTTCTTCAGAAACTACACTGGGCAGTGTCAGCATTTAACACATGTTTTAGAGCACTAGACTCTGTCTTGGTGTTCCCCAAGAACTGAAATGGCCAATGTGGGAGATTAGCTACATAAAGATCCACAGTGCAACACAATTTGTAGCAGCTAATCCACTGTATTAAAAGCATCTTCAGCTCTGCTCATTATCTAAACCTCCCAATTCACATGTTCTCAAAGACTACAGCCTTTGCCACTATTTAAAGTTGCTTACCTTTTCTTTCTAATATACTCATTTTGATTATTAAAAAGGCAAATAAACTGGTAGGGTTTTCTCTCTTCCTTTCTATTGGGTTTTGTACAGTACAATAAATACCACAGACTGTAAAAGAAAAACATTAAAGAAAAAATAAACTTTGGCTTCAAAACATCAATACTTAGAAACAAGGGTGAACATGTGGTGCTGTGGTCTTTGCTCAAGAATGTGAAAAAATGTCTGTGGATATTTTAAATATTTACCAAATGGAGGGGATGTGTATCAGGTTGCAGGGCTCTGGATTACACACGCTTTCAAGAGATGATGATTCATGTGGATCTACATCAGTAGGCTGGGAGGTTTTGCTTTGTTCTTTTTAATTTCTAATTACATTTTAGTAGCAGAATAAACAGAAAGTACACATAAAGCCAGAAACAAAAGCTGAAATAAAGGAAAAGCAATCTTTTAAGGCACTTAACATCAGAGAAGGTTAGTCAGCCAATTACGATTTACAACCACACCATAAACCATGGTGAGGTTCAGCTAACTAATGCCCTGCACCATTATGTAGTGAGTACCAAAGGTAAAAGGCCAATTTCCTATTTCAAAACTGGGTTTCAGCAACATGCAGCCTCCAGTCTGTGGGGCTGGGGATTGCCTCCACAGCTGCATCCATCTCAGAGGCCCAGCAAAGGCAAACAGAGCTGCGGTGCCTGTCCAAGCACTTCCATGCCTGGGCTCTTCAGGAGGTGTCTGTACCCCCAGTCAGCTATGCAGGGCTCACTGCACTCTACACAAAAGCAACTATGCTCCCAAGGCAGTCCTGAGCAAGATGAACCAGCATTTGAGTCATCTCATTTAAACCTTCATGCTGCCAACAAACCCTGCAAAGGAGAGTTCTGTAGACTGGAGTTTAGCAGTGTGAAATCAGAGCCTGGCACAATTTTGCACCAAAGTGCACAGGCCAGCAGACACACATGGTGCACAGGAGGTCCCTCCAGCCACCAGCAAATGTATATTGGTCCTGAAGCTTTCTGCATGTCCTGACATCTTTTTAAGGTGCCTGATTTTCACTAACTACAAAGACACTTTATTGCAACTGACCAATCTTATGCAATTTTCACATCTTTTAACTCCTTAGTCAGTGGGTACAAACTAGACCTTCCTGAGAAAGGTACTGCGAAACAAAGCACAAACTTTAAATGCAATAGCTATTTCTCACCATTTGCACCAGAGATGCTCTTGCTCTGTACTAGGAAGGTGCTGATGCTGTACCCACAAATCTAACTGCAGCACAGATAAGCAAATCCAAACTAATTTTAAATTAGACTGAGCAACATGGCTATTCACACCAGTGAAGCTACAAATATCAGCACAGACCACATAAATCTAATCAGGATCCAGGAGACTCTGACCACTGACCATACCATGATAAAGCATCTGTTACTATGGCTTCATGGCAACCACAGCCACCGAGCTTGGTTCAAGATAGCTGGGACACTTTCCCCTCCACTCACTGCAGCATTTGAAATATCTGCAATTTACTGGGGAAGAAAGGAGCTCCTTCTGGAATGAACTGAAAGTAAAGTAAAAAGAAAAAAAGAAGAAATGCATATGACTTGACTTTAACTACTTGCTTGTGGCTCCCAGATATTGCAGGATGGCTCCTGGCCCTGCTGAGTGTGCAGTGAGCCTGGAACAATGCTGTCAAACTGGCACAGCCCTTCCTACCATGTGTTTAGGGTTACATGATATGCACCCCTCTCCTACCCTTGGTCCTGCTCACACTGAGCCCTACCACAGGACAGCTCTTCTCTAACAGCTTTTCTACACTACCCCTCCAGTCTCCTTTCTCAGCGCACAATGAGGTAACCGTGCTGCAGTTGCTCCCCTGTAGCAAGAAAACCTTCTGCCATTGCTCCAGCTTGGCAGCTCAGGAATGAAAATAAGTAAGAATAAAAGCATTACAAGTACCTAAGTAAATTGCTATGCAGTGGTCTGTGATTCCACAGAGAAAAACCCAGCTTATATGAGGATACGGCTCCAGAGCTAATTTTGGTTACTGATACGTCAGGCCCCTCTATAGGATATTGGCATACAACATGGAATATATTTTAAGTGCCACTTTGCTTGAATATATACCTCTAACACATGCTAATAACAGTTTAAATGTAAAACCCTGCCACGTTACAGCTGCTCACAGCTATTACTTTTGAAGACAGAAAGTAACTGCTAAGCATCATTCCTCAGCAATGGAGAGAGAATGTGGGAAAAGAGATGGATGGATTTGGCAAGAGATCCCAAATGCCTAGGATTTCAGTCTCCTGCTCACTGCAGGCTTGCACAGTTGACTCCTCCAGTTTTATTTTAGCAGTAACTTTTCTGAATGTCTTTTGCAAGCCAGCTCAAGCCAGTACAAAGCATGGTGCATCCCACCAGCACAACACAGCCCCTGTGGTCAGGCAGTCAAAATCCCCACCAACACATTTTCAGAATATACATTACATCAGATTTATCAAAAGCACTCCTTGTTATATATGGACAACATCTCTTCTAGCAAGATACAATTTGCAAGGGGTCTTCAGACACATCAGGAAGGGATGCCTGCTGAGCTCACCTTCCCCTTTCAGGGACATCCCTGAATCCTAGACTGGTTTGGGTTGGAAGGGACCTCTGGAGCTCATCTAGTCCAACCCCCCTGCACTGGGCAGGGACATCCCCAACTAGAGCAGCTTGCCCAGAGCCCTGGCAAGCCTCACCTGCAATGCCTCCAGGGATGGCAACTCAACCACCTCCCTGGGCAACCTGGTCCTGTGTTCTACCACCCTTGTGGTGGGGAACTTCTTTCTAATGTCCAGTTTAAATCTACTCCTCTCCAATTTAAAACCATTGCCCCTTGTCCTTTCACTGCAGGCCTTTGCAAACAGGCCCTCTGCAGCCTGCTTGGAAGTTCCCTTTAGGCACTGGAAGGTCACTAGTAGGTCCCCCCGAAGTCTTCTCAAGCTGTAGCTCAAATATATTAGTCTCAGACTAAACAGGCAAAATGATAATGCTCACCTCAATAGCCTTGTTTTCAACTGGTTTGCTATTGCTTTTCTCACCAAAGCTCTTTCCCCTCTCTCACATCCCCATATAAATTCTTCTATAAATTCTTCATATTCTATGATTTGCTTATACTGGTCTCAGCTGCTCCTTAGAGAGAAAGGGAGAGAAAATAAATAGAGACAGCACTCTAGAAGATTCAACATGACCAGTCTGAAGGACCTGCTATCAGCAGAGAGTGGATTAGTGTAACTACCTTACAGTTCTGACAGTTTCTGTCATCTGCAGAAGAGATGTTCTCTGAGCTCCACCCTATTTGCTAAATGCTATCAAGTGACAATTCCCATTCACTTGGGGAAGGCTTCCTGGAGCAAACTGCATGGGACTTTACAGAGACTTGAATTCCTTCAAAGGAGGACTTAGTATTACTTCTTCAAAGGCTGCAAAGGTTGGTTGCCATGGTTGCTGAAGGTTAAATCTGGTGGTTAAATCTGGCAGGGCTGATGTCTTTATCAAAGCCAAGCACCAACTCTGGGAACAAGTCCTGAAAGGCTATGCATGCTCCACAAAAATAACTTCAGGCCTAGAGGTCCTGGCAAAAGAGCTGGAAGGGAGCATGTCAAAAACTGATGTACTTTGATAGAAAAAGGTAACTGGGCTTGTCTAATCTTGGTGGACTGGTAGGAGTGAAAGAAATCAAACTTCCCAGTAAAAGGGGAAAATAATTCCCCTGTCCTTAGACAATCCCATATTATTGTTATAAGATATGAAAATGTACAGCTTCATCCATTTCCCTAGCAAGTTTTCAACTGCCTAAACCAACACAAGGAAGAACTGAGAAAAGCAGGGGTGGGTAAGTTTTTGTTGCCTTTGTTTTATCTTGGGAAGGACACTTACCAGTGTCCTAAGCCATTCTGAACCCATCCTTCCTCAATAAGTGGAAAGACCAAGAGCAGGGCTGGGACATCCACTACAGGAGAGCCCCAAAGGACAGAGCAAGGAGCAGTACCATCCCCACCATGTGTGCCATGGCTCAATGACCTCTACTCCAAAACTCAGGTTGGAGTTTTTAGCTTATACATTGATACTACAGTTCAAATCTAGACTGCACAGCTCCTTAACACTGTTTTTGCTCTTTTACACAGAATAAAAATGTTAGAGCAAAGACCAATGTCACTTGCACTGAGTCACCTCCCATCCCATCTGAAAACAGTGAAAACCCAGCAAAAATGTGACAGAAGGGAGAACTGCTGCCCACAATATGCAGCACTACACAAAACCAGAGTAATGGGATAACACTCAGCACATCCTGAGAGGTTCATGTTGTGGCAAACGATGGAGACAAGATCAAGGTTCACCATATAGAAAGCACAGACTTCAGTTTGTTACTCAACTACATGCTACATGCATAGTTGGCTTTATGGATGTTCCTGGCAGACAATGAGAGGGGAAGCCATCCCTTAGGGCAGCTAAGTGCTCCACTTTGTATATCTTTACGTGTTTGTCAAACACTTAGACACTACAGGCACTTAGAATCCTTTAAATAAATAAGATGCATTGGGTTTATTCAGCCCAAAAGGCAGAATATCAGGGCGTGTTAACTACTTTCAGTGGTGATTATAACAGGATATGGGGCATAAGTACAGCCAAAAGAAAATCCTAATTAAAATAGGGTAGCAGAGAGAAAGCAGAGGAAATGTGAGGCTGACTGAATTGCAATCTGAAAGAAATCAGAACAGTAGATCTGAGACTTGTTCAGATCATAAGTTAGAGGGGGGGAAAAGGCACCTCCCATTTTACTATGATTGGGCCAGCTTACAGTTCATTACAGGGAATCCAGGATAGGCAATTGTGTAATCAAGAGCCAGATGACTTTGCTCATTTGTAATTAATTCAGAGTACTTTGAAAGTGAGCTTAGAAAATAGCTCAGTGCTTCCCTTTAAGGAAATCTCTTGTAACACTTTTGCAGGGCACCAGAAACAAAGTTGTTCAGCTGAAGACAAAAGGGTTTCTCCTGACATAAACAAAGAAGGTGTTACCACAGGCAGTGAAGCAGAGAACATGGCCCATCTTGAAGGAAGGCTTTCATCTAAACACTAATTTTGCAGGAAGAAACATCACTCTGGACTGGTTTACACCATTTTAAGGGTTAAGAGAAGTCGCAGTACCTTATGGACCGAGATGCAGACGATTCAGTCTTCTATTTACTGTACAGAGAAAATTGCTTCCTTTGAGGCAAGCATGACTTTTTGACTCCAAAACCACAACCAGCACATCCACCTACTCAGAGCACTTGGCAGAAGAGTACATAGAGTACAGTTGCATTGCCTCCCATAGAGTCCTCCACCTTCCCCAGCCACTGCACTGCAAACCACGTCGACAGCAGAGCCCTGCAGCCTGGCACTGCTCATTTGTTCAGATCCTCAGGTATTCATTAGCTGTCCTGTGCCCACACAAATAATTCAGAAAGTTAAATGCTGCTTTCTGTTCTGCATAGTTACTAATTTATCTACACTTAGTTTTTCATCTGTAATTCACATTGACATTAATGGAGAGACAAATATGTGTGTAACAGAACAGAGGCAGACTAAAAGAAATGAGAAAAAATGTCACCAGAAACCAATTATACATTGAAAACTGCACAGGGGGAACCACCAGAGTGTTAAAATCAAGTGACAAGGAAAATGTACCAAAACCACACTTGGGTCTGGGGGAAGAAGGGAGTGCTGGGACAAAGTTGCTAGCACATGCAATCAGTCTCAGCCTCATGGAAAAGGATATAAATATTTAGACATGAACAGACCTCTTAAAATACAGTTGCAGAGTCTGCTGGCACATGGACAAACATACAATGAGCCCACCAATGTGGAGACACAAATCAGGTAAATCAGACATGAAATTGGCAGGCAGCACAGCAAGATGCATCTCGTAAAGGCAAAAATGTGTTCACCACCAAACATGAACACGAATTTTCCAAGACAACCTGAAGCTGCACTGTAAAAGAAATAAACATGAAATATTTAAGGCTGTTCACCTAAAAGCTATCACTTGGAGCACACGGTGGCTTTTCCCTCCACCAGCACTCTTCTTGCTACAACAAAAAAAGAGAGCTTTAAAGAGAGATACTTGAACAATCTTGCTACTCTGAAAGCTGAACATCTTCCCAGATGGCCCTGAAGGAGTTAACTGCTTCAGAGCTCAGATATTCTCCTTCCCATGTATCATGATAAGTACTAGAAGATTTATGTGCAATGAATTTCCAATTACTGATCTGCACCAGCTGGGCTGTCAATCAGCCTGCCTATACAGTGCATCTCTTCACCTCCCCATGTTCTCCTTGAACATAGAGGCTCCTTCTCCCCCTGTGAGTACACACAAAGGCATGGAATTCCCACACTTCTATCAACTGGAGTAAGTTAAATGCTGCTTTGGACTTCCCTTGCTCCTCCAGTCTAAGATAGACATTATTTTCTTATCATGGTGTCCAGGAGAACAATTCCAGTGATGAGACATTAAATACTATTTTAAAAGCAGAGTGATATTTCCTCCAAGGCTTTTCCTATTAGCAGACATTGGCAGGGAATGCAGGGTACAAGGGAAATCTGAGAGGGAAGGCCTAGAATAAGGACCTAAAATTCTCCTACATTGGTACACGAGGTCCAGATACAAGGACTAAAAAGAAAACTCACTGTCCTATTCAAGTCTTTAATTATGATTTTGCCCAGGTAAAAAAAAAAAAAAGAATAAGGTAGCCAACTAGGTATGGTAACTCCCAGCATCTCCAAAAAGCTCCTCAGATTCATCTAGAAGGTATTATCTACCAATACATACTAAATTCCTTCATGGGGGGGGAGGGGGGTGTCAGTTCAGTATACATGAAGAGTTCATGAAAACAGGTATCCTGCTCAGGGTCACTATCCTCCCTATTTTAATGGGACTATTATTTCTTTCTTTAATAGTCAGAGTTGCTCTTAGCACCAACACACATCCTTTACCTCATTTCTCAGCCACATGACTAATGGAAATGCTGAATCAATAAAGCTTTGCAGAGCAACACTAAGCAATACAACCAGTGATTAGATCTTGTTTTCAATAGAGAATTCAGCCTGAAGAAAGGTAATTAAGAAAAAACAACTAACCACAAAGCTCAGAATAAAAAATATTTCCCTCTCCTGTTTTTTTAAGATCTCACTAAGCCATATCCTTGAAATTAAAAAAAAAACCCACAGGAAAAAAAGAAACACAGACATGGCATCATCCTTGAAACTGTGCCTGTTACAACATGATATTACCCCAGGCTGTTGTTTTTGCACCTGCATTTCACTTCCTAACCTGGGTTACAGAGAAGATGATTCTTGAAAGGTTAATTAGCAGCTACATAAACAGCAGATCCTGGCTCTGTACTGGAGTGAATGTGCTTTACTTTACTTTGAAGGCTGAGCAACCTGTAAAGAGCAGGGCTTTGAGATACAGCACCAAGCCAGATCCTCTAGCGGGACCCATAAGTTTGTTGTTGCTGTAGAGGCTTTCGCAGAGCTCTCTGGAAATTTTCAGCCAGGCTCCACTGCCTATAAATAGAGAGCTCCAGCCCCCGGGGGCTGCGTGGCTCTGTGCTGCTGGTGTGCTTGCTCTGAGTTGCTAAGGAGATGGCAGAGCGAAGGCTTGCAAACTGAGGGGGGGGGGGAACCGGGAGGAAAGCAGCACCGCTCCGGGGTTGGGCAGAGAGCCAGGGAGGTATCCTCCTGAGAACACCCTCTGGATCAGGAAAAAAAAGGATGGAGATTCCCCCTCAGCCTGACAGAGGCCAGATGCTGGGAATGTCAGAGCAGGCATTCCCATCAACAGAATCCTGAATAATTATTATATACCATCAGCTGTCTGGGTTCTCATAGCATTTCCGTTTCCTGAATCCAGACTTAGGTTCTTCATCTCAGAGTAAAGTAATTATAGCTTAGATTACACAGCACCATCCAAAAGGAAAGAGTTTTTGACTCTTTTATTCACTTCTTTGTAGACTTGTGAATAAAACTGATATGCAAAAAGTCAAGCTTTCAACAGTAGCACTGGAACAAGCTACCTGAAGGAACTGAGACTAGGATGACCCCTCCTCTTGCACAATCTGTCTCAGATCTGAGGAGGGTAGATTTAAGTTGGATATTAGGAAGAAGTTCTGCATGATGAGGGTGCTGAGCCACTGTGCCAGGTTGCCCAGAGAGGTGGTGGCAGCCCCAGCCCTGGCAGTGTTGCAGGCCAGGCTGGCTGGGGCTGGGAGCAAGCTGCTCTAGTGCTAGCTGTCCCTGCCCATGGCAGCCACAGGGCTTGGAACTAGATCATCTTTAAGGTCCCTTCCAACCCTAACAATTCTATGATCTGAACTAATTCATTCATCCTGAGCTAGAGGATGCCAGAATGGAGCCCGAGTTTGGGTCAAGACATGGCAGAAAAACAAAGGTCATCTTGAATTAAGGTTGTATTTAGCTACTCTTGTCCACTTCAGCTGGTCAAATTACATCTCTAACCAGAAGATGAATCCCATCACTCTGATAGCAGTAAACATCAGCAAGACTGAGTGCACACCCTGAAAAGAGGAGGTTTTGTATTTCCAGAATAAACAGAGATATGATTTTACAGCATATATATGGCTTACTTAAAGTTTATGCAGAAGCAACTTTGCAATTGCTCCTGGTGGACTGGGAAACTGCCTGAAGATAAAGCTAACTACAGAAAAGTTGTAGAGTAGCTTCTAAGAACAAAACCCTCAGGAAAACATGAAAAAAGGTGTAGGAATTCCTGAAAAGAAACAGGCAAATACAAAAAGAGCCAAGGCTGTTCCTGCCAATGCAGGAAAATGCTCTATGGTGTTAGTCATGGTTTCTCACACAGATCACTTGGTTGTGATAGAAAATTAAATGCTTTTGTTTTCTGAGGCTCATCCCCAGCTAAAATGATACATCTTAGCAGAACAAAGGCAGTATCTCTTGCCAACAGTGTATAAGCTCATCTCTGACTGAAAAAACAAAGACTTAGCAGGAAAAGGTGTATTTTGCTCTGTGGCCACTGCTGTGCCAAGCCACAGAGGTACCAAAGTGTGTCTGACAGTTGCTCATTATTAGGCAGGTGAAAGAGAAAACAGAACTTTTTTTTCTTTCCCCCCCAGGCAGCAATGAAAGTGCATTAAGAGCATCTGAAATAAAGAGCAGCACGTTGAGCAAGGGAAGGATCTGAACTCCTGTGTCCCATGCGTCGCAGGCGCTAATGCTCACACTAGCTGAGTGGCAACGAGAAAACATCTGATGGTGGCTTATTGCCCAGCATGTGTACCTCTTAATATAGAAGAGAGGAGGAGAGATCTGCCACCATCTGATCTTGATTGTTGTAAAACCAGTCATTCTGCCTTCATCTGCCAAAAGACTTTGAGAATTACCAGGGATATTTCTGGCAGCTTCAGCACACAGAAGCACTGAGGAATATTCCCAGAGGACAGCTGAAAGTTTCTTAATACTTTCCATCTACTAGATGCCACTTTTTCACATTGCGTGAGGATTGACCAGTGAAATTTTAAGTTAATTAAGGATGATGAAAGTGGCTTCAGGTCTTACCACTGTTAGTGTATTTGTTTTTTTACCCACAGATGATTTTATGGTAGTCTTAAAAATAAATCACAAATTTGATGTTGTATTACTTAGTTTTATGACATAATACTTTCATTGAAGAGACAACTTACAACAAAGATCTGTTAAAATATTACTTGGTCAGAAATACAACTGAGCCGGGGTGGGGGAGAGGAAATCAACAACCCCCTCACATATAAAAACAAGGGGAAAAAAGTGGTAAGATTTCTTAGCCAATGATCTACATAAATTTTTAAAGACCTAACTTCACATTGTGAATTCTACAAACAAAAATATTTCTACCCTGATTCACAATTAAAAAAAAATAATTTTCCAGGAAATCACAAGTACAACTGAATCATTATAATTTGACACAAATTTGAATACAAACTGTTCTTATGAGGAATATTATTGTAGCCAAGAAGCAATAGGCATAAAATGAAATACAGGAAATTATTTTTAAATATAAAAAAAATATCCCACAATCCCTTTTCCACCATGAAGGTGGTCAGGCACTGGCACAGGTTATGGAATCTCCATCCTTGCACATATTCAAAGCCTAGCTGGACACATCCCTGAGCAACCTGCTGTTGCCGAGCCTGCTCTGAGCAGGGGCTTGGACTCTATGATCTCCAGAGATGCCCTCCCACCCCATCCAGTCTGTGATTCTCTGACTATTCAAGCACAAAGATTCAAATTTACCAATCTAAATATCAAAATTTAAGCTCAATTCTGCTTTACAAATAAAGAATTTGATTTTGGAAACTTAGGTCACAAAACTGATAATAAATAGTCATTTTAAATGAACAGAAGTTTTAAGTGATCATATTGCATATTTGCTAGCCAACAGAAAAGTACATCCAAAAGAAAAACACCATATCTTTTTATATACCTTATATTTCCAACACATGAAGTACTGTGCCAAGAAATTCTCCATTTTCCAATCAAAGGAACAGGTTTGCAGCATGGATTCTGGATTTCTCTCTGCAGACTGCTATAATAGTGTTGATGGCTATGACCCCTTTTCCTGTCAATCTTCATTTCCATATGCCATCTGAGCGACTGTCACACTTCCTATATTTCCCTTTATTTTGCCTCCATTTCCCAAGCTTTAAACCCATGTGAAGTCACTGAAAAACAATACTGCAATAAAGACTATAAGCCACGCAGCCCTTTGCAAGCACTGTGAGCTAGCTACAGAAGTCTCTTCAACTTGCAGCCAAGTCTGAAAACACCTTTCACATCACTAAACAATGCTTGGTCCAGCATCAACTGAGCAATTCTACAGTTATTACTTAGCCACTACAGAATCACTAAGGTTGGAAGAGATCTCTAAGCTCATCCAGTCCAACAATACCTAGCACTCCCATACCACTAACCCATGGCCCTAAGGAGAGCAGCTAAACGTTTCTTCGACCCCTCCAGGGATGGTGACTCCAGCACCTCCCTGGGCAGCCTGGGCCAATGCCTAACAACCCTTGCAGTAAAGAAATTTCTCTTTATATCTAATCTAAGCCTCCCCTGGTGCAACTTGAGGCCATTTCCTCTTGTCCTCTCACTGTTAACCTTGGAGAAGAGACCTACGCCAATCTCACTCCAACCTCCTCTCAGGTAGAGATAAGTTCTCTCCTGAGCCTCCTCTTCTCCAGACTAAACAACCCCAATTCCCTCAGCCACTCCTCATAAGAGTTGTGCTCCAGAGCCCTCACTAACCTCTTTGCCCTTCTCTGGACATGCTCTAATGCCTCTGTGTCCTTCTTGTCCTTCTGCTAATGAAGAAGGGAGTTGGAACTAAGCAACAGGAGCAGGTTTGCCATCAATACACAGGTAGATTCACACCTCTCCTGGACAAGCTGAAGAGGTACAGGAAAAACTGCAGGAGCTCAGCCTCTACTCCAAGCAGAAGGCTGGAACATGGACAGGCAACCAGAGTTTGAAAAGCTCTAAGCTAAGCTGAACAGCAACAGCTGAACAAGCAATATCTCCAGGCACACGAATCTGGAAGATAGGAGTGAGCAGAGCAAACACAATGGTACAAGTCACTAGAGCGCAGTGTTAGAGAAGGCAAGGATTTGAGGGCCAGGAAAATAAACTAATAATCATTTGAATTCAGGTATTTCTACAATACCAGATGAAGAAAACCTTTCAGGCAATACACAGTATCCCTTTTAATACATAGATGTTAAAAATAATTAAAAATGGGAGGGTGGGGAAGAGTCAAGTCAAAATACATTTACAGTACCAACACCCTCACATACATTGTACAAGCTCTTTAAGCACTCCCTGTGCTGGTTTACTCTGCACATTTCTCCCAGGCAAGGTACTGGAAAAGGGGAAAAACGTGGCCAGACTCAATGCAACTTTCAGGTTTGCATGCAATTGTGGGCACAGCAAATATCTCTTTGCTGAACATGGGCTCATGGAGCTTTCAGAAGCTTATTGCTGTGTGTCTAGAGTTAAACACTGCAAGCCATTGCTCTGATCTCACACATCAGTGAAAAAAGAGCAGCAGCTCTACCCAAAGCAATGCTGCAAAACAAACACAAAGCTGAATCAGACCCATAAGCTTTTAAAAAGAACAGTGAGCTAGATATACATACAGATCTCAAGGTGAACCTCTTTTGTAACCTCTCTGTCCTCATAGGAGAGGTGTTCCAGCCCAGGATTTAGGTTTGGTTTCAGGCTAAAACCAGCCATTTTGACCAGCCAAACAAAGTCAATCTGCACAGCAACAAAGTACTGACAAGGGGAGAATCCACCTGAAACAAATATTCTGCCAAACCTCTGCAGAGCTGAAAAATAAAATGACTGTCAGCAGAGTGGGATCAACATTAGTCACACACTCAGCCACAACATCAAATGATCCACTTTCCACCTCAAGTTGATACTGCCTAAGAAATTAAATGATGAAAACTGATAGGCCCACTTTTCCTTACCTGGGGTGACAGCGCCACTATTTAAGCTAAAAATAAAACTCTTAAAATTTCCCACAGGGTTATTACTGCCCATCTGCAGTTCCCACAGGGTTCAACTTAGAAAGTTCAACTCTGCTTCTAGGTTTGGAGCTTTTTGCCACCGTGAGCAGCTGTTAGAGCTTAGGCATATCATCAGGAATCCAGTGACACAGCAAAGGTCTGAATGCAGACATGCATTTCTGACTCCCAGTAAGCAGAAAGCAGACCAAAAAATGATGCCCATGACTAACAAGTCCCACCATGCCTTCTAAGCCTCTTCAGTATAAACTGATTTGACAATGTAACAGTAGTCAAAAATGTTACTTTTTCTTGAAGAACTTTGTTTTTCAAGTCAAAATGGGCTTTTTGGCTTGTTGGGGTTTTTTCTGATTTAAAAAAATCAAATACACTCATCTGTGCTAGAGACACAGCCACTTGCAAAACAGCTTGATCCTGTTCTGAACCTTGCAAACACAACTAATTTTTTCTCCTGCATCACTGTAAGGTCAGAGAGAAGTCAGAAGTCAATCACCAGTGCAAGCAGCAGCACCTTTTGCTCTCCAAAACAGCTGCTACCCAGGGATACAAGGCACAGCTCAGCCACTAAGGTCTGCAAAGCCAGTCCATCCCCACCCAAGGGCTCTGGTGGAGCTCATCCATGGGGATGATGGGAGTTGTGATATGAAGGCAAAGAGACAACTGATGGGGGATAGAAAAGTGAATAGGACTTTGTATCTGGGAATTAATATCAAGCAATAGGAAGACATTTTCTTTTTTTCCTCTCTATTTTTCTTTATTTTAACTTGAAAAACATTGCCAAGAGAAGGAGGAAGACCAACTGGGATGAGTTAGTGAGTGTGACAGCATCACTGGAAGACACAAAGAGGAAGCTGGCAGCCCAGCCAATGTGCCAGGACACAGCCCAGGCAGGGGTATGGCTGTGGGTCATGGGCCCAGCCACTGGCCATGCTGCAGCATGCAGGGACTCCTTATAGGAGCTGACAACATTTCCTTGCAGAGCTGAGCCACGCTGCCCCACAACTGACAAACAAAATCAGGTTTTGAGCATGAAAAGTGGGTCATGGCTACACAGAGAAGGATGAGTCCAGTACAAGAGTGATGCACAAGGAGCAATGGAGAAGCAACTGGCAGGGTCCCTGAGGCCTCTATTAGTGGTGTTATTATGCAAATTTGGCAGCACCCATCAGCCTGCCAGCCCTGTAGCAGTGAGCTGCCTTAAGTGAATGCCATTAAATGCCCCTTCCCCAGCCTACATTTCTTAATGTTCCTTTCCTCCCATGAAAGCCACACTCCTCTTCCAGCTCTGCCCTGTCTGCCCCACACTGCCCTAGCCTGACACACTCTCCCAGCACCAGCACTCGTGGGTCATCTTCTCCTTCTATTAGTCCACATAAGTCCCACCTCCCCAGACATCCCCAGCACTGAGCAGAGGGGCAGTCTGGGACAGGGGACACAGAGATGGGCTGGCTTGGTCCCCACTACCCCTGCCCTGTGCTTTGTCTCTTGCAAAACCAAGGGACAGGGGAGCCATGAGCATGGCCATGTTGATAAGCCTGGACTGTTTTTTAAGCATTTAGTTCTTCCCTAAAGGTCAAAGTCCCAGATGCACGTAGCTGCCAGGGAAAGAGCACAACCAGGATCCTGCAAGAAGCAGGTGGCACTCACAGTAAGGGTGACGGAGCACTGGCCCAGGCTGCCCAGGAGCCTGTGGAGTCTCCTTGTCTGGAGCCATTGCAGAGCTGCCTGGACACATTGCTGTGTGAGCTGGTCCAGGTGATCCTGCTCTGGCAGGGGGGTTGCACTAGATGATCTTTCTAGGGCCCTGCCAACCCCTAACATACTGAGATACTGTGATACCTCAGTGCTGGGGGACAAGCCAAGGAGGACACAAGCACTGTGGGGAGTGCAAGCAGTGCTGTACACAATAGCCTTGGCCAAACCATGCACTTTCCCAGTCATCCCTTTTAGTTGTTATTACAATCTTCACACACAAAAAACCCTGGACTTTTTAAACAGTGCTTAAATGATTCTCTCCCCCAAAGAATTAAATTACCATTTATAGCCTATTCTTCCTATTAAAAATTTATCAATTTATTCATCACTTTGAGGACTGAGACCTTTCATTTGTTTTACAATGAAGAAACCTTTGATCTGCAATTCTCCAAGGCTACCATTTTTTATTCTTTAGTTCTTCTCATTAAAAATAAAATACCTCTATTCTCCAAAATGCCCATTTAACAGTGAGAAACTTTTTTTATTCTTACCTTGTGATAAGCATTTTGGAAGTTTAAAAAAGGGTGCTTTTTTTATTTTGTTTTTAATCATAACAGTCCCGTACTGCAAAAAAAAATGAGGTTTTACATCCAAGAAGCATCAGGCTGAAAGACTGCAACCAGGAAATATTCACAAAGTGAGCTGCAGAACGCTTTTCTCCCAAAGACTCAGAAGCAAATAGCAATAATAGAGTTTCACAAAATTTCTTTAGCTGGCATGCTGAATGAGACTAACCTGAACTGAGTTTGCCCTGGGACACCTAAGCTACACCCAAGGCCTGCCAGCTTGTCTCCAAGGGGCAGCTCCTAAACAGAGTCAAAGTCCAGAGCATGTGTTAAGACTCAGAGGCACAACCTGCAGAACAACATTTGGAAACCATATTTTAGCATTTTTCCCCCCTTGTTCTCCACAGCTGGACACACAAAGAGCCCTCTCAGCAAAGCAATCCTTAGCACTTGGGTGTGACCACAGCTACAGAAAGCAGTACTCACCCCTGCCCAAGCTGTGTATCACATCAGCAGCCTCGGGCTGCTCCTACTAAGAGCAGAACAAAATGTCAAAGTGGCCTTGCCTCTGTGTGCTCCTGTACAGCTCACATCTCACCAACCCCAAGGATCATACACTTTGGCATTAGTTCACTCCGTAAGGGTTTTTTCCATTCAAGTTACCAAGGAGCATTGCCCAGCCTCACCTTGTCTGCACAGCCTGGCTATAATCGCTTGGGAGTCACCTTCAGGCCCTGAAGACTGCCTCAGGAAAAGCCCAGGTTGCAAAGTCATGAGGAGGGATTTGGTCTCTCAGAGACTTTGACATCTGTCAGGGACAGCAGTGCTTGAAAAGCAGAATGTTCTGCTTGCAGTTTGATTTTTAACATAAAAAACATTTTCTGTACAATGAAAACCTATTTTCTGTGCACCTCTGTCATAGACAGCTGAAGAACAAGCTCATACTGAACTCCAGAGACCAGAGCCCATTCCCAACCTGAGTTCAGCTCAGATGCACTGCTGAATCAGGCCCACAGTCATCTGAGAAGTCAAGGAAAAAAGGAAACCTAAACCAACTAGTTGCCAACATTTAAGTGTAGCAGCATCAAAGTAGAATGACCCACTAACTCGGCAGAGAAACAGTAACATACTCCACTATGAAAGCAGAGCATATCAGAGGATCAAAAAACACTTAGTGTTCCAAGCCTCTGTTTAGTGCAACATAAACTCTCCAGCTGCTACAGGGAGAGAAAAGGCAGCTTTTGCCAGCAGGCACATATGTGGGAGCCTCTGCTATGACCACAGGGAACTGCCAAGTGTACCTGTGCTCCTTCCTCCTCATCCCAACACTTGTAACTACCTGCATCAGGAGGGAGCAGAGGAGGAGCAGAGCCAGCAGGAAGCACTGAAATTCAGACAACTGCTCCACAAACTAGCACGTGGCTAAGTGCAGCTAATTATACTTTTGTCACCAAATACAAGATGGACCAAAAATATTACTGTCTTGGAAGTCACTTGCACGTGCCAGAGTATATCCACTCTGCATAAATGGATTCCATTCAAATATTGTGAAAATGAATTCATCCCAGAAAAAAAACAAACCCCACAACAGGCCTAACTGTATGTCACCAGATGTCACCCAGGCTATGATACAGCCACTTGAATATGCTCTTCAGCAGCACGGCACGGGAGCCGTGCATGTCTGATGAGCCCCAGGAGCGTGGGCTTGCCAAGCACTTGTCAATCTCCAGCGAGTGTTATTCCTCTTCAGTAATCTAACGGCGGCATCTTGTTCCCGTGTACATGGGAGCTTGCTCAGCGTGTTCCAATTGCTACAATCCTGACAGCCTAATCATTGGGCAAAATGCTGCCATATTAACAGATAACAGCTTGCCCTCTCTGCAAACAGGAGCCTCCTACTCTGCATCACTCCTTTCAGAGAAGCCACAGTCACAGGGGATTTCATATCCTGCTCCCGTTAGTGGGATAATAATAAGGATATTTAATGCCCACTGTCCCTAAAGCAATGCTCAAATATGTTGGGGGGGGCTGCTTTCCTTAGGCAAAACAAGTCACATGCAGAAAAGAAGCATTATTCCCATTTTACAGAGTGCTTCACAGAGACAGAAAAGAACTTCATACGACAAAAGAAACCTGTGGGCTGAAAAGGAAAACCAATTTCATCCCACCCAGCTGTAGTCCAAATAACCATAATATTATTGAATTAGTGCTCTGCTTAAAATGAGTGGAACAGAGGCTCCCCACGTGTGGGTTTCAGTTAACCTTTGCTCCATGAGTCACAGGAATGACTGACAGAGGTCAGGCCAAAGGTTTCCCTAGCCCAATATCCTGCCTGATAGTGGCCCACAACAGATGGGTATGGAAGAGTAAAACCAGGCAAAATACATTGTAGTAACTCTACACAGCAGCAGTGTGATTTGCAGCTCCCACATTTCAGGAACAGAATGCAATTTCTCTCTTTTTAAAGGCATTTGATGGATTTCTCTTCCATGAATTTGTACAGATGCTGTCTGTTGGCAGAAAAACTTCTGGCATCCACAAGGTCCAGTGGCAGTGAACTGCAGAGCTTCATTACAGATCTCTATCAGGTCATCTTAAGCCTGATGCCTCAGACTTAAAACAGCTGCTGGAAAGAGTAAATAATCCTTCACTTCCCAGCTAAGCAAATTTTCCTTTCTGATAATAGTTATTTTAGATCCTATTACTGTGCATACAAAGTTAAGGTTATTCTTTATATCATCGAATTAAAGTCCACTCTGCAGAAAACACTAGTCAAAAAAAATGCAGCAAAGTTTTAGGCCAAATAGCACATTTTTGTGGGTTGATTTTTTGTTTGTTTGATGGTTTGGTTTTTTAAAATGCAAGGAAGTATGTATGTCTTCCTCCATCTACAGGTTATGATGGGTCAGGAATGACTCCCCTCCCAGGAGGAGTCACGCAGCAGGTACTTCTAGTATAGTAACCATAAAATAAGTGCTTGATTATTTAGGCCAATAGTTCCCAAATGATCTCTTCTAAAGGGTGAACAACCTTCACTCCACAGTGCTTCTTCCCACAGAAACCCCTCCAAGCATTCTTCCCTTAAATAGAGGATCAGGTTATTACCAACACTATCCTCTTGTTTCTCTATTTTCTGCACAACTCTGACACCCATGTTAGTGCTCACAATACTGTTGTAAAGTCCAAGGCCTCTCAAAGAGAACAGCAAAGGGAAGACCTTAACTATATCAACAGTGCATTGATCAACGTACAAGCTGGTTTGTACAGGAAATAAACAATCTCCATCCTGATCAAAGGTCCTGAACATATAGCTTGACCGACTATAAGGAACTGTTTTAAACACTATAGGGCACTATGTTTGCATTTAAGCTTTTCTTTTTTTTTATTACTTTCCTTTTTTAAAAAACATTTTTCCCCAAGTTATCAGTGTTTGCTTTCCAAGATTTGTTTATGCTATGGAAGCTGTAGGTTATTTCTGTTAGAGACCCTAATTTCCTCCTCCTCTGCTGGGACTATGGCGCTAGCCCCAAGGAAGTTTACACTGAGAGAGAAGAGCATGACAGGCAGGGGATGAAGTGGTTCAGAAAGAGATTCAATTAGCTTTCTCAGTGGAGGAAAATGAAGATAAAAAAAGAAATTCTTGGCAGTTCCACTCTCCTGTCTCTGTCTCAACTTTGGCAAATGGACATTAAGAGACAGTCAAGGAAAATAATCATTAATAATTGAAACTTAGTATGATGTGATTTATTGACATAGGACTGATACCAAAATCTGTCTTTTCTTTTTTGTTCCATTCTCCTTTTTCAGCTATGATATAAGATATATAATGCTGATTTCAAATCTCCTACTGAGTATCCCAGCACTGACTACAGCAGTGGATCTACAGATGATATAGTGAAGTATAAAGAATACCTCCCTTGCCTCTCCTCTGTGCCTCCTGTGGCGAGTTCCAGCACCAGGTACAGAAAGGAAATGATCCTGAACAGATGTGATGCACATAATTAAACATAGAGGGGCAACAACCAGTTACCTGCCAATGAAGACATGCACTTGTGGTGACAAGCTCTAGGGCTGCAACAGCCCCAGGCTGCCCAATTCCTGTGCCCTAGCACCACACCTCTTCTTCTCACTTCCCAGAGCCTTCAGCGTCTGACTCCTGGCCAGGAAGATCCTGTCACCTCTCCAGGTCTTGCTTCATAAGGGATTGAGTTCTCCTGACAGTTCTTGTTCTTCCTCCTGGCCTCCTGCCAGAAATGTCTGTAAGTTCCAGCTTTTTCCTGGGCAACTCTCTCAAAAGGCAAAAGCATAAGGGAGGAGCTTTTTGATAGCCAATTCCCCAGCTGCCTGTGTTCAACTCATTTGTGCCTACTGAATGTTTGCTTTTTGAGCTGCTGTTAAATTAGATGGCTGCAAGCCTAGAGCTGCTGTGGAGGCATCTCCCTTACCATCTCCTGAGCCACAAAGCGCAGAACCGCTGCGCTCGCTCCAGTGAAGGAAGGCTGGCCAACTTTTCCACAAGACTTTGAAAGCCAGCACTGAAAGCTCCTGGACTGATCAGGACTCACATCCTGCAGGAGAAATCCCAACCTACCCAAACAGTAATGCCAGTATTGCAAAGGAACCAGACCCTGACAGGTGGTGGAGCTCTAAGTTTTGAAAATGCCAAATATTTCTCAATCTGATGCCTGAGCTACTAAGCTGTCCCACCAAGCATTAGTGGAAGTATTATTTTTAATACCTGCTGCCTGCAGGCAGAGACAAACAAAGTAAAAGAGAAAGGGCAAGTGCCCCTTCAATGGGACTGTCAGCTGAAACAAGAAAGCTGTATATATAGTTCAGGCTTTGTACTTTTGAATGCATGTATACCTACAAGGAGAGACAAAGCATCACAATCATCCTATTCCTGACTCCAACCATTTCCTTGCATTTAAAAATACACAGAAAGCCAGGAATATTCATTATCCTTTAATGGCACACTTTGGCCAGGAGAACCAAATGCAGGAAAATGAAAGACCCAGTTTGCTATTGAAAACTCATGGCTTCTCATCAAGTTTTTTTATAAGAAAAGTGTAATAGTCAGGGGAAAGTGTCAGCTTAGAACTCTCTTCTATTCCTCCCTAACTGTGCTCTGGGCTGTGAAGATTAAGTATTAAAGAAAGAATGCTTAATAAAGGTAGCTTATTCTTAAGAGCAAGATTGCAAAAACTGTAAGGGAAGTTTAATCTGATTAAAATAATGACATTTACCAAACCAGAAACTTGGGTTTTAGTAAGCAAGTCCACATGCAAAAACAATAATTTTCACATTTTTGTGAACAGAAGACTATTTTATGATAGACTATAAAAGGCTGTGTTCAGCTGTCCTTGGGATTTACAAGGTGCTCATAACAGATCTCCCATAACTTGTTTACCACACCAGAAATACATTCAGATAAATGCCATCATGGTGGATGAGTGATGGTACTCTAAGAGGGCTCAAAGTACCCTGGAGTCAATGCACAACCTTTTCACAGTCTTCCTTGGTAATGCCTTATCTGAAATAGGACAGGCAATAACATTTAGATCATGTTAGTAACAGCCAAAGACATAACACATGGCACAACCACTTCATGAAGACTAATCCATGGAGAGACAGTAAATTATTCCCCAATCAATCTGGTTTGTGCACCACAGAGCTCCACACAAGGGAAGCCAGCAGTACACAGCACAAACCTCCCAGGACTAATCCCAAACAGCCCAGAGCTGGACTTTGCAGCATCCTAAGGACTCTGCAAAATGCAGCAGCTCTCCACTGGCACACACAACCTCTAATTTAGGAAAAAAAGGATAGAGGGTGGCACACCCTCATTGAAAAAATGCCAACAACTGCTTTACAATAGCCCTTTTAAATTCCAGGACCTCTTGCAGACAGTTGCATCTAACTTCCATTTCATTTTATTTCTGCAGTCTACAGCCTCTTTGCTCACATACCTTTTAAGTCATTATTTTCCACAGTGAAAGATAATGTATCATTATTATCCTATATCTTAAGAAAACATGATACAATACTAGATCAATATCCCAGCCTGCTATTAAGTGGCTCCACAGCAGCCACAAATCTTCCTGTCCTTATCACTCAAATACTGAAATACCAAAGGTTCTTCTCTCCCACAAAAAGCTCTTAAACATTTAGTATCTTTCCATTTAATGGCTTTATTCTTTCTTGAAGTCAGTTGCACATATTCTAATGATGCATTTCCCTCTATTACTTCTCCATCTGCGATTTATGCATTTGTATGAATTTAACTCTGGTGAAAAAATAATTTCAGAGACAGAAGAAACAACAAGCAGTCATCATACAAACCTCTTCACATCCATCTGCCTTAGTTTTGGTACAAGAGCAATCAAACATCTAGTGCTCAATGGGGAACCATCCTCTGCTCCAGCTGACATCCCACAAAGTCTCTGATGATGAGGCCAATGAGAATAAAATTGTCATCTTTCTTTTAGGAAATGGATCTCAAACTTTTTTCCTGCTCCCCCCATCTCACGTGGGCCAAAACTGCCACCCCACAGTAAGAACCTTGATCCAGTGCTCTCCTGAGTCAGGCTTCAAGTAGCCACTGGGGACTGAGCCATTAAACATGAAATCACAAACTGTCTGGGGATGCATGTGAGTAACAGACCTCCTTTTATATTCAGCTTACTTGGAGAATGCAGCTCCTTTGAGAGGAAAGGCATGGAGAACATTTCCTACCATAATATTATTACATCAGTATTATAAAAATTAAGAGGAGTGGTCACACAAGGTATGATTCCTTACCAGTCTGCAAGTTGCAAATACCTAACTTGTTTCACTTGTTAAAGAAAGAAAAAAAGTTATCTAGAGATAAACTGTGGCTATTTTGTTTTGAATGAAACACACCTTGTTTCCAAGGTCATGCATTTCTTCCTGACTTAAAGAGTTCCTCCTGTCCTGGCTTCTTTTCCTCTCCTTGCTTTTTGCCCAGCTGTTTGCAAAACCATCTAAACACAGGGGAAGGTCAGCAAGGAACAACAAAAAGTGATAGCTGAAGTCATCAGGTCACCAACCTTTCCTCCACAGGGTCCCAGCAAAGCATAGTCTTAGCATGTTTTTCACAAAACCTTCGTAGTTTCTCTATAGCCAATACAGGAAAACTACTCCTGGAGGGTTTATATCCAAAAATGAAATAGCAAAACAACAAACAAATCCAAAACAAAAAATCTAACCTGTTTGGAAGAGATTATTAAAGGACATTTAAGAAAACAGGACTATGAACTTAAGGGGAGGAGGGAGGGGGAAAAAAATGCCAAGACAAGGCCTTCCTCTTCCTGACAGCTTTCAGCCAGAGCTGTTCACAGGGGAGAGGGCTCATGGACCAAAGCTGCCAGTTGGCAATGCCAAGGCTCACTGCAGCTGGCACAGCAAAGCTCTCTGCCTTTCATGAGGGAACCCACAGCTGGGCTGGGGAGGGTCCCCCACCCAAGACTTCCCAACCAGCATCCACGTTTCTGTAGTCCTTCAAGGGGAAAGGCTCCAGCCACATGGGGAATATTGCAAGTAAACAGTAATGGCTCAGATGGCTCCCTCAGCCTGCAGGAGGCTGTGTGGGATCCTGCCACCAAGGGCAGGAGGTGTGGGAGAAGGGGGAAGAGAGAAGAGCTGGTTTCAGGTCTCTGGTGGAAGGGTGTCAGTCACGCAGAGGAGACCCAGCACATGGCCATGCCTGTCCTTCATAGGAGCAGGGCTTCCCAGTCAGCAGGGAGCTCTCCTCAGCTTCCAGCTCCAGGCAAAAGGGCAAAACCTTGGCTTGTCCCTCAGAAAAATCTCACTGCTCTGCACTAACTGAACCCAGCAGGCATCCCAGTTGCCCAGCAGAGCAGAGCAGGTGGCAGGTCTCCACAGGCTGCAGGCCTGGCTGGGCATGCACCATGGCTGCTGCCTGCCATGGGCCACAGCCACACACTCTCCTGGGGGATTTTGGAGAGAAGGGAGTGGGAAAGAGGGGGTTCTCACACAACTCCAGGAATCAGGTCTTGACCCTTCTCCCCAAAATGGTGGAGCTTCCTGTTGACCAGGAGTCACCATGACTAATGCACTGCACTGAGGCCTAATTGCAACAGAAAACAGCACAAGCAAAATCCTGTAGTATTAGTCAAGAGTATCACAATGTGCAAATAGTGGAGTTACTTTGCCTGGCAGTGTCCATGTGGGCACCAAGGGGCTGTGAGGAGGTCTGGAGCCCTCCTGCCCTCTCCTCCCAGCTCTTTCTCTCCAAGCCCAGGCACTGCCAGCAAAGCAGTGCAAGCTCCACAGCCAACAGGCATCATCCCAGGTAGAAAACTCCAGTTTGGTTTCAATTAAAACAAAGTGTTTTGAAGACAATTCAATCCCAGTTCTAAACACAGCAATTTCCAGCTCCCTGATTTAGAAAAGTGCTCTCCAACAGAGACTGCTGGTCTCTGGCCACTGCACAAGCAGTGCTCTTTTTAGGCTGTGGATGCTAATCAAGCTGCTCTTTATTTTTACATTTTCTTCCTATGACTTTATGCCACAAACTCTATTAATGTTATGCCTTGGAACATCAAAGTTATTCACAGATCAATCAAACTGACAGAAAATGTTCCTCCTGCTTTGGGGCAACTGAACTCAGCTGGCTTTTTAATAGCAGAAGCTGAGAGAAAAAAAAATAATTTAAAAATATCCCACTTGCTATAAATCAACCAATTGGACATCCTGGCTATGAATGAAATTTCTCCAAGCAGCTGGGGAGGGAAGGAGGAGACAGAGCAGCAATTCCTCCCCACAGCCACCTCTGAGCTGCTGTTAAGCACTCATCTGCACAGAGTCACGTGAAGGTGCTTTGGCTTTGGGGCACTGCCCAGCAGAGGCTGGGGAGAGAGATCTTACCTCTGCCTTTCCAGCCCATTTAAAGCATGTGCCTTCTTGCCCTCATTTCCTCCCTCTGTTGCTCTCACTACACAGTTGCAAGAAATCTCAAGTGCCAATCCCCCTCTAGGCTAACAGGAACCTTCTAATTCAACCAGTTGAAAATGCTGAATTATTCAGTTCATATGCTCTGACCTAGGGCAGCTGCAGGTATGGTATATCCCAGCTGCAGGGAAAAGACTGCAACCTTACATCACACTCCAGCCACCCATCTAACCCCAACACCACAATCAAACTCTTCATTCTCCATTTCTGCCCCAAAGCAGGCTCAAGAGAGACTGAAAATAAAGGATACAATTATTTCAAACCTTGTCTTTTCTGTTTACTGTACTGAAGACTGCTCTTGAAAATACCCTGACTCCCTCTCTCCAGAAACAAAGATGTCACAGCTCAGTAACTATACAAGAGGCTGAATTTTATCTCCATTTCCTCACCAGCACTCAGAAGTACTTGGGAGCCTTTTGCAATGTAGATTTTTTGGTTGGCACTTGGAGGTACAGGTAAACTATTAATGAGGAAAATCTGCTGCTGCATATGTCAATTGATGGAAGGGTGAGAACAAAAATAAACTCATAAATGCAAATTAAAGATTAAAGCTATGCTACCAGCTAGTACCACAATTTCTGATTGGCAAATTCTGACCTACTACTGTTATCAGTGATATCCTTCCTTTCACATAATCTAAGGTATTAGACACTAATTTTTCCCCCCACATGCTTATTCTGAGTACAAACCCAGAGCCAGTGACTCTCCTGAGCCCCATGCAACAGCTCAGACAATAATGCCACAGGCATCTGGGGTGAGTCTCAAAACCAAGAAGTGAAGTTCCAGCTTCTACAGACATCAACAGCTGCAGCAGCATCGAGGTATGCAGGGAAGTGTTAGCAGTTACACTCAGAGAAAGCAACACAAAGCCAGGTTGGGAGGAATATGACACCTTTTTCCCCCTTTAGAGCAGAATCTAGGGCTCATTGAATAAGACTATGGACATTTATTTCTTTACATTCAGTGGGAAGTACTGAGTCCTGCTTTCTTTGCATCTCTCAGTATAAGTCATTAAATATATTGGTGCACAGCTACCTTAAAAAAACAAACCCCAAAACAAAAGTCTCAAACACAAAATAGCAGAAAAGGATAAATATTAGACATTATCCCAATCTCTTGCTAAATTATCACAGGCTAAAATTCCACAGCAGAAAAAGGATACAAGAATCTGGCTATGGAAGCCTTCCTCTGTTTTGAATTCCATGCACTAACATATAATTGGGTTAGTCTTAAGACTGCACAAACTTAAATGGCAACTCTCTGTAAAAACTACAAACTCTGGGAACATTCTGTCAGCAGGCAAAGCAAGATGACATTCTGCAACACTTCTCCAGCTTCATGTTTATAATGAAGGGGAATGTCCTCAAGTTTCTCCGCATGAACAACAAGGTGTCAGAACTGATCTATGATTCTATGATCTTGGAGTTCTCCTCTAAGCCAGGCAAATGAATGAAAAAGCACTAAGCAGCAAGCTGTATGCTCACACAGGCAGCTCCTGGCAAAGCTCCAAGGTGGGAGAGATTGCACCCTCCCTGACTGCCCCATCCTCACTGCCTTACCACCAGGGTCCTGCACACAAGCCATCATCACACCACTAACCACTGACTTGCCAGGGCCTCAGACAGCACAGCTAACTGCCATTCACATTTTCCACATATAAGGAAAATTATAGCAACTGTTGGGAAATACAGAACTTTGACTGACAAAGCATCATACCTACTGATGGGGGTTGGAAAAAAGAGAAATAAAAAAAAAAGGAAGAAATCTGACTAAAGCTGGGCTTATGATTTAAAGAGCAGAAGATATAAGTTTAATCTGTGAATATTTTTTGCCCCGTTACCAGTGTAGAATTACTGGTTCTGCCATGTCAACACACACAGGGTTTTTGTTATGCTTTCTGAAGTGTTATATTTACACAGTGTTGATAATTTTTCTGGCTGCTTCTCTGATGCTCCAGGAATGATAAGGGATTCTTTACTGCATTAAAGAGTTTTAAAATGCAGGGCACAGCCAAGCAATTTGGGAAGCAATTGCTATGTTTCTAAAGTGAACTTTAATCTAGAAATGCTCATAAAAATCATATTATGGCATATGGAAACAATAATGTTAATTAAATAATTTGCATTTACATAGCAATTGGTCCCAGGGGCCAAGCATATAGTAGTACAATTCACACAGAGTACAGCACACACTCTTGGGCAACATCTCCTTTTTCTTGCACCTTCTACTCTCAGCCCTTACATGTCCAAGGGCAGCCACTAGCTTTTGGCTGCCTTAGATTATTTAGCAGGATTTTCATGCTTGGTGACTAGCTGCATGAGATGTATCCACACCTCTGGTACATGTTTATTTTACTAAGCCATACACAAGCATGCAAGTGGCAACAGGTCAAGGAGATGCTCCACCAAAGCACAAGCACCTTGCTTAACTTTCTGTGCCAGGCCCTCTTTAGCTAGCTGGGTACAGGGCTGCTCCTCTCCAGGTAACACAAACACACACAGGACTGTCACAACCCTTAAGCCTTCTTTCATTTCTTCAACACAAGCAAAGATAACTGTGAAGATACTTAACACCCACAAGCCAGCTCTAATTCAATAGTCTTGGTCAGATGGGATTTGTACATGACAGAAATAGAACTAACCACATTACAGGAGGAATGAACTCTTTCCAAGATCCTGCCCACTTAAAATGCAATGCCAAGCTCTTTAGATTTATGTGGGTCTCCTAACAATTTAGGAAAGAATCAGTAGTGGCAAGAACCAGGAACACTAAAAGCACACTATTGTTTATAAATGAGGACACTGTCAATACGTATACACACACACACTTGGAAAAAAAGTATACCACCCCATCATCTTTTGTGTTTTCTGTTAGATTTTCTGCCCCACTTATTAGCTCTGCTGGGGAAGCAGCACTAGCTAATTTCATTTTTTTTTTTCTCAGCCAATTTGACTTTTTGGCTTCCTTCCTATGCCCTAACAGAGTTGCTCTGTTTCCAAAGAAGGGAAAACAGCCATTACTGGAGATCAGATAGTTTTCCCAAGTTCACTCTAGCTCCATGGGAGGAAAGTGTCTGGTCAGCAGCAGGCACTGGCACCTGCAATGCCACCTCCTGCCAGGCCAGGAGCAGGACATGCTATGGGAAAGCTCTCCGGAGCTGCAACTGCTGGATGGGGACAGCAAGGGATCTGCAAGACTGGGAAATCTCTTGGTAAATCAGAAGGACTAAGAAATGGATGAATGGATATACCTAGGCTCCATTTCAAACTAGAACTTGGCTGTCTCAGATGGGGTGCTGTTGATAAGTTGGAGGGGCAAGATGTCATCCAGAAGGACCTGGACAAGCTGGAGA
>VWZO01019645.1:127524-141407 GCA_013396975.1 Bucco capensis | reverse complement strand
CCACGAGGGTGGTGGAACACTGGCCCAGGTTGCCCAGGGAGGTGGTTGAGTTCCCATCCCTGGAGGCATTGCAGGTGAGGCTTGCCAGGGCTCTGGGCAAGCTGCTCTAGTTGGGGATGTCCCTGGCCACTGCAGGGGGGTTGGACTAGATGAGCTCCAGAGGTCCCTTCCAACCCAAACCAGTCTAGGATTCTATGATTCTGCACCATGCAATGGCAACCCTTATTTCCCAGGGAGGCTGAAGCCCAAAAGCTTTGCTGGCCTAACATCTCCAGTCCTCAGTTTCTGGCTGCTACACAAACAAAGAGGCAAAATAAAACACTTGTAGACCTTCCTCATAAGCAGGCACTTGACACTGCATGAAGCTGAAAGACTTCAGCTAGTTCCACATAGACGTAGCTTTGATCTAAATCATTCAATTCAACCCTTTAGATCAAAAGGGTGTTTTAAGTAAGCCTAAAGATCCTGATCTTTCCTAACACCTCCTTATCAAGCCTATCTTGCCTCTGTTTCTGGCAAAAAATGGTCTCAAAACCCTGAAAACAAAACAGAGGATCAAGAAGTAATAAAAGGTAGACCTAACCTAAGTCCCACAAGCTTCAAGGGGATTTGCATATGGCCCAGTCCTGCCAGAGTATTTTTAACATCTGTGGGGCATTAAAGCAAACAACCAAATCTTGAAATTAAACTTGGGTGTCCCTCGTGGCACTGCTGAGGAACTAAGCCTTTTTCCTTACCCCTTCATTTTCTTTTCATCTTCAATTTTGTTTGCCACTGCTAACTTAATATACAGGAGTTAATTTCTTTCCTGATTTGAGGTATCACTAGGGGAATATTGTGTGTTACTGTGGCAGCTGGAAGTCATTACATCTTTATAAAAATTAACCTGTGGCACTACTCTAATCTGTTTTTTCTTTTCTTTTTTCCTTTTTTTTTTTATTTAGACAAAAGCACCTGCCTCATTAATATTGGAGTTGGGGCAATTGCTAATGCAAATATCTGAAACTCTAACTACATTAAATATGCAAATACAAACCCCTAAGCATTTCCCTAAATCAATATAAATAAGATCTTAGTCCTTGAGCTGCAGAAGTACAATTATCCTAAAGCAATGCAGTGTGCACTAAGAGGAGGTTGGTTTTCCAACCTCATCCACCTTCATGACAAACCTTTCACAGGAAATCAAACCTTCTATTTAAGCTAACCTCATGAGCAAAAAGGGAAACTAATATTGCTAGTTCAGAAACTCACATAAGACTAAACCCTCAAGAAAGCAATTTAAACAGACTGAAAAAGAGGACATGATGGGCAGAAAACAACTGGAGCTGTTGAACACATGGGGGAAAATCACCACATCCCCCCAAGCTAGTTAATCAGAGTATTTTTGTGTATAAGACTTCTTCAGACATGTTATAAGTATGCCTATACTATTTTCCTAGATGTTTAGTGCACACAAGCAGCAGGGAAATTGGCCTGTGCTGAGCTCTATGCTGCCATTGCTAGATTGCATTTAGTATCCAACACATCATCTAAAGCAAGCTGAGGTGTTTGTATGCTGCAATGTGGTTTTGAGACTGCTATAGTCATGAGGTCACCCAGTAAAGAAACAACATTTTAGGCATGTGCTCATCCCAGAACTGTGTAACAATCCATCCAGCCCTTGGCCATTCAAAACCATTTCATCTGTTCTAGGGACACAAGAGGCACAAAAGCTCATTTTTCAAGATTCAGTGCCCACAAGAGATCTTACCAAGAAGCTTAGCATGAAGAAATGCTGTGCATTCCCCTTCCCTGACACCACAAATGTACAGGATAATGCCAGAGAATGGACAGCAAAATCATAACAAAAGAAACCCATGAAACATACTGAAAACAGAACATGTTAAATTCTGCATGGTGCCATCCATAAGAACTATAGCAAACTCCCTAATCTCTTGCACACTGCACCTTCCCACAGAAGTATGTTCAAACCAATGCCAAGGAACTGGAAAGCTTTTAATTTGGAAGGGATTATTCTCACTTAAAATTAATCCATCTGACTACTAGTCCTGGGGAAGGCTTCCACCTTCATCAGTGTAAAGCAACCAGCACCTTAGCAAGGCAACACGTCCCACCCCAAAAAGATGAGGCATAACTCAAAAGATGGGACAAACCACTTCTGGATAGCATCCTCCTCTCCCTGCAAACTGCAGAAGGGAGGACAGCATGCCTGGCTCACACCATCCAGCTCATGGATACTCACGTTCAGCAGGATGAAGCCCAGCCTGGTGTACAACCCACTCCCTGGAGCCACACTGCAGGATAGCAGTACTCTCTATCCAGCTAGTAATGACTCTGGCTGGAAAAATCAAGCCTTGGGTCACTGTGGAGGGAAGCTAAATGTTTTCCAAAAAATGGACATAACTGACAGCAGAGCTGTGCAAGAATATGAAGTAAGCAAAGATGGGAAATTACAGTGTATTTCTGACTGCTCTGGTGGCTTCTGCTGCACGTTACAGGGCAGTTCACTTCCCTGCCAATCAGAGACAGGGATATGTATTTACCAAGACAGTTACACAGAGCAAGTTGCAGCTAGGAATGTAATGCACTACCAGCCACCACCTTGGTTTACCCTCTGAACACCTGAAAATTCACCTGACACTTAGAAAGTGTAACACATACATTTGCCAGCCCTGCACTCCCTTCTCCTGCATTGTCCTTCACCAGCCACTGAGCTGACTTGCACTCTTCTTAAACTGGAAACTCCTCCAGTCAGGGAGTGCATCTCTCTTACTCAAACCATGGTGTGCCCAGACACAAATCAGAGTGCAACCCAAAGGCTATCTCCACAGCAGAGCCGAAGCAAGATGTGAGACTGCAGCCCCAGGCTGCAGGGCAGGAGGCAGCTCTTGAAAGAGCTGAGCAGAGATGCTGCTGTCAGGCCCTGCGGAAGAACAGTTTAGGTCAAGGCTACATGCTACTTCAGTTGGGATTGTTCAGCCTGGAAAAGAGAAGGCCTCCAGGGGATCTTATAGCAGCTTTCCAGTACCTAAAGGGGGATTATAAGACAGAAGGGGAGAGACTTTTTAATCAGTCAGACTGTGATAGGACAAGGGGGAATGGTTATAAACTGAAGGAGGGGAAATTTAGATTGGAGATTATGAGGAAGTTCTTTCCCCAGAGAGTGGTTAGGCACTGGCACAGGTTGCCCAGAGAGGTTGTGGCTGCTCCATCCCTGGCAGTGTTCAAGGCCAGGCTGGATGTGGCCCTGGGTGACCTGGTCTAGTGATTGGCATCCCTGCTCAGTGTGGGGAGGTTGGAACTAGATGATCTTTAGGGTCCCTTCCAACCTGCCCATTCTAGGATTCTATGATTCAGACCTGATCTCCTTCCCTCTGGTTTGGCTTGTGGCTAGAAGGGAGCTTGCAGCAGCCTACCATCACAAGCCTTAAACAGTCTGAAATGCATCCCTGATGTTCTCCTCTAATGCAGTAGCATTATTGTTATCATTTATAAATGAAAGCAATCAGGCAGCAGTTCAATACTATAGATCTTTTTTTTTCCTTAATTTCACAGGACTAGGATTTTACATATCCTATTTCAGCTAAAGCTTTGACTCATTCCCTGTCCCAGGCATCTGTAGTGCAGCCAATGAGAAATCAAACACTGCAGTACCTAAGCACCTTGAGGCTAGGAGTCTGAACTTGAACCTGCCTGCTTTCTTCTCCTAAAGCCATTTTCAAAGCAGCTTACCAAGAGGGAACTTTTTAATGTGTTTAATTTTTTTGCATCCTCCTCAGCCCTACCTCCCTTCAAAAAATATAAGCCTTCGCAGAAACCTCTAGGGATACTGTCTTTTGATTTATTGGAATAATACTGCAGTGCAAAAAAATACAGTGTCAGAGTTCACAGATATGAAAAATGATACAGCTTCTGTTCCACCAACTTACCCTTTCCTGTAATAAACTACTATTACACTACCCAAAACTAATAAGACAATTTTTCTCCCACTATTCAAACCATCTAGCATCCACCCACAAAACCAGAACTAGATACCTCTTTTTACTTCTTAGGTTTCATCACTCAAACTGCCATTAGCAAAATTTTTATCACCACATAAACTATTTATCTTTGTTTTGCTAGATAAGGTCCAGTTATTGCATTCAAATCTTACTTTGATGGCTTACAGAAAGCTGTGATAAAGTCTCTCTCTTTTTCCCTCCCTGGTTTTGACACAAACCAAAGATGTTGGACATTGGGATTCCAAACAAAGCTATCCTGTTCCACACTCAGAAAATGGGAGCCTCTTTTCAGATGCCAAACCTGCAACATTAGCATCTTCTCTTGCCTTCCCTGTCACACATACTTGAGTTAGAGGCTGCTTCTCTGGGTCTGCAACAACTAGCCCTTGTGCATCCATACACACCTGTACAGCTGGACTGGATTTGGCAGAGGATGGGTGTTCAGTTCCACTACAAACAGAAACAGTCCTTTTAAGAGGGAACTAAGACAGAAATTTGCCCAGCTCAGAGCACAGTACCATAGAACAAGAGACATCAAATGCACATGAAGGGCTGAACCTACCTTGGAAGGGTTACGGGCAGGAGAAAATGAAGCAAACCAAAAAAGGTCATGATTTGAGTTCTTAGTACACTGGTACTTATAATTTCAGTGAAATTTACAACATGCAGGATATATTAACTTCCTTCATCTCCCTAAAAATGACCTGCCAGTCTGATCAAGCCAGCAGTATCTGCATTCAGCATTGCCTTTCAACATATAAAAGGCTGCAAAATGGGGGGGGCAAGGACATTAACAGAGTGCTTTTCTCTTTGCAAAATCCCACAAAGCTCCCTGCAGAGCACAGAGACAGTGGTTTGTGCAGCCAGTGCCTCTCAACACTGAGGGCTCTAGGGCCACAGAGGAGACCTTCTGATGCTCTTTCTGGATGCAAGAAGCAGCAAACCACAGCAATTCCTGGGTCATGACTGAAGGAGTGCTGTGTTGCTTGCCAGGTGGAGCTTGTTTGGTGCTGCTGCCCAAATGCCAAGCAAGGCTGAGGTACAGGGCCTTGTTTCCCTGTAGAAATGTGATGCTTTTACCTTGATGGCACCAAACGTTCACAGAAAAACCAAATGTAAGGCAGTGATGGCTCAGATATTAGAGATCTCCATTTAAGGTCTAAACCCACAGACCATCACACAAAATTACTCCTGGCTTTGACAAACTATGCATAAAACACAGGAGCTCCTGGTGGGAGCAGAAAGCATGGAGTTCAGAGACATCTTAGGTGACCCTCATCTAGAAGTTTTATGCTCTCTCTTTTTGTTGGGCAATTTCAGCCTAGAGGCTCACAACATCACTTCTGTGGGAAAGGTCATTGCCAAGAGGGAGCTAAGCAACAGCTGAAGAGTTGTGGCAGTCAGGAAAAGCCACAATGATTTAAGTTAACTTTTTAAGACCTGATAGACAGTCCNAGAGTAGAGAGGCAGAATCACCTCCCTAGCCCTGCTGCTCATGCCTCTCCTGATGCAGCCCAGGATGCTGTTGGCTCTCTGGGCTGTGAGTACACATTGCTGGCTCATATCCAGCTCCCTGAGTCATCTTTTTTACCCTTTTTAAAAATGCGTGTGATGTTACCCTTCCTTCAGTCCCCCGGGACTTCACCTGACTTCCACCACTTGCCACTAGCTTGGAAGCTAGTTACAGTGATTTCTTTCTATTTCTTAAGTACTTTGCATATTTGAGCCAAATTAAGCTAGCAATTAATTTGGAAAAATACTGAATAAACATACAAGATCTACTTGAATTTCTCTCTAATTATGTTTTATCTTACACCAACAATTCCAGCTTCCACAAGACAACCCTGGGAGGCCAGTGCTTTCACTCAGAGGACAGCCTGCTCTGTGCTCCCTTGTGTGCCACTTCACAGTCCCCATCTGCTCCAGTCAGGACAAGGAAAACCACCGTGTGTCCACTGCACAGGTGGAGTGCTCAGGGGCACCAGCCCCAAACCCTTCCACATCATGGAGCACAGGTCAGCATGGCTGGAGATCCTCCACCCTGCTCAGCTCCAAGTACTGATGCATGAATGCAGATCTCAGTTACAGCTGCACATCCAAGGGTTTTGCAAATATTCCTCTGATTCTCTGGATAACAACTGCATTAACCCAGTCTTTGAGAGACTTAGGACGTGTTAAAGCCTCAATCTGTACAATGACTCAACATAACTCTGCAACACAGTTTCTTAATCTCTTTCATCCTTTATTTCCCTTTTCAATGAACACTCTAAACTTTATGATACAGGGTTGGGTTCCCACTTCCTTTGCTTTCCTCCCAACCCTTAGGCTGCTGGCTACCACAGCTTTAAAAGGAGGAGCAGGGAATGTCCACACACCATGCTACTTCACTGCTGAAATGCAGGTGCTGCTATGCTATTACTGCCTCTGGAGCTGGAAAGCTTTAAATGGGTATCCTGAAGTGCTTTCTGCAATTCAAGCAGCTAGATATTAAGAACACACTTCAATAGCCAAAAATGCAAGTGCTCTTATGCTTCATCTGTGCTTTGACTCATCCACCTGAAGAATTTACTCTTCGGCACATGGGCTGTCTGAAGAGTCTAGTCACACCAAAAATCTCTGGGACCTACTGAAATATTAATAACAATAGCAGGAAAGTTAACCAAACCTTCCAGCATCTCCTACCCAGTCAACTCCCATTCCAGAATTAGGGACACAAAGGAACGAGGTGAGAAATGCATCCTGTCTGGTTGGATCCTTGGTGCCTTCAAGCTCTTAACACAGCCCTACAGCCATACAAACAGAGGCTGGCAGGGCAATCTCTGACCTACTTTCCCCTCCCTCACACAGAGGACTGTGCCATTGTAAAACTGCCAGTGAAGTTCAGCTCTGGAACAATGACCAGAGGGATTTGAAGCAGCCCCACGCTGTGCGGCTAATGGTGCAACAGCAACCAGCACCCTGGTGTCCATGCCTTCTGCCAGGGAGCCTGCACTGTGCCAGGCTCCACCTGCCACACGGACAGAGGTGCAGCCCTCTGGAGCAGCAGGCTCACCCACATCCTCAGAACTGCTATTTATCCCTTCATCCCCTCAAAATCTGCCAGGACAAGCATCCCAAAGTGACTGCACTGAAGTTCTTGGCACATCCTTTCTGCCTTTGAAGACCTTTACACTGCTGAGACCACTGCTTGGCATGGAGATGACCATGCCATTAATGCCACAACCAGGCAAAGCACTGCAGATCAGCTATGACCATTGGTATGTGTTGTTTTCAGTAGTCCTACAGAAGATATAAACAAGTATTGCACAGAATCATAGAATCTCCTGAGGTGGAAGGGACCCACAAGGATCATTGAGTCCAGCTCCCTTCTGTGCACAGGACAACCCCAAAAACTTCACCACATGCCTGAAGGCCTTCTCCAAATGCTTCTTGAATTCTGTCAAGCTTGGCACTGTGAGAGCTTGCCCTGTGGAGCCTGTTCCAGTGCTCCAGCACCCTCTGGATGAACAGCCTTTTCCTGATATCTAACCTAAATCTCCCTTGGCACAGCTTCATGCTGTTCCCTCAGGTTCTATTACTGGTCACCAGAGAGAAGAGATCAGCTCCTGCCTCTCCACTTCCACTCACAAGGAATTTAAGCAATTTAAGTAAGAAATATTTGTGCTTAGCACAGCTCTGAAACAACCTAGTAAGTGCCTAAGTGTGGATTTGGGAGCCTATCTTCAGGGACACCTTTGACAAGGATGGCTGAGGGCCCATGTAAGGATCTCAGAGTTAGCTGTGCACATGTGCCCCCCATGAGCACACACAGCAGCCAGGCAAGGCTCCTTCAGAGCCCAGGAGACTGGTGTGCACTGGAGCTGCCCTGCTCACTGTGCCCACAGCCTGCCAGCAGGCCTTTGTCAGGCAGTCAGGAAGCAGTGCTCTGCCAGGGGCACATCCTCCAGACCAGAGCCAAGTCCATGGGCTGAAGAGGGTGAGCTCAGCCCATTTGCACAGACATGTCCCTGCTGCAACCAGTGTCAGCAGATGCTACATAGCCAAAATGCCTCTCCCCTGTCTGGGCAGGTTTGAACTCGGGCACACAGAAACCTGGCCATTTTGGATTCTAACTCTCCTCCATCTGTGGAAAGGATGAGCTGGTCAGGCAGCCTTTCCTGAGGGCTGATGACAGTGTTTCCCTGTATTACCATTGCCCACTTATCCTTGTAGCTCTAGGGAAACCTTTG
The DNA here is from genome assembly GCA_013396975.1 of Bucco capensis. NCBI lineage: Eukaryota > Metazoa > Chordata > Aves > Piciformes > Bucconidae > Bucco > Bucco capensis. Next base: position 133,177 of record VWZO01019645.1, on the reverse strand, counting down.
AGTCTGCACTGGTAAAATCCAGTTCAGATGAGTCTATTAGTCTCCAAGGCAAGCCTCATCCAGTCCCTTTATATAATATAATGTGAAATTAAAGGAGAATAAGGCAGACAGTCTCCTCCCAGTCTTACAGGACTAGATTGATCCTTAGATGTTTTTCTTTCCCCTCCTATAACTACAGAGCAAGAAACAGCCATAACTCTAACCCAACAGTGCACCTAACTCTCCTGGCCCAAATGCACTGAAAGCTGTTTTATATTTTGCTAGTTTGATACCTATTGAGGGTAGCAGAGTCTCCTAGAGCACTCCTCCTCCTTTTCCTGCAAAGGGACTCATCATGAAATACCATCTGAGCAATGCACAATCCCTTTCTAAAAAAAAATAACCCAGTATGCTATTAATGTAATTAGCTGATTAATCTTTTCAACCTCACTTAGCATTAAATAATCACCTGGATGCAGAATGTCTTCTCCTCAGAGTACACCTCAAGTGTTTGTATAACACACTAATGTAAGGGACACCACTAGCAGTCCAACTGAGCACACTGAGGCCAAGCAGGTATGGAAAAATACATCAAAGCAAAAAACCACAATGCTCATCCCTTTATACTTACCACCTTGTCAGGATGAGGCAATTCCCATTTTCTAAATACAGAAGAACTTTAAAGGAATATACTGAAAATACACACACAAGATTGATTCAAGTGTTCCACAGAATTTAAGGTCAAGAGCACACTGCTTAACTCAACAGTTTAGGTCCTGAACAAGCTCAGGCCAAACGGCTCCTGGGTCAAGTGCACTGTTCCTAACTGACCTACAGTATCTCTCCCAGAAAGGCATCCAGTTGGGAAAACAGGTGCCAGCCATGCATCTCTTTTGTGGCTGATCTCTTCTCAGTGGTTAATTGCCTTCATTGTGGATAGAAAAACTCAAGTGTGCCTTATTTCCTTCAGTTCTGCTTTCCAGAACACTAGGTCTTGTTACACCTTCACCTGACAGACTCGAGTGCTGCCTAGTCTCAGTAATCTTCTCCCTGTGCAGGTACAAATAGACCATGAACAAATACCTTTTCCATTATTCCTTTCCCTTCCCTTCCATGAGTGGGCTGTGAGCTTGGGGGGTTTTACAGTTTCTCTGAAAAACAACACCTACTTGCAAAATTACAGGGTTTGGTCATCAGGTGACATTTCCTTAAGCTCCCAGTTTCCCTTCACATTGCTTTCTGCAAAGCTTTTGTTTTCAAATCACTTGCTCATAAATGGTGTAAATGATATGGGATGTTAAGACCCTCTTCCCATTTTCCTTGCAACCAAGATAAGCAGAACATGCTGGCAACCAGAAGGATAAGGAGCAGTATGCCAACAAGTGAGCAATGGCTGCTACTCAGCTTGAATAAAATGCTGGGTCTGTGTCTTCAGAGAAGTGAAACCTCTGACACCTCCACCAAAAGATCTGCCTGCAGTAATGCTCAGCATAAGGCCTTGCTGCAATGTTTTAAAACTTACAGTAAAGTTGTTCATAAAAAAAAAAAGCACCACTGAAACACAAGAGAGCTAGAAAGTAAGTACATTGGCTCTGCAAACTTCACTATGAAAGGATAGCTCAAGATAATTCTTGCCAGTGATATGCTACCTGTGTAGCAGCACTTTCTACTGTTCTCCACTCCTGGATAAGACCACAATGTAACTCAAATGTCTCTTGAAACCTTTAAAACATCCTGCTTTCCACTTGTAATGGACTCTTAATAAGACAGTCAATATTTCAGACAGGAAAGTTCATCTTGTTTCTCCTCTCACTTCAACCAACTGTCAGGGAACAAAATGAAGTGGGAGTTGAGTCTGGTGCTGCCAGGAAAAGCATTACAGCGTGTTCAGTGCACTCACACACCTCTCCTCATGCCCTGAGAATGACATCAGCAATTACCAACATTTTATTTAGCTTCTGTAATTAATTTAGCTACAAACATAAGCCAGTAACAGTATCTTTGGAGCACACTTTCCCCTCTGTCACTCATATTGTGGAAGAAAAAAAATGTTATTGTGTTTAGAAAGTAATATGCAGAGAACAAAACAAAGTTCTTGTGATACTCAAGCAAAAATCTGCCCCTTGATTTTCAGCACTTCAAGCACAACATAAGCCAACAAAAACACTATCTCCATCTTGTCATCTTGTCTCTGGCTTTTGTTGTTGTTATCATGTTCCAACAAAATCCCTTCAGGCATATTAGAATGCTGCAAGGGCATAATTAAACCTTCAGCAACCATGAAGGATATATCTTTCACAACAGAAATGGGAAAGAAAGTCCTTTACTTCCCCAAGGACCAGACCTGCTAAGTGTAACACTTACCAGCTCCTGACTTGAGCTCTCACTGTGTAAACGTGTAACTCATGGTGATTAACATAGGAGATGTAATGGAAACCTTCATACTCCAGCAACAATGGGACACTAGTGAACTAAAAGGATCTCCAAGGTGTGCTACCATGCATAAATACCTCTCTCATATTCCCTGCAGAAATCTCCCAAGGTTGGCAGAAGCTCCCTCTCCCCTATCAGAGATGACGTTCTACTCTACTCCAAAACAATGAGTGGCTCAAAGACAGCATTGGAGCATCACTGCTTTGATCTGTGTAGAGAGTTACAGAGTTACTCAACCTTGAGGCTTCTCCCTGATTTCTTCTCTCCTTTCCATACTCATGATCAGCTGGGGTGGTTGGACTCACACTAAGCTCATGGTGCTCTCCCGCAGCTTGAGGAACCTGCTGAGTACCTCTTGCACCCAGCCAAAAATCCATCCTTGTGGGCACCAGAAATGAAAAAATGCAAAACAACTCCAGCCTGCCAGGTCTCTTTCCATAGGGTGATTTATGAGCTCCTAAAACTTGAGAACACAATCAATAGATAATGAAGTAAACCAGCAGCAATGGCAGGCCGTGAGCTGATGGCTCTTCTTGGTATGACTCTGCTGAAAAGATTCAGTTCAATTCCTCAGAAGAGCTCTCACCCTCTGACCAATGTTGATTGAAGTGCTGCTGTTAAACTCTTATTTTAATCACTTCCTTGATTATTTGTGTTTGTTTTAATCAAATTCCTGAATCACAATCCCTGTGCTTTAGTAAAGTCCATCTTGATTTGTCAAGATTCAGGCTTCAACCAGCATATCTAATATCTATGCCTACTGGTTATCATTACTAGCACCAAAATCCTTGTAGCTCTACACATCCTTCCTGTCAGATTAGTTTAGTCAACATGGTGGTTTATAATGAGGCATAATGCACTTCAGGGCCATGTGAACATCACAGAGAGCCTCTGCTCCATGTAATCCCTGCAGCATACAGGCATTATGGAGGAAGATCTAAAGGCTGAAAACTCAACATATCCCCAGCTTCCATTTATACCAGCAACAAAAAAAATCACCTGGTCACCTCTCCTTTCCTTTGACAGCTGTAATATCTGCAATTAAAATCTGAATCAGTGGGGGCTATTTTAAGAACAAAGAAGGTATTTCAGCTCTGCATAGCACTGCAAGATTGGGTAAGATACACTACAATCATCATGCCAGCTCATTAAAACAGCTTTGCTGTGGACTATTTGTTCTTAAAGCATTCTGCAACTGTATATACACAAGAACCACTCAGCACCAGTGCTTGCTGAAATCCAGCCAGCTTCATGTTGTCCTCACACATGAAAGAACTTGTCACAACAGCCCTTTGGAGTCAGATGAACGAATGGAGCCAAGGATAATTCAAGAGAGGGAGCATAATTCCTTGCTGGGGACTGGGAAGGGTAGTACCCTCCCCTCTTGCATGAGGCATCATGGGAACACTGTTCCAGCAACCAGGCACAGTTGGGAATTTGGTCTATGCTGCACCCAGGAGGTAGCATACGAGGTACTCTTGCTTCTCCCTCTTCTCCATGGCAGCAACAGTTGCTGCTTTCCTCCTCCAAAGGCCTACACAGCACACTGAATCCCCATCCAGAACAGAATCCCCCACAAGAATAAAACCAGAGATGATAAATTCCAGAGATACTCAAGAACCATACTTCAACTAGACTCCAAGAGCTTATGCCATGAAGTTCACTAAGGCCAAATGCCAGGTGCTGCCCCTTGGCCATACCAACCCCCAGCAGTGCTCTAGGCTTGGGGAGCAGTGGCTGCAGAGCTGCCAGGCACACAGGGACCTAGGGGTGCTGAGTGAAAGCTGAACAGGAGCCAGCAGTGTGCCCAGGGGGACAAGAAGGCCAATGGCATCCTGGCCTGGAGCAGGAACAGTGTTGGCAGCAGGAGCAGGGAGCTGATCCNCGTTCTATGATTCTATGATAATTCAGGATTTCAGGCCCTAAAAGCACATCTGTACTGCAGAGGGAACCCTGAACAGATCCCCAGATGGGGATGTGGTATGGGACAGACGTGCCCATCTCTCTCCTCTAAACACATCTTGGGGCTGTGGTGAGGAGGGATTCAGCCCAGGGAATGCTGCTCACCTTGTTTTCATGGAGACATTGCTCACACACCAAAGCATGCTGTAAATTCAGCTGTTTCTAAAGGCACGCCTGCAGATGTCAGGACTCAGATATGCACCACCCTGCCCAATAATACTGGTGTAAAAATGCTACAGTACCTTTCATTTGTAAAGATACTTACCAGATGTGGGGGAAAAAAGAGAGAAATCTAGATAATCTTGCTTGGAAATGTTTTTTAAATGACATTTAGAAGAACACAGATTCCCATTCAGGAAGGGTGAAAACAGGTAAATCCTGTGAGCTGCAGGAGTTTGGAGCAGCTCAGAAAAACAAATTAAAAAAAAGAAAAAAGAAAAAGTTAGGCTTAATTTCTCTGGGGTTAAATATCCCAGACAATTAGAGAATCCAAGTCACTATTTGTACTTATTTGGCTGTTCCAGCTGTTCACAGAGATGTGAACACAGGGTCACCTCAAATTGCCTAATTTACTGTCAGATTAAGGCAGAGAGATTTTAAAATTATTTCTTTTTCCACATTTTTTAGAAGGGGAAAAAGTTTAGAAAAACAAACAAATAACTCCAAGGAGACTTCTTCCTTCATGCAGTGTTTGAGCTCCTTTCATTTATTTTTCTAGCTTCTCTTTGCTAAGATTTATTTTAACAATATCCAGTTATTAAATGCACCAGATAGCACACCACCAAAGATAAGTTTGCAAGACATGACAGCAAAGCAAATTAAAATAGTGGAAGCTGTCAATGCACACCTAACTCCTGTGTAATGTTAGACCCTTGTCCTGCTCCAGTGGTATACTACTGAAGAATTAGATACAAGCACATCCCCCTGTGATTTATCATAGTGAACCTATTTTAATACATTGCTCACTTTCTACTTGTCTTTATTGCATTTTCTCCTATAAAATATTCCAGTTTCCTTAGAAATGGATATATTGAACTAATATAATGGATCATATCAAATAAATTTCTCTTCTGCCAGGGGAAAAAAAAAAAAAAAAGTCAAAATTTGTGAAGCATCACACTCCCCACTGCTTTTCCTTCTCACACAGCAAACTAACACCTCAGTAACAGAAGCATACAGGAGTTTCAGTTGCCCAAGGAGTGGGATATGGTGTCATCTTGGAAGCTAAAAGAGATCCATGCCCTTGTGTACCAACAGTGACATGCTACCCTAAAGCTCC
>VWZO01019645.1:102833-127505 GCA_013396975.1 Bucco capensis | reverse complement strand
GCTTGGAAAAGGCGCTGAGGAGGAGCGTGGGTGGAACCCTCCCTGGAGCTTTGTTCCCCAAGCCTAGCCACGACAACAACCCTAAAGCTCCTAGCATGGCAGAAGATGCCTCTGCTTCTGAAATCCAGCTCTAGCCTTCATGCCTCTTTAAGCATTGTAACGCTCAGCAAGCGCTGCACCGGTTGGCTTTGGGCCTCAGTCATTTGTATGCTCTCCAAAAAGAGCCCCTGGATGTTGCCAGGACAGTGGCTACTAGTCAGAAGCTTTTCAAAGGAGTTGAGATGGAAGAGGAGTACTGACTGCATCCAGAAACTCTCAGAATGACAGACAGCTGATCAGATGATTTCTGAACCCAAAGGCAAATAAAAGTCATGAATTTCCATACTGCATAAAGTCATTCCAAAGAGCAAGGCTGGGACTACGCAGTCTCTGCCAGCGTGAGTGCTCTGTTTGGGTCCCTGCATTTGGCACCATCCACTGCACGCATCACTGGGCTTCTAGGAAGAGATTAAAAATTGAAGCTCTGAGACCAGGATTTCACTAGGTTAGCTCACAAATTCTCTTTTGCTTGCAGATCACATCAATTAAGCACAGAGCAAAGAGAAATGTAGTGGCTTGGGATGCAGACAGCTCAAGTTCAAGCCCCTGTACCAGTTGATTCAAAGTAACTGGGATAAGAAAATGTGCTTGAGTCAAAAAAGGCATCTTAATTGCAGTACCCTGACAGTTTTGATTTCATGGAAAGGAAGGAACACAGACCACATTCAGACTGATATAAAGTCAGATTTCAATCTTTGCAGGTTACTGAAAGAAAAACTGCATGTCTCCAGTCAGCTCGACACTTCCCAGCAGAGTTAGCACAGATAAGAGCACCTGGGACTAAATCACTTTTGCCAAGTTGCCAACACTCATGTTGTCCATATTTCTATTCCTTTGCTTTGAATGTCCCTGAATGAACAACTTCTTCATTGCTGGGTCAAGTAGTTCTCTGATTCTTTGCCAGCAAATCAGGAAATTCATCCACTTTTTCAGGTATCTGGGGAAAAATGCAGGAAAGCTCTGGAGAGCTTACTAGTACTCAGCTGGATTTTGCTGAGTCCTTGCTGGGAAGCAGGAGGGTTACCAGCTTGAGCAAAAGCAGAACATGGGCTCTGAGCCACCACCAGCACAGCCAGCTTGAAAACATCACCACACACAAGCAGGGGTTTCTGCGTGGGCACAGGAGAAGCAAAACCCAGGATTAGGAGCAAGCAGGAGGCAGCACATACTCTGCAACTTAAGGCATGTTACCAGTGAGCTGTGCCAAGCCTGCTGCTTCTCAGTACTGGTCACAGACAAGCTGTTTAGGTTTAGTCAGCACAAACAGTAGTGCTGTGCACCTCAGTTACAGCCTGACCTCAGGACTAGACCTAGAAGCCATAAAATCTGGATTCCAGCCCTTGCCTCTACAACTGCAACATCTTTATCACAGCAGCAGCCTCACCTGCAGGAGAATAGACTATTGACACAGATGCTGCAACATTCACCAACAGAAAGCCACTAGCAAAGAGAGGCCAACACCCATCAGCCTCAATGCTATCTGTTCATGGGCAGCTCCTCATGGAAAATAGCAGGAATCTTGTTTAAAGAACGAGAACAGTGAGAATGAAAAGTGGTTTGTTTGGTTGGTTTCTTTCCCAAAAGATACCCTTAGCTGTTGTCAGACATCTTATCCAATGCTCTGCCTCCCAGAGCAGTTTTCTCACCTCCAGTGATATCCCCTTAGGTGGTGCTTAAAAGTGAGGAATTAAGGTCATACTGCCAATGTATAATATTTTGGCAGCAGACCAAGCACTGTAACTGAGAATGCATAATGTAAAATGAAGAAAGACTTTTGCATTACATTGTCTCCGGCTTAAAAATATGAGGTTTTATTCTTAAGGATGGTATGTGTAAAGTGATTTGCCTGAATAGCTTCTGTATGGCAGCCTTTACAGGGAGACTTTGAGCATCCTGCCTCACTGCTTCATTACCCTATGGAGGGAAAAAGAAAGAAGAGCTGCTATTAAGCTATTAGTAAGTTGTACACACTGGATATTCCAGGAGCAAAGGAAGAGGCATCACAGCATAACTTCAGAGATACAAATTCACACTCCCTCAAAAGCTGCCTCCTGTCAGTCCATAGAACCACACAATGTTAGGGGTTGGAAGGGAACTAGAAAGATCATCTAGTGCAACCCCCCTGCCAGAGCAGGATCACCTAGACCAGCTCACACAGCAATGTGTCCAGGCAGCTCTGCAATGGCTCCAGACAAGGAGACTCCACAGCCTCCTGGGCAGCCTGGGCCAGTGCTCTGGCACCTGCACTGCAAACAAGTTCTTCCTCCTGTTAATACTAAACCTCCTGTGGTCCAACTTGCTCCCATTCCCTCTTGTCCTACCATTGGATGCCATTGAGCAGAGCCTGGCTCTCTCCTCCTCACACTCACCCTTCACATATTTCTAAGCATTGCTGAGGTCTCCTCTCAGTCTCCTCTTGTCCAGGCTGAAGAGACCCAGCTCTCTCAGCCTGTCCTCCTAGGGCACATGCTCCACTCCTTTCAGGATCTTGCTGGCCCTGTGCTGGACTCTCTCCAGCAGCTCCCTATCCTTCTGGAGCTGAGGGGCCCACAACTGGACACAGGATTCCAGGGGAGGCCTCCCCAGGGCAGAGGAGAGGGGAGAAGAACCTCTCTGGCTCTGCTGGCCACGCTCCTCTTAATGCATCCTAGGATGCCATTGGCCTCTTGGCCACAAGGGCACATTGCTGCCTCATGGGCATCCTCCTAGCCACCAGCACTCCTAGAGCTTTTTCCCCAGGGCTGTTCTCCAACAGATCAGTTCCCAGTCTGTACTGATCCATGGGCTTGTTCTTTCCCAGATGCAGTACTTTACACTTACCCTTGTTAAATTGCATTAAGTTTCTCCTTGCCATCCACAGCAATAATCCTAATGCTCTCTACATTTCATCTTATTCAGAAAGTTGTGTTTTAAATAAAATTTAGTGATGGCCTAGCAAAGTTCAGAGGATTCTGAGACCTTCTAGTGCCTCCGGCAAACAAGAGCCAGCAGTTGCCTATTCAAATACAACGTGCTGCACCTGTACACATTCACCTTTGGCTAGTGGCAAGGTGCCAGGCATATCCCTGACAAAATTCATCAGACTCATCTGCCATTGTCTTCTCTGCTGGCCTCAGATTCTCACACAGAAAGGAAATAGTTAACTCTTACATTTGTTCTTAAGTGTTTTGCACTACATTTCACTATGGCACGCAATAGCCAACCTCTCCTCATCTCATTAAGGCTGTACTGACGTGCAACACAGTCATAAAATACAATTTCACTCTTCAGTCTTGCTTTCTTTTCATTCAACACTATGCCAAGCTCAAATTTAAGAAGGTCACAACACTTTCTCCAGCACAAACAGAAGTGAAGAATAACTTAAAAACAAACTACAAACCCAAAACGTTATTGCACTTTTCCTCTCTCAAGTCTAGCACTGTACAGGCACAAAAGTCTGGAACATTTCCACAATGCAAATATGTAAATTAATTACCCTCTTATGTTGATTGATGCCAGTTATTTTGGTTGAGAACAATGCAAGTCACCCACAGTTTACAAAACAATATGTCAATAAAATGAGCTAGACCTGCTGAAGAAAATATTTGTTGTAGCCTAAAGCTATTTTTGCACATGCATAACCTTGAATTACAGCTTTTAGAAAAAACCATACTGCTTCCACGTTCTGATTAGCAACTAGTAAGTTGAGACTTGCTTTTCCTCAAGTACTACAGAATCTATTAACGTACCAAACAAAAATACACCAAAGAAGGTCACAGAGAGCATATTATCATCCTTCTCATCCTATCAGAAGTGACAAAACTGAAAAACTTACAGAAAAGGCTTTTTTATCAAGAAAATAAAAGTGCTTCAAGGCATCAAGTGTTACTCTCAGGTTTTTCTTCTCCTCCTCCAACCCCCTCCCCCCAACATATTTCCATGAAGAAAAAAAAATAACCTTTATAAACAAAATATCACTACAGATAAAAGTTAATTTTGCATTAAATTGAAAAACACTTCATAGAACCTTCTGGCAGGACCAGAGCTGCCTGCTGCTCCAGCCTGACCCATTACAGCTACACCTACTCACCCTGGCTGAGAAACAGGATACAAGGCATGCTGGGGAGGGCAAGAGGGACCCATCAGATGGGTACAAAAAATTCAGGGTTGGTGACAATCAGATAAGAGAGCTTTAAGCCCCTTCAACACCATTTGAGGAGTGACATATCTGTAGCTATCCTGCTCTAGGGCCTGCAGGTAAATCAGCTCCCCAGACAAGGCTAGGGCAAACTGGGCCTTCACACCAAGGAGTCCAGCTTGGGGCATGGAGATCTTGAAAGCTCTCTACAGCAATCCCATCAAAATTAAGGGGCTTGCTGGTTTGCTCTGTTTAAGATTTGGGCAAACTGAAGTGAGTCATAAGTACCAGAAAGCTTCAAATATGCAAATGTATACTGCAAAGAATCAAAACATTTACCCGACACCTGCTTGCTGGAGGATACAACTCAGTCAACAAAACTCTCGGGTAACTCCCGACTGAGGACCCAGCTTCTTGTCACCAGCTCAGCTTCTGGGAATGAAGGGTCTGGGATTTCTGTCAGAAAACTGTCTCCCAGTCCTATCTATTTCTTGTGTTAACTTCCAAGAGCGAGATGGAAGAAAGCTGTGAAGTTTCACATTCCTCTAGAATCCAAGTCCCCAGAGAAAGCTCGCTTTGCCACAGCCTCCCTCCTTCCAAAGCTTTCCTTGAGACAAAGCTATAGGAAATCTGATTGTACTCACTCCCCTGAACTTGCAGCATCCTATACTACAATCTCTCTGAAGGCTAACTCTGGCATCACTCAGTGCTGCCTGCTGCTCCCCAAAAGGACAGCAGCCACAAAGGGGAACAGGAGGACACCTGCCACTTCCTCCAGCCACACAGCTCCCAGGATCAGCTGCACAACAGACCTGCTAACTTCTCTCTGCAGCTGCTAGGAAAAGTATTTCAGCTGCTCATCTGCATTACATTAAGTTGTTGCCCTAGAAACATAAGTGATACCACAAATTCAAGCTTAAAAAAATTAAATAGATTATAGTTTGCAAAAATGGGCTTAAAACCCAATAAATGCAAATAAAATCACAGAAACACATGAAGAAGCCTTCCAATTACACACAGGGAGCAATTTCCAAGCACTAATAACACCTGCATCTTATTGGACATCACATTGAGATCTAGCAAACTAGAAGAGTTTTTGCAATGGGCTTGTATTATTCAGGTCCAATTAAGGGTGGATATAAAGCTGAAATGAGATAAACACCACTTTATACTAGCACTCTTGGTGAGTCTGTGACATTGCCAAAGATCAAAAGAAGCATCTTAAGCAAGCTATTCTCACTGCAAAATAAATAAATGCATTTTAATGAGAAGGAAAATATCCTGTGTGTCAAGAATTAGCAACTTGAACATGGAGCCAGTCTGTCTGACTGTAATGGAAAGACCTTAAAAACATCAGATCCATTAGAATCTTGCAGTAACAGCTCACCTATCACTTCTTAAAGCTCAAAACACAAAAAGAAATGTAAACTAGTGTATATTCTGTATCTGCAGGATACATATTTTTGCTACTCACCTCCTGATTGATGGATATTACTTCTGCATAGGTGTATTATCTCTCTGTATTTCCACTTCCAGAAAGTAATCACAAAAATTCTATTAATCTGAGGCCAGCTCAGAAACAGGAAAAAATATCTCAAAAGTCACCTCTCTGCCTCCTCTGAACTTTGACCAGATATATCTGAATGAAGATGCTAAATCAGAAAATTCAGTATTCTAAAAGGCACATGTGACATGTGATGGCTTTTCATGACTTATAAAATAGGGAGAGTAAAGAGAAAAAACATCAATCTCTTGAGGAAAAAAAAAAGTCTTGAAAACTTAGTTGCAAAGATGAGTGAACAAAATCACAACTTTCCTGCAAAAAAAAAAAGGACAGAAAAAACCAACCAAAATATATTGCAGCTAAAGCTACAAAAGGCAGAACCAGGCAACAGCCACAGAAAGGAAGGCTGGCTTCAACCTAACTGCAACCTGGGCTTGCATCAAAAACACCCATACTACACCAAAATAAGATCCACACCAAAGCATATAATCTAATTATTCTAAACATTATTAAAATACTTATCTTCTTAGGCTAGTTTTTTACTTGCACACAACTACCTAAAGCCAGTGCTTTTGTACAAACAAGCTTTAGACAAGGAATGTTTTCAGCTGGGTGCCACTACCTCAGGTGTAACACATAGCACTGATGAAGATTGGGCCAGGGAGAGGGGAAGAAAAGAACATGCCCTTTTTATTGTGTATTTATTGCAACAACTAACAAAACCACCAAACACACTCCTATGACACTCTAAAGCATCAAATTCATTTTGAGAGAGTTGTGGAATGAGTTAGTTCTTAAACAGCCCATAGGATTAGCTGTGGGCACAAGATCCTGTCAAGGGTTAGGCCTGGGCTGACCCCTAACCTAGGCACAGATATACTCTATTATCCCCTTGTCCCCCACTCCAGGAAGGAAAAGGGGAAATTAACAGAGAGAGAAAGACTTATGGATTGGAAATGAAACTCAAACTACTTTAATGAAAATAATACAATAAAATAAAATATATATATACATACAGAAAACCAACACCACATCCAAACCCCCCTTGATGGCAACTACCTCACCATCACAACTGATACTATGTCAGAAGGACTCACCAGCAGAGAGGAATCAGACTTAGGGGCTGGATGCAGGAACTGGATGGAGGAATTCTTGGACTGAGATCAAAGACAGAACAGAGAATCCTACAGCAGCAGAGCTGAGCTGCTGACCCTCACCAGGAGAGTTCCCCATCTACCACCTCAGGTAGCTCAGCTGCTCAACCTTCAGGAAAGGCAGAGAACCCAACCTCTCCTTTTTTTTGTATTGGCTGTTAATGAGGTGCTAAATAGCTGCACCTGCCTTGCTTGGGTCTTAAGCCTTATGTAAGAGACCCTAAGGGTCAAGTGTGGTGTGGGAGTTTCAGGGACTGGCCCTTATTTACACTGACTAGGACCTATATGGCATGGAATACCTTGTTCTGACTCAAACTATCTCCCTAAAGGGGGATTATAAAATAGAAGGAGAGAAACTTTAGCTGATCTGATTGTAATAGGACAAGGGGAAAGGGTTATAAGATGAAGGAGGGGAAATTTAGACTGGGGATTAGAAGGAAGTTCTTCACTTAGAGGGTGATTAGACACTGGCACAGGTTGCCCAGAGAGGCTGTGGCTGCCCCATCCCTGGCAGTGTTCAAGGCCAGGCTGGATGTGGCCCTGGGCAACCTGGTCTAGTGACTGGCATCCCTGCTCATGGCAGGGGGGTTGGAACTAGATGATCTTTAAGGTCCCTTCCAACCTGCCCATTCTATCATTCTGTGATTGTATGGCAGATAAAGGCTGCCACATGCTTCCAGAGGCAAGAGAGCCACATCTATGCCTCTAACCATTTCTTTAATTTATAACTTGGATTAATTTTTCCTAACACTTCTATGGATTTATTCAATAACTTGAGAAATACTGGGCTCATCTTTTAGTTCCAGTCATTTGGTGGGTTGACTTTCATTATTCTAGCAACTGATTCTGCCATTCAACTGTGTATTAAATCAAGTGGTGTTTATTTTCCAAAAGTACCAACTACAAATTATAATACTGTAGTATACCAATAAATTATTTTAATGTCATACTCCCTAGTACTGCATCACTAGTTTTACATACCTCCAGAACATTCTAGAAAGGGTGTAACTTCCTTAGCCTGCAAAGTAACAGGATGACTCAGTTCATTCATTTATATTTTCTGTAATTTGAGCCCATAGAGACATTACTTTGTTGCCATCTCCACCCAAATTCTGCCTTGTTAGTGCCTACAGAAATCAATGCCATGAAGCACTTCATTTTATAACTTCATCTTCTTTCAACCTACAGCTTCATTAATGAGAAAACTAAACAGGTTACATGGCTTGCTGTCTCTAAGCATTAAGTGAATTTATATAGATAGAAAAGAAATAGATGAGAATGTTTGTTCATTCTGTGCATGCACAAACTTTTTTTTTTAAAGTGTCCCATTCAAGTTTATGAAAGCTTTTCAAATTGTTTTAAGAGTAAGTACAGATTTTGATGTCCAACAACCATGTCTTGTTATTTCTTTTCCACCTTCTCCCCTGAAGAATAGAAAAAAATATTGGAAGAGTTGAAAAACAGGATGAGTTTTAAAACATTCCTAAACATTCCATTTGGGTGAATATGGTTTTCTGTCAAAACCAAAGCAACCAAACAACAATAAGTAAAAATGTAGAGGTTCCAAAGCATTTTCAGAACAACAGATCACTCAGGACTTCTCATCGTACTTTCGACTGAAACAGCAAACTGAGCTCCCCTGGCTGCTCAGAGACCTCATCCTGCAGCTTTGTAAGCACCAGTCAACCCCAGAGCACTCCTGGCTAACCAGCACCAATGCAAATCCTACCCACTGCTGTCATTTCAAAAACACCTCATCCCTGTGCAATAACAGTTCTGTTTTCTCACTTGTTTCAACTTTCCTAGACTCAAATATCAGCATTTTAGTCTCTCACTTCATTAGCATTAGTCAATACTGACATATTTGATTCTTTCTTATCTTTACATGTCCATATTCTGACCCGTCCATTATTCTCCTCTTCCATAAGTCTTAGAATGTTTCCAAAAAGCCTAAGCTATATAGTCAGCCCCCTCCCCAGCAACCCCTTTCCTACATTACCTTATGTGATCCCCAGCTATACCATGATGATCACCAACTCCTTTCAAACACTTAACAACCCAAGAGCCAGAGCTTCATTCATAACTATGTAACTAAATAATGAGGTTTCCCATTTTGCCCTGCCAAACTCCAGTCCCTCTTTCAGTGACCTCCTCATTATGTGCAAAATAATTGGACTCTGGGCCTTGTGTTCCTGAGGGAGAGGGAGCTGGTGTCGTCACTTGCTCCTCACGCAAACGGTTTGCTGTGTGTCCCAGAGCAGGACCCCTCGGTTCCTGTGCACACCCCGTGACCACAGGCCCTGGGGGAGGGGGTCCCCACAGTCCCTCCACCACCCACGCAGCAGCACAGCTTGTCTTGCATGGCACACACACAGAGATGGTGCCTTGCACCAACAGCAGCCATCACGTGGGCAAAACAATCATCTTGCACAGCCTCAATTCATCTGCTTTAACCTCTCCATCCATAAAACCCAAAGACAATGGGTTGGGCTACATCTGCATGGGAATGCAGGCCTGACACCACCTTTATTTTCAAAATCAGATTCTAAGATGTTTTCTGCAATTTTGACTACTTATCTGTACTCTTTGCTTTACATCACCAATCCCTGAGTAAATCACCACCTCTGCTTCAGCATCTTTCATCCAAACTCACTGTGTGAGAACTGCAAGTCTGTCTAGGGTCTTTCTCAGCTCACTGACCTACTTACTACAACAAAGACAGGCATTAATAGATTTTTTTTCTTTCTCTTTTAATTTCTGCTATTTTTTCCTTTCTAATTGCCACTTCCCAACTACAGAGTCTCTGTAACTTAAGTATGCTTACCTCTGTCAAGAACTTTTGTCCAAACACTACTTTTACAAAACACAACACCCACATGCTCTCAATAGCAGACACCTCCAGAAAAGCACATTAGGAACTGCTAACCATCCTGAGTCTTCAAATTAAAATAAGCCTAGTAATGACACTGTCTCTCTCTTATTTATTTATTTTTACCTATAAAGACCTTTCTTTACTATTTTCTTTCACCAATATACTTACATTAGTGTGGTGGCACTACTGGAGGTCACTGAACCCACCCAGGATGGTAAGTGGGGAATTATTCTCATATGATTTCAGCCAGCTAACAGTTATATATCTAATCTAACATAGCCAGCTCCACTGCCACTGTAATCAATAAAAGAAGCACGAATCACCCACTCCAAGTGCATTGCCAGATACCTGGGAAGGAAGGAATCTCACCTGGAAGTGCTTGCCATTAACAATAGAGAGAGTCTCTGCCACTAGGCTAGGCTAATTCATACATGGAATTCCTTTACCTCCAGCTCTCCTGATAAGGAGCTAAGAACTGTCTTCTTCATGGGGAGGGACTAGTTTAGAGCCTGGTACTTAGATAAACTGCACCTGTATGAAGGCTCATGGGTGACTTCTGACTACCTTAAAATCTGGATGTCTTTCTCTAGAGAAATCCTACGTAATTACTTGTATGCTATTATTAAGTTTCTCTTACAGAAAGGAGCAGGAGGGAAATCTTGAGTTAAACCAACATGCATGGCATCCTAAGCAACATGGCTTACTCCATTGCCCCTGCAGACCTGGGCTGAGCTGCTGAAGTTCAGTCAAGGATGTAGCCAGAGCTTGCAGTGCTGGAGGGACTCAGGAGCAGCAAGGCAACAAACTGAGATCTCTTCCCTTACATATTCCCTGATACCCACATAAATGCACACTCTGCACAAGGACAGTCTAAGGCAGCACAAATTAAATAAAATGACAAGAGTAAAGAGAGCCCCAAAGGCTGAAAATACAAAGCTCTGGTTTTCAAAGAAAATGCAGGGGACTCCTGGTTCCAGCCAAGTTGGATTAACAGAAAAAAAATGCTTGGCAGCTGAAGAATGAGGATTCAAAACATATCTGTTTCTCTGTGCTCTTCTGATCCTAGCCAAAACCAGTGAGCACAGTAGTTGGAATTGGTTTATCAGCCAGTCTACAGCAAAAGGGAGAAAAAGGTTACATCCAACACAAAAGTTGCTTAGGGGTCTGCAGTACCACCAGGTCTCCTCCTGGACCCACCAGCTCTGTACATTAAGTAAAAAGCTCCCACCCAAAAGAAACTGCACAGTTACCTTCCACTGTCGTCTTCCTCTTGGGAGAAGCTGCTGAGCATGGTCTGCTGCTCATCAAAACTCTGGTATCTCACTTAACTACTAACCCTTGTGTGGCCACAGGACAAGTAATTGATCTGCCTCTGCCTTGATTCCTTCATTTCTAAAATGGGAGTGAGTAAGGATCCTGTCCTTCCTCATGAAGCCCTTTGCTGTTTATCAGTGAAACAAACTGTGTGTTTGTGAGCTGAAGCTGTGCCCTGCAGCAGCCGAGCCTCACCAAGGGGCTGCCCCTGAAGAGCAGCAGCACCAGACCAGGCAGCAGCAGCTCAGGGCCCTTCAGCAGCATTTGCACTCATTATCAGTCATTCCTATCAAACTCCTCTATAAGCAACCTCTTTCTAAAGGTTCACCTTCTAAAACACTCACACCCTAAATACCAAGATACACTAAATGTTTTCTGGGAACTCATTCTAGAAAGATATGGCTAGAACAAGTGCGAACCCAGTGTCTCTACAGTGCAGGTGGAGCACAACTCTGTCCATTTAAACNTATTTTCAAAATCAGATTCTAAGATGTTTTCTGCAATTTTGACTACTTATCTGTACTCTTTGCTTTACATCACCAATCCCTGAGTAAATCACCACCTCTGCTTCAGCATCTTTCATCCAAACTCACTGTGTGAGAACTGCAAGTCTGTCTAGGGTCTTTCTCAGCTCACTGACCTACTTACTACAACAAAGACAGGCATTAATAGATTTTTTTCTTTCTCTTTTAATTTCTGCTATTTTTTCCTTTCTAATTGCCACTTCCCAACTACAGAGTCTCTGTAACTTAAGTATGCTTACCTCTGTCAAGAACTTTTGTCCAAACACTACTTTTACAAAACACAACACCCACATGCTCTCAATAGCAGACACCTCCAGAAAAGCACATTAGGAACTGCTAACCATCCTGAGTCTTCAAATTAAAATAAGCCTAGTAATGACACTGTCTCTCTCTTATTTATTTATTTTTACCTATAAAGACCTTTCTTTACTATTTTCTTTCACCAATATACTTACATTAGTGTGGTGGCACTACTGGAGGTCACTGAACCCACCCAGGATGGTAAGTGGGGAATTATTCTCATATGATTTCAGCCAGCTAACAGTTATATATCTAATCTAACATAGCCAGCTCCACTGCCACTGTAATCAATAAAAGAAGCACGAATCACCCACTCCAAGTGCATTGCCAGATACCTGGGAAGGAAGGAATCTCACCTGGAAGTGCTTGCCATTAACCATAGAGAGAGTCTCTGCCACTAGGCTAGGCTAATTCATACATGGAATTCCTTTACCTCCAGCTCTCCTGATAAGGAGCCAAGAACTGTCTTCTTCATGGGGAGGGACTAGTTTAGAGCCTGGTACTTAGATAAACTGCACCTGTATGAAGGCTCATGGGTGACTTCTGACTACCTTAAAATCTGGATGTCTTTCTCTAGAGAAATCCTATGTAATTACTTGTATGCTATTATTAAGTTTCTCTTACAGAAAGGAGCAGGAGGGAAATCTTGAGTTAAACCAACATGCATGGCATCCTAAGCAACATGGCTTACTCCATTGCCCCTGCAGACCTGGGCTGAGCTGCTGAAGTTCAGTCAAGGATGTAGCCAGAGCTTGCAGTGCTGGAGGGACTCAGGAGCAGCAAGGCAACAAACTGAGATCTCTTCCCTTACATATTCCCTGATACCCATATAAATGCACACTCTGCACAAGGACAGTCTAAGGCAGCACAAATTAAATAAAATGACAAGAGTAAAGAGAGCCCCAAAGGCTGAAAATACAAAGCTCTGGTTTTCAAAGAAAATGCAGGGGACTCCTGGTTCCAGCCAAGTTGGATTAACAGAAAAAAAATGCTTGGCAGCTGAAGAATGAGGATTCAAAACATATCTGTTTCTCTGTGCTCTTCTGATCCTAGCCAAAACCAGTGAGCACAGTAGTTGGAATTGGTTTATCAGCCAGTCTACAGCAAAAGGGAGAAAAAGGTTACATCCAACACAAAAGTTGCTTAGGGGTCTGCAGTACCACCAGGTCTCCTCCTGGACCCACCAGCTCTGTACATTAAGTAAAAAGCTCCCACCCAAAAGAAACTGCACAGTTACCTTCCACTGTCGTCTTCCTCTTGGGAGAAGCTGCTGAGCATGGTCTGCTGCTCATCAAAACTCTGGTATCTCACTTAACTACTAACCCTTGTGTGGCCACAGGACAAGTAATTGATCTGCCTCTGCCTTGATTCCTTCATTTCTAAAATGGGAGTGAGTAAGGATCCTGTCCTTCCTCATGAAGCCCTTTGCTGTTTATCAGTGAAACAAACTGTGTGTTTGTGAGCTGAAGCTGTGCCCTGCAGCAGCCGAGCCTCACCAAGGGGCTGCCCCTGAAGAGCAGCAGCACCAGACCAGGCAGCAGCAGCTCAGGGCCCTTCAGCAGCATTTGCACTCATTATCAGTCATTCCTATCAAACTCCTCTATAAGCAACCTCTTTCTAAAGGTTCACCTTCTAAAACACTCACACCCTAAATACCAAGATACACTAAATGTTTTCTGGGAACTTATTCTAGAAAGATATGGCTAGAACAAGTGGGAACCCAGTGTCTCTACAGTGCTGCTGCAGGTGGAGCACAACTCTGTCCATTTAAATGAAGCATGGGGGCTTCTTACTAATCCCTTCCTAGGAGATACAGCTTTGGATCTTACTGCTGAGGGTGAGGCAAGCCTACTTAGGCCAATACCTGCATTGAACACTTGACCCTCAGAGATTTTGCAGAGTTGCACAACACTGAAAATCTGACAATCCCTTGTGTTCTCCTGTGGNAACAACACTTACCTGAAGGTAATGGGCAGCAACACCCCCTTCCAAATGAATTTGGGAAATATTCCCAAACTTGGTAAAGTTTCAGAATTTCTACTTTTCCCTTCAGTTTTTTGTTTCAGTGGAAAGAACATTTTGGCACATAGACAAGAATGGTACAACAGTTCTCTTGGGGAAACTGTTGGTCTGCAGACTTATTTCTTCATTCCCTAACAAGTGCATATCTCTAGCTGGAATTGCAAGTCTTGCAAACCTTTATATGTTCACAATACAGCCAACAATGAAGTTTGCTCCACTCAGGGTCCAAACTCTTAAGGTGGAAAGAGTTACTGGCTTTGGAAACGGTGGCAAAACCTACACTTCTCATTGCTGTTGCTGTATGAGTGGCCCAGTGTCAAAATAAACTCATGAACAGCTATGGGAGTGATGCTAAGAGCTTAAAAATATCAGTACAGGAAAGCAAGCTAGAAAAAGGTTTTTCTTTAAAATTAACAGATTGACTGATAGTTTTAAAACCCACAGTCTGGTGTGTTTTTAGCTTCATTCTGTGGTTTTGTTTGGCTCATGATAAAATTACATTACTTCAAATGCAAGGCACTGACTGGCAATGGGAAAGAAGAGAGGAGTACTGTCTACAATGTTTCTGCATCTACATCTCAGCAATCTCCTGATTCCTCTCAGCTGCACCTGTGGTTGACCTGCTGGATTATTCCAGCAGTTAAAGTATCTCCATTTCCAAGGAATGGCATGCAACCCTGCATGATGGTTGGTTACAAAATCCTGCTCTGTAAATTGCAGCTGCTCAGCAATCACTTTGCAAAGGGCTCTGCCTCCTTCTCCACCCAGGAGACGAGCTTCAGCCTTATGCTCATGGCACTGCCCAAAGAGAAGGAAGGAAAGAGCAAACCAACCAGCCACATCTCCCTCAGGAAGCATGTCCAGAATTAATCCAGCTTTGTCATTTCCACAGGATCTCAGCCCTATGACTTCCTAATAGGTATCTGAAAGAAAGATACTCTCCAAGACTTTATTTTTCCTTTGGATGTAGAACCTCATGCTGATTTTATTAAGGCACATCTGATCAAATGCCAGGCTACAGGCAGCTCTAGCTTTAGAAGACTGTTTTGATAGGCCTACAGCTGAATATTACTGCAGAGAAAGCTACCCTAAAATCCATCCCTGAGCTGTCACTCCCATCACACTCAGAACTGTATAACCAAGTGAGGCCCTTAAATTACAACCCAGGCTCACATCTTTAAATATTTGTTATAGTTACCCCTGGATACTTTGCTGTGAAACTTGATCAGCATGTTGATAAATGCAGAGATTAAGTCATCCAGCCTCTAATGACAGGGAAATGAACACTCATAAGAAGAAGTCACTCCTCTTATTGTCAGAAAATCAGATTCTAATCTCACCTTTACTGTGGTGGATTCAAAAGGACTATGAGGACAGGCTGAGAGAGTTGGGTCTCTTCAGCCTGGACAAGAGGAGACTGAGAGGAGACCTCAGCAATGCTTAGAAATATGTGAAGGGTGAGTGTCAGGAGGAGAGAGCCAGGCTCTGCTCAATGGCATCCAATGGTAGGACAAGAGGGAATAGGAGCAAGTTGGTGCAATGGAGGTTTAGTATCAACACGAGGAGGAACTTGTTTGCAGTGAGGGTGCCAGAGCACTGGCCCAGGCTGCCCAGGAGGCTGTGGAGTCTCCTTGTCTGGAGCCATTGCAGAGCTGCCTGGACACATTGCTGTGTGAGCTGGTCTAGGTGCTCCTGCTCTGGCAGGGGGGTTGCACTAGATGATCTTTCTAGGGCCCTTGCAACCCCTGACATACTGGGATACTGTGATACTGTGACTGCCGAGAACTACTTAACCAAGAGGACAATACAAACCAGGACTTCTGCTAACCTTCAGCAACAAATATAGCCATGCCATCAGCAGAGTAAAGATGGCCCACTCAGAAAGTGCTCCCTGAAGGTGGCCAATGCTACTATGAATAACTTTAAAACATGGAAGAGCAACATTATTGAAACTCTGTGAGGCTGTACCACAAGAACAGCTGCAATCCTCAATGTACACACGCACAAGAACTCCCACTCCTCACAGATAATGACCTACACAATTTCTGCTTAATAATTCCTATTAAACTGGGTGTGTAGGGCCATATAATCCCTGAAGGGCATCTGCAACAATGGCTATGAGCACAGCATGCTCTGTGGTGATGGCAAGCTCCTTGGCCAGCCTGCATTCTGCACACAGCTGCTGTGTAAGCCCCCAGCTGCCTGGGAGCACCAGTGGCCAGCACATGTACTTGGGTTCCCAAGCTCCTGACTCAGCAGCGGGCTGACCTCTGGCTGCTAGAGAGCAGTTTTGGTCCTGAGGGCAATATCTGANTATGATTCTATGACATAACCAACAGGACTACCTGAATGAGTAAAGATACTCTTAAGACTCCAGCAATGCATCAATTGGGAGACAAACTACTTCTAATCTAAAAGGCTTAGTTCTTTTCTACCCTGGCACATGGACTAGGGATGTTTCACTGTAGCTGAGCCCTGAGAGAAGTGTACACAGCAGATGAAAAGCAATAGAAGTGGAAAATGCAAATTATATGCACAAGAGCTCACTGCAGGACACTTCAGATTCTCCTCTTGCCAATGACCCTCTCGATGCAGACGTGAGTCAGGCCAGGATGTTAGGCAAACTGTGTGGTGTGGTTGACATGCTGGAGGAAAGGGATGCCACTCAGAGGACCTTGACAGGCTTTAGAGGTGGCCCGTGCAAACCTCATGAAGTTTAACAAGGCCAAGTGTAAGGTCCTGCACCTGGGCTAGGGCAACCTCAAGCACAAACACAGTCTGGGAGGTGAAGGGACTGAGAACAGTCCTGCAGACAAAGGACTTGGGAGTGCTGGTTGATGAGAAGCTCAACATGATCCAGCAATGTGTGCTTGAAGCCCAGAAAGCTACCATATCCTGGGCTGCATCAAAAGAATTGTGACCAGCAGGTCAAGGGAGGTGATTCTGCTCCTGTATTCAGCTCTTGTGAGAACTCAGCTAGAGTACTGTGTCCAGCTCTGGGGCCCCAGTATAAGTAAGCTATGGGCCTGTTGGAGTGAGTTCAGAGGAAGGCCACAAACACGCTCAGATGCTGGAACACCTCTCCTATGAGGACAGGCTCAGAGAATTGGAGTTGTTCAGCCTGGAGAAGTCTCTGGGAAGACCTTACAGCAGCCTTCCAGTACCTAAAAGGGACCTACAAGAAAGCTGGAGAGGGACTTTTTACAAGGGCCTGTAGTGACAGGATGAGGGGTAATGGCTTTAAACTGAAAGAGAGTAGATTCAGATTAGATGCAAGGAAAAAGCTCTTCACTGAGATGGTGCTAAGGCACCAGAACAGGTTGTCCAGAGTGGGTGTGGATGCCCCATTCTATGATTCCAGCTAAACCTCACTGTGTAAATTCCCCCAAAGACAAACAACTGCCAAACAGATGCATCATGTATTAGTGTTAGTCAATTCTCAAAGCCCCATCAGCAATGTACATGCTTTCCCATTTATTCCTGACCTCACAATATGGCTGCAAAAGAGCACAGAATACTTGCTTATAGCCCTAATGATCTGTATCACAATGCTTTTTACTAATGCAATAAACCACACCAAAGGAGTCTTGTGGGCATCTTTAAATATTCCCTGCACAAACCATGCTGGGTAAAGAACCTCCCAAACAGATGCTGCCCTGTGAAATGGAGGGAAGTGAGCCAACAGCCTGCTGCAGGGCAGCAAGGCAGGCAAGCAAAGCCCCATCCAATGCATCAGAGGTGATACAAAGCTCACATATCCTTTTGAGAGAATTGTGTCCACACATGAAAGGTAAATAGCAAGATTTTAAACCCAGTCTGTCCCATGAAAACTCATAAGAACTCCAGTATATCCAACATTCTGGCTCCAGGCAAGTGGCAGAGGTGCTAGGATGCTTTACCAGCACACCTCATCTCTGTGCCACCCCTCATGTCACCCTCCAGCAATTCAGTATCTGATAACTTTGAAGCCTTTTGGCTACTGGAAAGTAGCAGCTGCCTTTTCACTCTGCTTCCTGGCCCTGAATGAAAACCTCCAGCTTAAAATAACAACAGTAATAATTATTATTACTGTTGTTCCACCCAATCCTCTAGCTTCTTTGCCAGAGGAACATTTCCTTCTGGATAGCACATGGTTTTTCTAGGTCCAGACACCCATTATCAAGGGCAAAGCAGGAACAGAAAATTACATTTTTTTCCCAAAGTCCAAGAACAAAAAAAAAGCCTGATCTTTTCCACAGGAAATCAGCAAATAGGTTCCTTTGAAGATCCTAACAGGGAATAGTTGTGTTCGAATTTTGACTAAGAGATATCACAGCAAGTCTCTGGAAAAAAAATATCTATGTAAAACATCAGCTCTAGTTCTACTGACTGCCAGTGTATCCATCACATGCATTGCACTGCAGTGAAAATCCATAAAGCTAGGTCATCCCAGCCCAAGCTGGCATCTCCACCTCGCATGCAATCCCATGGCAGAGGTGCAGCGATGCAGTCGGTGACAGCTCACCTGACTGCAGCCTGAGCTGCTGCTGCTCTTCAATCACCACTTAGAGAGAGAAATGAAAGAATCTCAAACACCAGCTTCCCCCGCCCCCCAAAGAAATACAAACCCAAAAAACCCAACAACTCCCAGCAAACCCACCCCAGACATGAATATGTCAAAATAATTCACTAATTATTTAAATATGAAGAGACAAGAAATGATTTGACCCTGTGGTAGAATGCAGAGACATCTTCTTAAGACTCAGGGTGCTGTGACTTGTTAAAGCAATGCAGGACATAAACATGTTTAATACTGAAAAGATACCAGTGCAACCAGGCACAGTCTGAAAATCACTTGGGGTCTGCTGTGGCCCCTGGTGCCATAACTGCGCCCACAGCAGAGGGAGCATTAAACTCATTGCNACGATGACGACCAGTGCAACACATCTGATAACAAAACTGACATTTATACTGTCATTATATGCACTTGTCACCAAATCTCACTTGCATTATCATAAGGTGGTTCAAAGGCAAAAATATAATGTATGTTCAATGTTAGTTAGCAATATTAATAACCTCCTTTATTTTAAGATGCAAAATATTAATAGCTGCTCTGAAGAGGGCTCACTTTTAACCTTTAACAACATTCAAGTGGCTGTAATTTTTTATCAGAATGTGTGGATTTTGGTTTAGCTCAAGTCCTGAAGCTACAATTAAACTTGCAGCTACCTTCTCTCACTACACTTCCTCCAACAGCTGGAATAATCTTTGAAGTCTGCAAAGACACAGAAGAAATGTTATTTACAGCTGATTTGCACAGTGCAAGCAGAGACAAGTTGTGTTGTGCATCTCCAGGGCTGGTGACAGGCCATTTCTCACCAGCTCTACAGGAAGTCATCCAAACTATTTTCCCCTCCCCAGATGTTCCCGAGCGCCAAGGTAATCAGCTGGAAATGTTGCAGGGCAGGATCTGAAGTGCTCTGAATGGCCCCACGCCAACTTTTGTTACAGTTAGTATTAAATCCCACCACCAACTTCAATGAAGACAGAAGTGGCCTAACTCAGCCTGTTGATGGGCACCTACCTGGAAAGCCTAACACACCTCAGGATGGGATGGAAAACCTATTTAAAAATAAAAAATAATTAAAAAAAATGACAGATGCCTTTTTAAACAGAGAGAAATCCACTCAGACAGCAGGGAAGGAAGGAGCATTTCAGCCCAGAAGAGCCACCCTACATCTTGCTGGATGTCCCCAAGCAGCTGTGCAGCCACAGGAGCACCAAAGCCCTGCAGCAGATGCTGCTCCGTGTTGGCACGTGTGTAATGACCAGGGCAACACTCACTGATGTCAGTGCCTGAGCCATACAATTAGCAGTGTCATCACCCAGCAGAAAGAAATAAAATATGGTTTTCTCCCAGGCAAAGCCACTGGTGTTTTTCATTTGTGTTAACGTGCTGCAAGTGCCTGTAGGGTCCACTCTTTGATTTACTGTGGATGACTAGCAGTACAGGCACAGACACGTTTAGGTATAATTACTATAGTAGTCAGGCTCATACACCAAGAACAGCAGCAAAATCAACAACAGCTCAATAAGAGAACAAAGAATTTTCCAACACAAAACCTGCATCCCTCACATCAAGGCCTGCTCCCAATTCTTTCAGGAAATAAAAATACAATTTAAAAAACAGAAGTGTGAAATCAGGAGGCTTTGAGATTAGCAGATTTGCTACTCACTGCATGAAACACCAATTTCACCCAAAATTACCCTGTATTTTCCAGTTTTCATATGAAGTTAAGCAAAATAGCAAGCTAAGAACAGTATGTCTCTCAAAGCACCACAGGATGCATATTCTAGTCCAGGACTCAGCAAGTTCTGCCTTCAGCTCCCAGCCAAAGCCCCAAGTCCAAGCACTAAAGAGAATATGGTATTTAGGGTTTAGGGATCACACAGAGAAAAGGACATACTAATGATTACCATCAGGTCTTTGAACTGCACTTATAAAAACCCCACAACAGACCCAGAAGCTGGAAGTCCATGCAGATCCCATAGCAGAGGTCTGAACAACAGCCCAGCAGGGTATGCTTGGATCCCTCTTCACAGCACTGCCATCTTTTGCATCCTCACAGTACCAACAGTGCCCAAAACGTGCTTGCCATTCATTCATCCAGATTTTAACATCACTAGTATGGCTTCAGGGTCCAATTCAATGCCTGTTAATAATATCTATGATTTTTTACCATGAGACAAAATGAGGCCTATGCACTTATCTAAATTAAATGGGAATTAGGACTGGTTTGGTTTAGATGCATAAATGCTCATAGCAAATAAGCTAAGAGACACTAAGAGACATTAATTGTAGCTTCAGTTTAAGATATTCTCCTTATTTAAGTCTCCTAAGCTAAGGACATAAGGATGCACATGCAAGACAGTCTACTCAGTTCCACATTAGCTCTTCATTTCATTCCTTTCATGAGCACAATACCTAAAAGTCCGAGGTAAATGCATAGTAAAAGAAAGCACTGTAAAAGAGAACAGTCTGCACTGGAATTACAGACACTGAAGTGTTTCCACTGAAAAAAGAAATAAAAAATAAAAGATAGGTCCATATACCTCAATCCCAGGCAACATTTTTGTTGTATATTAACAAATCCTCTTCTGTGCTACTGAATATAATAAACTGAAGCAATACATTCCGGTTGAAGACCAATTTTATTACATGGCCATGACCCAGACCACTTTCAGCCAGCACTGATTAAATGCAAATTCTGATATTCTTCACCACACACCTTCCACATTGAATTAAAGTATCCAGCACTTCCCATTTGTAGCTGTCATTTAACATAAAAATGTATCTGGATGTTGGATAGATGAAGTGTCTCTGAGGATAGCTCACTAGATCACATACCCACAGAAAACTCAGCCAGTGTGCACAGGCTAAGCAGGGTTGAAGTAATGAATGTACTGTTGCTTCCCATATTGAATGTGTGTCACTAAAGTGGTAATTTGCAAAGGCAGAAGCAGGGACTGGGCAAGGCACTGGCTGCAGCCACTGACAGCTCCCACCACTGCAGTCTCCAGAAGCTAATCTTGCTCGGTTCAGAGTGCTTGATCTATGTTCTTGGGAATGACTCAGGACATGAGCAATGAGACAATCAGCATGTGTCCACATTTGGGGGTTTATTTTCACTCCTATCTGCCCTGAGTTCCTTCCTAGGAATGCTGTGCTTGTGAAAGGCACAGCATAATACCTAAGAGACTTACACCTTCTCTGCACTAACAGACATAGGCTGGGTGGCAGAAAAGTAAAAGCTTCCCTAGAGCATACACCGGGATTATCAACAAGAAGGGAGGACTACTTCTGGATTGAAGCTTTGGCTCACTGTCATTTACAGCAAAACTCCCACTGAAATTAGCATAGCCAGGATGTCACCTCTGTCACAGTGATTTTGACTCCCTGCCCATTCTGCCTTGGGACTTCCAGCAGGCACAACAAGGGTCTTAACAGTGCCAGCAGCCTTTGTGTTATGAACTGCAGGCAGAAGTTGTGAAACCCTTCACATAAGCAACCAAATACTCATCACAGTTAAGAATAAGACTGTTGAACTATAAGGGATTCAAACCTGCATCCAGAAAGATGATGTTTTGCATTGGCACACCATGCTAAAACAAACCTTATCCTAACCAATTTTCTGTCCCTCAGGAAAACCTGACTGTAAATACACGTGGTATGAGTGCAGTTGGCATGTGTCAGAAGACATTTGAGGATTCAGCACAGAAATACATCTGTAGTGGAACAGCATCTACAGACTGCTCCTTACAAGCAATGGCTAACCACCCTAACTCTCTCCTAATTGCGCTCTTCATTGTATTTGACAGAATCCATCCACCTGAGTACATCAGGTCACCAGAGCATAACTTGATGGTAGGAACTGTGACAACATAACCTGATAGAACAGAAGGCCCTCATGTCAGAAACAGAGCAAGATAGCACTTAGGGAAACTGAGGGGAGTTATATCCCATCAACATCACACACACAGACACACACACACAAGGTAACAACACAGTAACACACAGTTCCAGAGGCATCCTAGGTACCATTGGCTCACAGGTAGTGCACACAGGCAATAACATGCCAACACATGCTATGGTAAGAATCAAGCTTAAAAAGAAAAAGGAGCAAAAGTAAAGAAAAAGACAGTATGATGTGCTGCATCAAGGCAAGTACAGCCAACCTGCTCATTTTCTACAACGCTAGCACCACCAAAGGATCAGGCAGAGGGATATCCATAGTTTCCGGCTCTGCAGTACATTTCCAGCTCCTACCTGGATCTCTCTCAACAAGACTCCACTGTTTTATGAACACAAAAATCACACCTGTAAGCTCTTTCTTAGCAGCACTCTCCAAAGGCAAGCTGGCTCCAGAGGGATCACTCCTTCTCAACTCACATCCACCATCAAGTCCTTTCCAAGCAATAAAAGAAACTTTTTGTCCAGCAGAAGGATAAGTCCTCTGTATGTCCACAGGAAGGAAAAAAGGCAGCCAAGAACTAGAACGAAGAACTATTTTGCCTTGTTCTACTTTCCCAGCTAATGCTTATACCCTCCCTACAACTGCTCCAGACCAGGAATGAGCCCTCAGTGAAAGCACACAGTCTGGGCAGTGACCAGGATATGGTGCAGCACTTCTGCTCTGCATTCCTCATAGCTCATCCTCTCCTGATTTTTAAT
The DNA here is from genome assembly GCA_013396975.1 of Bucco capensis. NCBI lineage: Eukaryota > Metazoa > Chordata > Aves > Piciformes > Bucconidae > Bucco > Bucco capensis. The sequence continues at coordinate 104,388 of VWZO01019645.1, read as the reverse complement.
TCCTTTGCTGACAACTCAAACCAGATTTCATAGAGCTAACCATTTGCTAAAGGAGAGATAAGTTAAAATGTCTGTTCCTGTGGAGAAGACTTTTTCCTTCTTTCTGCTGGACAGAGATTGGTTAAGAATCTGTGGAACCCTGATCAAATGATTCACCTCTCTAAGCTTGCCTGACAGCGCTGCAAAGCTGAGTAAGAAGGAAAACGTTAATTTCCCCGAGTCTCTTCCTTTTAACCAACCTTGCTGCTTTCATGCCTCTGCCGGGATGCCAGTGCTGACTTCCCTTTATGTCCCATTTACTTGCAATTATTTTAATTGGATCTGGGACTAAGGACACTTGGCAACCCTTAATCCTCCCAACCTCAAAGCAAGGGCATGAAGCCATCCCGAACAATAACCAAAAAGACACCCACTGATGCATTTCTGGAGGCAGCATGGCTCTCTTTTCCTCCTGTGAGTAATCCAGCGGGCTTCAAAAAGTGGGCAGGAGAGGCTGTATTATTTCCTTCAATAGCAGAAGTTAGAACTGGAAGAGCCACGTTTAACCCATCCCCAGCCGAAGCAGGTCCCTCCCGAGTGTCTTCCCAGCGCAACAGGTCGAGGACCCTCCTGCCTCTGCTCCGCGGACCCCAGAACGACCACTCCCAGCAGAGCCCCGCAGGGGCAGGGGCCCGCGGCTGCTCTCCCCGCGGCTCCCAGCGCCCCCTCCCCGGGGCAGGGCACTACCCTCAGCTCCAACCAGCGCCCCGGTGCCAGTCTCTGCCACTGGGGAGGGCAAGGCAAGCCCTCTCTGCTAACAACATGTAGAGAAAGAAGATAAACATAGAGAAGAATCCGAACAGGCAGATCCTCTGGTAGCATCCCTCTCTCCCCAGCCCAAGCAGCTGCAGCCAGTCCCAGGCTCAGCCAAGAACAACTGCAGCTTAAGAGCAGCGACAGACTCTCACACCCCCCTCTTTCCCTGCGATGGACCCGTAAAAACCAAAAACCAACCCACACACACACACACAAAAAAAACCCCAAACCAAGCAGTGAGAAAAAAAAAATTTAAAAATGAAAACACAGCTCTCGCCTGCCTGAGAGCTAAAGCCCAGGGCGAGGTGGGGAGCAAGCCCAGGGCAGCCTCTCCGCTGCACCTTGCAGGGTAGAGCGAGAGAGCCACTCGCTGCTGGCAGGGAAGGAGAGGGAGGGGATGGACGTGGGACACAGGGACGGCGCTCGGCTCCACGTCCCCGGAGGAACGGAGTGGAGCAGGACGGGGGATAGCCCCCTTGGAGACCCCGCGGCACAAGTTTGCCCAAGTCGCGGCTGCCGCTCCCACCGACCCGCGCACCGCAGAGTTTGCCCAGCAAAACTTTCTCCATCCCCTCTCCAGAGCCCCAGGCGGGTACGCACCGGCCAGCTCAGCTCTGGGGACTGCCCCGCGGCCTCCCACGCCGGGTCTCCATGCCGTCCCGGAACGCCGCTGGGGGCTCCGGCCGGAGGGAGGGCAGAGGGGGCGATCCCCGCCCGGCCGCCGCGCCGAGCACAGCGCAGCCTGCCGGGAGCGCGGCCC
>VWZO01019645.1:53370-96522 GCA_013396975.1 Bucco capensis | reverse complement strand
AGGCCACAAAGATGATTAAAGGACTGGAGAACCTCCCCTAGGAAGACAGGCTGAGACAGTTGGGATTGTTCAGCCTGGAAAAGAGAAGGCTTCAAGGGGATCTTATAGCAGCTTTCCAGTACCCAAAGGGGGATTATAAGACAGAAGGGGAGAGACTTTTTAAGCAGTCAGACTGCGATAGGACAAGGGGGAATGGTTATAAACTGAAGGAGGGGAAATTTAGATTAGAGATTATGAGGAAGTTCTTTCCCCAGAGAGTGGTTAGGCACTGGCACAGGTTGCCCAGAGAGGTTGTGGCTGCTCCATCCCTGGCAGTGTTCAAGGCCAGGCTGGATGCAGCCCTGGGTGACCTGGGCTAGTGATTGGCATCCCTGCTCAGTGTGGGGAGGTTGGAACTAGATGATCTTTAGGGTCCCTTCCAACCTGCCCATTCTAGGATTCTATGATAAAAGCTCACCAAGACAAGTATAGTGTTGTCATCTTGAAGTGTCATTGTGTTTTGAATGCTGGTACCTGCTGAGTGCCTGTTGCCTCACAGCTCTTCAAAGTATCAACTGGTCCTAAGAAGACAGAAGATTGAGCTTTGGATGGCCTCTGTTTTTAACTGATACCCTTTTCCCAGTTTTCTGGTGATAGCTGCAAAGGTTACTCTTGCTACCAATTACATACCCAGAAGGTTAGTGTCTCTCTGGGGGCTAAGGGAAGAACACAGGCTGACAATGTTTAACAATGCCCAATTACAGGTGCTGCAAGTTTTGGAGGGCAATTTGCAACAACTGGAAAGAGACCCGGTTAATTGTTGGCTGTTCAATACCTGTTGAGAATCAGGAAGCTCTATTATTTTCTTCCATCTGGGAAAATGAATCATAGTTGCAACTCTTATCCTGGGGCCACAAGGGCAGAAATGGATTCTCTGCTTTCTATTAAGATGCAAATTGAGATCTTTTCCTCTTTAGAGAAGTGATGGTATCTCTTTGTAGACTGAATTCATTGGTATCTAGTAAGTCTGTTGCAATTTTTTCTTCCTTCTTCTTTCTTATATTTTTATAAGTCTTGCAGGAATTTAATATCTTTGAGATCCCTATCCTTCTACACAGGGATTCAGAAGTTTTGGGAGCAGCCTGGCTGACAAAGGCAGCTAGGTGCAGTGTGACTGAACAAGGTGTTTCCTCAGCAAACCAAGCTGCAAACACACAAGGCTTGAAAGGAGCACTGCATTGAGATCTGAACTAGGGACACCCTCAGTGGGCCCTTGACTGAACTAATTCAGTCCCAAGTCAGTGGTGAAACTGCTGCAATCTTCCCTGGGACCAAGCTCTTGTCTCTCAATTNGTGAGGGCAGGGCTTGGGTGGTTTGGTTTGGGTTTTTCTTTTGTTTGTGGGTTTTGGCTTTTTGGTTGGTTTTTTTTGGTTGGACTCTGTGATCTGAGAGGTCATTTCCAGCCATGAATATTCTGTGATTCTGTGATCCCTCTAGGGACAGCACCAACCAAGATTCTTATCCCACCCAACAGAGATCCCATCCTCTTCCCTCACCAGCACCTTTTCAGCCAGAAAGTTGTTTCAACCTGAGCAGATTGTGTGCTGAAGTTATGGCTATTTCTATCTGACAGAAGATGTAGCAACCCATGGGAAAGGCATTCCCTAAAAGCAGCACCAGCTTTTGTGTTTTATGTGGGAGTTTACCTTACAAAACAACCCAGCAGTCTCAATTAAAAAGCCTATTTTAATGCAGATAGCAATCCTATCTCTAGTAGCAAAATTTCTAGCCTTTTTAACGTCTTCCTTACACTCTGCTGTGTTCCATATATTCCTCAGGGTTTCTAGAGCCATTAGGGTGTGTGACATGCATACAATAAGGTTGTCAAACTACTCTTACTTCTTGTATGTCAATTAGTTGCTGGGATTAACTACACTGAAAGAAGCAGCGAGGGCAAATGGAAAGAATCAGCTAAAGGTGAGGAGAGGAGAGGAGAGGAGAGGAGAGGAGAGGAGACTTAAGAGGCATGCTTAGGAGAGAGCTGTAAGGCACATAAGTTGGGGCTGCCTGGGGAATGATGCTTCTGAGACAGATGTTAAAAGGCAAAAGGCTGAAACAAAACCTGAAAGGAGTGCTTGAGAAACTTGAGGCATGGCCTGCAAGAGGAGAGCCCAGCAGGTGGTTAGGAAAGCTGGAGACTATTTGATTATGCAATGTTGTGAGACAGAGAAGGCCCAACAGATTTTACCAGAGTCCCAAGGCAAAATCTGAGAGTGTGACCCTCTGGACTTCAGGATTCATCATACTGTCAGGGTCCTTTGAACCATCTGAAAAACACAAGCTTATTACCATTTAATCAGCTACTTGAAGAATTTGAGCACAGCAAGGAGATCTCCTGTACTAAACTAATACTAAGGTGAAAACAAAATCTGTGTATTTGTTTTAGCAAGCATATATTTCATGGGAGAGTTCATGGATTGGTCTTCATTAGAGATCAGTCATGAGATAATGTAAAGTGCCACAATTCATTTATGCATCATGGCAAGAAGAGTGGAGTTGCCAGACTGGACTCAGCCAGATCCTGGTGGGATTCAGCAGCATGGCTGCTGTGTTTGCTTCCTGCTGTTCTGCAGAAAGAGTCAGAAAAAGCCCTAGCAGATGAGGGGCGAAGAACTTGCAGACAGAAAGTTTCTTTTGGATAACTCCAGACAGCCATTGATTGGCTTCTGCCCTGAGGCATTACAGTTTATATTCCTAATATCTTTTTTATATTGCCTAATAAAAGTGTTGGCTGTTGCCATTCTATGGGTAAGGGACATTTCTATAAAACTCTTTACGAGCTGTAGGTGGAGATCCTCCTCTTCACCACATGCACAGAGGCAGCTCTGGAGCCACACGCAGTAGCTGTCTGATAGCCTGGCACTAATAACAAACCCAGTTACACTGAGGAGGAACACTGACTCCTCATCAAGTCAAGACTGCATAAGAAATTTAGAAAACCAGGTTTTCCTTCTCCCAGAAGAGGTTAGAGCAAAACAGGACCTTCCTGTGCTTCCTGCAAGTCATGAACTGCAGGCAGTTTGAGTTTCTGTTGTACATTGCTTTTAGAAAGAGAGAAAAGCTTTGGCCTTTGCAGTGCCCCATGAAGGAGCAGTTCCTGTCAGCTGGGGCAGCTGGAGAGGGACAGCATGGTCCAGCATCCACTGAATTAACCCAAACATGCTTCTTCAGTCAGTTTTTATGTATTAAAAAAATGCCTATTTGAACACATTTGGGTTTAGTAATTTATTATTTTGTACTCTTCGGCACTTGAAATCATTTGCTGTGTTTTTCTTGTAATTTTGCTTTTGCAGATTGTTATTCCCCTAGAAATGAAAGAAAATCACTGTTGAAACTAAATGTAATAACTGACTGCCATTTCCTTTCACAGAATCATTGTTCAAAACAGAGTGAAGTACAACTGCAGAAGCTATGAAGGTCTTGGTCTTGTTAAGGGAAAGGGCTGTCTGAGTGAGATGCAAAGAGATAAAATGTGGAAAAAAACCCAAAAACAATTCAGACAATATTTACAAAGAGTCCACATAACATTTCAAGACTGTGAGAAGTGAACAATTTCTGCTTTGCTTTGTTTACACAATATGTAACATTTGATGCAAAAACCTATTTCAAAACAAAATTGGTTTGTTTGTCATCTCATTGCTTTTTGATACCAAATAGGAACCAGCACTCATGGAAAAATGTCTATTTTCAAAAGATGAGAATTAGTTAAAAACAAATTAAAAAATTAATCTTCATAATGTCCCAAAGATAAATATTTGGGGAAACTGAGGCAAGAGCTGAAATGGATTGCTGAGGGCTTCTCATGCCTGAGATTGCATTAGAAAAGTTGAGTCCTTGTCTCAAGAATTTTCCTCCTAAAAAGGTGGAGGGGGTTGTACTCATGCCATTCATTTCCCTGTCTTTCTTTACTACATGCCATCATTAGAACACATCTTACTTGTTGGAATTAATCAGATATAAAACATTAACTTTTGCAGAGGTATTAGAGCTCCACCAAAGAGCACTCACAGATATTACAGAGTAACATCAAAATTAACATGGAAGCAATTTAGTCGTTCAGTTTTAAATTCAGTTAAATTCAGTTTAAATGCCTTCAGCAAAGGATTAAGATTCTCCCATCACCACTCCCTCCCTCCCATTCTCCCTGCTTATCATGCTCCCCTTGCTTACTGGGCTAGTTACCTTTTTAACATAAAAACTATGCTAAGAATCTTTCCTTTGGTTCCTGATAGTTTCATTATTCAATCCAAATAAAGGAAAGTGCCAGTGTTCCTATCAATGCTTATGCTTATGCTTTTCTCCAGCTATTACCTGTAACATCCAGATGACAATGTTTATGAAGCTTCCCCCACTCCAGGGCAAAGATTGGAAATAAATTGTGATACAAGAAGGATTAGAGGATGGGGAAACCAGTGTTCATTAATATATCCTAATCAAGCCTGATGAGGAAGCCTTGCATATTGATGCTGCGGATTAGCAATGAAATAGGATAATACAAATATTTTCCTGCTGGTAGAGGTGATAGTGCTAAAAAAACTAAGGGCATTCTGGCTTCCAGAAAAGAAGCTCCTCTCCTCTTGTAGTGCACTAGGTGAAAGGAAGTTTTCTCCTGACAGATTACAAGAGAGAGTGTAGGTGGAGATGAACAGCAAATGTAATGTTTCAGCTAGAGAGCCTGGTGTGTGTGCCCATGGCCCTTTAGGTACCAGAACATGCACTTCTCATAGAATCATGGAATCATAGANAAGTGGCATGTGACATGTTGATCCAATTTGTCTGGACCCTTTTTATTAATCCAGTGCTAGGTCTTTGATTTAAGTAGCACTGCTTGTGTGGTGAATTTATGATGGAGGAGAAAGTTACATCTGCTTAGAGTCTCTTGCTGCTAGAAAGAAGGGAAAAGTGAACTTGAAGTGAGCATCAGATGGTAGGGTGACCAGGGCTGGAAGGTAAGAGCATCCTGGGTTCAGAGATGCTCGAAGTACATACTAAAGCCTAGTCTTAGAGAGAATAACAAGGGTCTCTTGTTGTTTGTTTCTCCCAGGAACCCTTTAAATTAGATTATCCCAGGTAGTGGGAGAGCGTAGACTGGGAACACTGAGATGGCAAGTGTGTCAGGGCCAGCTAGAGACAAAGAGAGGGGAAGGTGCAGTCAGGAGCACAGCCCTGCATGGCACAAGAGAGGAGATGGAAGGACATCATGGCAGGAAGACACTGGGAGAGGGAATGGATGCAGGAAAGCTGGAGCCAACCTCAAGGTGAAAGCAACCATATAGGAGAGAAAACAATGTTTAGTCAGCATTTGGACAGGCATGGTGATGAGGAGGATCCCTCTCCCCTGACTGTTTGAACTGGACATCATCTATACCTATCAGTGTGTTTGGAAATTTGGGCACCTTGAATTTGAACTGAGTTTGATCCCTCAAGTCTCTGAGCTCAGAGCAGGGGCATGAGCTTGTTCAATCAAGAGGGAGAGTCTTCTCACTTCCAAAAAAAGGATGTACTCTTGGTGGGTGTCTAAGCTGCTGGCTCAGCAACGAGACAATTAGACATTTCTGAACCTCACATTGTCTCATCTGCAGAGGGAGTGACAAAAGTGTCTCCATGACATGGCTGTGGCTGGAAAGTTTTCTGTGGTTGGAAAGATCTCTTTGTTATCTGGGAAGGGGCCTGGAGTTTGGAGTCTGACTGCAGAAGTGCAAGCAGTAAGGAAACAGATTTGGAGGAAGACCATAGATCAGAGCTAGGAGTGCTTGTGCTGTTCTCTCCTGCAACATCCTGCCCATTTAAAAACAAAAAAAGAAATGTCTTTAACAAATCCTCTTTCAAGAAGAGCCCATGGTGATGTGGCCCAGTGTTGAGTGAGTCCTACAGTTTATCCCTGGCTGTGATAATTGCTCATTGTTAATGCTGTCCTTGACCCAAGGCCATGAGGCACTTGAGGAGTGCCTGTGCACAAAGCTGGGACTGCCTCCAAAGCACAGGGAAACCTTCATGTGGTCTGGGCTGCTACCAAGAGGACATCTGGTCCTTCTCATGGGCTGTGCTTGTAAAGATTGTTGAAGCAAGAGTGAGAAGATCTTATACGGATACTTCTTTCCCATTTCTTGCTCCTTACGTGCTGTTCTAAGCTACACAATGTCTCTCACAAAGCCAGATGTACTTCTTTGGCAGTGATGTTTACACCAGTATGTGGTACTTCACTTGCCCAGGTCATCATCAGCCTTTGGTCTGACACTGGGCTGCAGTGGCATGTCTCTGACACTGGCCAGTGAGGTGAGCTGGAGCAGCACTGCTTTGTCAGACTGGGCTGTCTCCAGGCTGCTAAACTTCTTCTCTTTTTAAACTTGTAGAACTGGAAGGTTGCCACAAGCTCTCTGTTGCCCTTTGGTCCATGCTAGCATCTGATCCATGGCTGGGAGAGGGTGCTTGGCCTGGGAGGAGTGATGTCAGGGACTTTCTGACAAGTTAGCAGCGTAGAGGACTGAGTTGCAGCACTTGGGAGCATTCCTGGCGCTGTTTGTAAGCAGAAGTGTATATAAGTTTATAAGCATATGTGTAAGCATACTCTCTAGCTACTGTTTCCCCACAAACCCTGTCATTTTTCAATGATCTTTCATTTATTCAATCCAGATAGAAGCTAGTTCCATCGATTTACATTTTTTACACCCTTCCATGCTCCTGCATATTTTAAAGCTGAAGAAGAGTGTTTGTGATCTCCCAGCCTGATCACCCACAGAACGCTGCTTTTCCCCTGCAGTCCACAAAAGGGAGAGGGAAATGGTTCAAGTTTTCCCTTTATGAGCAAGCAACATGTTCTTTTGGCTCTTTTTGGTGCACTTGGAAATGCTCACTGATAGATTTCAATTAGCAGGATACCACTTTGAATGCAAGTATATCAGCTTCTAGCCTGCTTTCCTGCTGAAACAAGGCTTCTGTCTGTGCTCATATTCTCTGTGCATCTAGCTGTCACTCTCTTCCCCAGGGCCTTTTTTTTTTTTGGCTTGTGCAATTTCAATCACATTTAACAAAGGTCCCAAGGAGATTATTTTTTGACAAGTTCTAATATAGCAGAGGGTGGATTGATGAGAGAGTCATTGTTCATATCCTTGGGATAAGGGCCACAAGATGAACTCAAGTGTTATTAAGGCATCAGAGAGTACAACTGCAAGGTACAGATCCATAGGAGCCCAGGCTTCCCCGGTCGTGCTGCCTGCTGATAAGCATGTTGCTGTTTTGTCCATATTTACCAACCTCATAAAGTAGATTTTCTCCAGTCTTAACTTTCAAATTTGCTCCCAATGGAAGTCCTGGATGAGTGGGCTCCTGCTTTTCCCACTTCTATTGAAAATCCTAGAATCCTAGACTGGTTTGGGTTGGAAGGGAGCTCTGGAGCTCATCTAGTCCAACCCCCCTGCAGTGGCCAGGGACATCCCCAACTAGAGCAGCTTGCCCAGAGCCCTGGCAAGCCTCACCTGGAATGCCTCCAGGGATGGGAACTCAACCACCTCCCTGGGCAACCTGGGCCAGTGTTCCACCACCCTCGTGGGGAGGAACTTCTTCCTAATGTCCAGTTTAAATCTACTTCTCTCCAATTTAAAACCATTGCCCCTTGTCCTTTCACTGCAGGCCTTTGCAAACAGGCCCTCTGCAGCCTGCTTGGAAGTTCCCTTTAAGTACTGGAAAGTCAAAATGTGAAGGTATTCCTGCATCTGAAGCCAATAGACCTTTTTCTCTGAAAAAAAATAAAAAAGATCTGAAAGTAGAATTAGCATCAATATGCCAGGAAAGATCCAAACTTCGCTTTTCATATGAACAAGTAAGAATCTTTTGGCAATTTTCAGCTTGAATGTCTATTCTGTTTATGGATCACAGCAGATGGAAAAAAAGGGAAGTTATAAAAATATGTTTGGAGATAGATTTTTGGAAAAGGTGTTCCAGGAACCACCTCTGCATCACTCACAGTCCCTGGTGCTGCTGCACTCTGCCTATACACTTGCTGCTGGGTTTTTAAACAAAAGCTGTAATCTGGGAAAATAAACTAGGTTGCAGGTCCAATTCTGTGATGTCTATGCACTGAGCTGGATCCTAGCAAGATGGAAGAGTCTTCTCCTGTAGCAACTGGCAGAGTAGGAAGCAGCTGGCAGTGACAATAAAAACAACAACAAAAATGTCAGGAAAAAATAACAAAAAAAGGAGAAGAAATTAGAAAAATCTCACACAAGCACTAGTGAATCATTCCCACAGGCATTCTGCTTGCCTAGTATGCTCCTGAGTGCCAAGACCAAGGAAAATCATGCCATTCTCTTAAGATAAGCTGCTTTCCAAAGGCAAGCTTGGCATCTCCATGATCTGCTTGAAGGAGGTTATTGCAGCCTTAACACACCACAAAGATGCCCAGATGATGGCATGAGTGGTTTTGTATGAGCAGCACTGCCAAAGTAATAGTGTACTCTCTCCCCCAGCCCCACTCTGATGACAAGTGGCCTACTGTAAGCTTAACCCTGCTGTGATCATCCTGCTGCTAGCTTGACAAGAGAGCCCCAGCACTCAGGAAAGCCTGGTGCCACAGAACTGCTTTCTTGCTGTGGATGTATGTGACACTGTGCAAGAGTTCATCCATGTAATGCTTCACTTCAAGCTGCACCTACAAGGTTTGTAGCTGACACACAGAAAGGCACTTGTGGGCTTTTAAGAGCTATTTTACCTGCTTTGGGACTGATAAGAAGATAAGGATTCATCTGAGAGGAGCAAAGACATTGGGCTGCCCTTCAGAGGGATTGCTCTGGGAGGTGCAGTCATTGCTGCCGTAAATCAGCTGCATTGTCCCTTGGTTACAAGGAACTCTGCTTACAGCCTGCTTTGGGAGCATATGCTTGCTCTGTTGGGCCAGGATGAACTCAATCCAGGTTGGAAGAGAACCTAGGTTGAATTTGTGACCTTTTACCCTTGTGGAAGTATCTAGAATGGGGAATGGAGAAGTTCCTCACCTGTCCAGTGCTGGGATCAGGACTGCTTTGGAAAAAATCATTCCCACAGGTGCTTGCTCTGAGGGCACTCAACTGGTGACAGCACATGCCAAAAGCACAAGTGATAGTAGCTTCCAATGGTGTTCAGTGGAACAGCTCAGGCAGAGAAGGTTAAAGTGATAGTAGCTTCCAATGGTGTTTGGTGGAACAGCTCAGGCAGAGAAGGTTAACATTTGGTTAATTATGTGTGTTATGTCACCACTCTTTGGAGTCAGTCATATTTGCTGACAGGTTCCAGCTCCTTTGTGTAAGCACTGATGCAAAGCCTGTTTAAGCATCAACTCCAGAAGATACTCCTTCTATGAAAGGAATTGTCTGTGCTGTGTTTAAGAAATGTTTATGCAATGGTGATAGCAGTAGAGTCTATGTATGACATGATTCCCCACACAAAAGAACTGCTGAGAAATTGAAGTACATGTATTGTGAACAAACACTGCTCCAGACACCATCAACAAGTCCTGATGAAGATTGCTAATACACTGAAATGAGCAGAGAGTGAAAGAAATAGCTTTCCCTTTGATATCACTGCAGTTTGCTGGTAAAGAGATTCTTGCTTTCTGGAAATCAGGAGCTAATTATCCTGAAAAATCATGATTCTTTAAGGGTGTAAATATCTTTCAACAGTAATCAAAAAATAATCATAACTCAAAAGTAATCAATCAATATGAGAAAAATAGTCATCCTAGCTGGTAGAGTACATGCTGCAAACTGAGGAAAAACTCATGTTTCATAGTTTTTGATAGATATTTTTAGTACCAACTCTGTCTCCTGCTATAAATTACCTCTTCAATGCCAGCCTCTTGATCACGTTGAAGTGTCTCAGGCCAGGCCAAAGGCTCCTGGTGTGCCCTTGACCTTGGCACCATGGTGGGAAGCACAGTCTGGTTTCTGGTATTCTCACCTGTAGTTTGGGTTGCAGCCACTCCAGTGGCTTTACCTATGTCAGTGCTTTTGGGGGAAAGTTTTCTTCTTTGAAAAAACATGTTTTTTCTGCCTGTCAGATTTACTGAATTATTTTTTTAAGAGCTAGACAGGCTTGAAATTAAAACAACAATGTGTTAGCAGGATTAACTGCTTAATTATGAAATTGTTAACAAGAAGAATAAACCCATGGAAGGAAGCTTTTGATTATGCTTAAACCTTGGTCCTCTTCAGCTGTTTTAGTGCCTCAACTAGGCACTAAACTAGGAAGCTGCAACAGCATTGGATTGTGCCCACCATTGATATGGCTTGATTTAGGGGACTTGAAGCTCCATTTGCCTGTTTCACAGAAACACAGAATCACAGAATCATTAAGGTTGGAAGACCTTAAGATCATCAATCCAACCATCCCTATCACTCCCATGCCACTAACCCATGGCTCTAAGGAGAGCAGCTCAATGTTTCTTAAACCCCTGCAGGGATGGTGACTCCAGCACCGCTCTGGGCAGCCTGGGCCAAGACTGAACAACCCTTGCAGGGAAGAAATTTCTTCTTATATCTTATCTAAACCTCCCCTGCTGCAACTTGAGCTGTTTCCTCTCATACTTTCTCTGTTAACCCTGGAGAAGAGACCTACCCCATCTTGCTACAACCTCATTGAGGTAGTTGTAGAGAGAGCTAAGGACTCCCCTTTCCTTTATTAAAGGCAGATTCTTCTTTGCTTTCCCCACTTATCTTTCTCCTAACTTCTCTTGGTTGTTCTCAACAGGAACATAATATTAAAATTTATACCAAATATGATTGTGATGACTCACAATTTTCTCCCAGATCTCTAGGATCAGTATTTTGTTGTAGTTGAACTAGAAAATGCAGACACAGCAAACTTCACCTCCTCTCGACTCTCAAAATGTTCCTCAAAATTTACTTCTCTCCTGCACCACATGATTGCCTACATTTTTGCCATACCTTGTAAACCACACTGTGGTTTGCAAAGAATTTAGCCTCAAATATTCCTCTCTTCTACACAGGGTATTTTTTGCATCCTCAGGCTGTGGTGTGCTGCCTTTCCTCTTGATGACAGAGCTGTTGTGGGATTATCCTGTCAGCTGCTTCAGGAAACTGGGTTTCTTTGCCTGTGCAACACCTTGTGTTGTGAAACCACATCCTTGCACCTTAGAAGAGGTAACCCCTTTTGAGCCTTTTCTAGTTGGTTTTTACATTGCTGTGATACACTGAGAATCAAGCTAGGACAAGATGGACTATGTTAAACAAGTTATTTGTAGATAAATAGCTAATTTGAAGTCCATGTAAGCATGTTAAGTCAAAGTTTAAAAATGTCTCACATTCTCCTTAAAACTTGCCTGCAATACCTGATTTATTTTTGGGGTGGAGTGACCAATACCCTCATAGAGCCTCATACACAGAAACAAAGGAGGATTCAAGTCCTGCAGAGAACTATAATGAACTATGTCTTATTCTTGAAAAGTCTAGAAAATGGACATTGTCCTGTTTGTCCCAAGCTGTGAGTGCAAGTGTTTGCAAGTGGCACTTGAGATCCTTTCCAGCCCTATTTTGTACAATTTCTGTTATCTCATTTAAGTAATTTCCCAATTTAACCTTGGCTTTTCTTTGAAAAGACACCTACTGTATCAATAATATAGATGAAAGATAAAGCATTCTGAGTAATTTTCTAAGTTCATATCCTCTCTGTCTGACAAACACTTTCTGTCAGCTTTGGGGTCCTGCCATCACAGCGATATCCTACAATAAAACAAAAAAACAATTGGGTCCAACTTCAAATATAGATACCCTAGAAATTCCTCTGAAGGCCAGACTGCAGGTGGATGATGCCCATCTTGCTTTTGTGTCTGCTTCAGTTGAAGCTGTGAGGTTCATCTCTATGGGTCAAGTCTGGCCCTAGCCACTGTCTCTTTGTTGATGGGACTGTCTGTAAGAGCCACGGGGTAGTTTGGGCAGGCTACTGGCTACAGAGCAGGTGAAAGTAAAACTGGTTCATCAACATGCAATGAAAATGTCCATCAACAGGTTAGGTAGCTTGAATCAAGGTAGTTCTGACCGCAGGCAAAGAGAGGCCAGGTTTTTCCAAATGTTTGGGAAAAGACACTGACTTGAATTGTCATCATCATCGTCATGTCTAGGCTTGGTGAACAAAGCTCCAGGGAGGGCTCCATCCATGCTCCTCCTCAGTGCCTTTTCCAAGTGCGCTGATAAAAAGAGGATAGCAGATAGCACCCTCCAGCCTGCACTAGGGATTTTTTTAGGTGAGACACAGCATGCACAGAGCTGGACCCACCCTTTAGTCCTAAGGTTCATCTGCCAGGGCCTAGCAAGCTTGGACACTGGCAGCCAAGTCCTTAGGATGGAGGTTTAACCTCTTAGCTGGAAGGCCTTACAGGGCTAAACGAGCTCCATCTGCCTGGGTTTGGAATCAGAGTTGTCCTTCTCCTAGGATGACTGCCAGAAGGCTAATGAGCTCATCCTACCCATCCAAGGATTCTAGGAACATGGGTATCACTGCCCACACTTTCCCGTGGGCAATGAGTTTAATGCTCCCTCTGCTGTGGGCACAGTTATGGCACCAGGGGCCACAGGAGACCCCGAGTGATTTTCTGACTGTGCCTGACTGACTTGAATATGGCTGTGAAAGTTATGACATCTGGGTAGCAGGGCCAGAAAGCAACAAGAAAACCTGAGGAAAACAACTTTGTGGGCCAGAATAGGCTGAGAAAGACTGGAGGCAGAAGAATAAGGTCCAAAGACAGACCCGTGTGGGTTACAGATACCTAACATTGACATGAAGTGGCTGATTTTACCATTTCAGCTTTATGAGAAGAGCTCTGACCAGAAGGACTGACTCTGTGTGCGCCATCTGGCTGTAACTGCACTGACCCCACAGGACATGCCCAAAGCCAAGGTTGTCCTCTAGAGCTGTGTCATTCCTCACATTGGAGAAACTTCACTGAGGTGCTACATCAATGGCTAAAGTCAGGGAAGTCCCCAAATTCATCCCTCATCCTTGGGCTCAAGGATGAGAAGGGCTTAAGTATTAGAGCCACTGATGCATGGGGAGTCTCTGTAGTGAGGATATCTTCTGCTGCTTCTGCAGGAAACATGTCATCTCAGTTAACATTGTGCCTTGCTGAATGTGTGCTCCAGGATTGTCCCAAGGCATATGGAGCTCATAAAAACATTTCATATTTTGTGCTACTCTCTTTTACACTGAAAAGGCTGCATGACTTGTGTGACACAATACTTGGAAGATTAATTCCTGTGGACCTTATACATGCACATACACAAAGGTAAAAAAAGAAGGTGATACTTTTCAACACTACATTGGCCTTTAGTAAGGCCGTAGTTATGAGCAGCTGAATGCAGAAAGCTGAAGGCAAGGTGGGACCATTAAATCACTGAACTTCCTGCACATAACAGGGTATTGCATTTCATTCAGTGACCCTGCATGGAGCCCAAAAGTTGTGCTTGTGTGAGGCACAAGAGCCAGGAAGGTGCAGAGTTGTGCTCGGAAGGCACTGAGGGATGGGGAGCTGACCACTTCCTTTGGTAGTTTGTTCAGGAGGTGAGGCACTCTCACTCTGTAAAAAATGTGTGTATCACACTGTTTTAGTTTTGTATTTTTGTTCTTTGGTTTCCACTGGTTCATATTTTGCTTATTTCTGCCAGGATGAAGAGGTTTTTATAGCTCATGTTAGGTACCCTTGCAGAGCAATGCAACTTCTGACTAACTTCTTAATTACTCTTTTTGATTAGTGGATTGAACTCTGTTATTCTTTTGCCATTAGACATTTTCTCTGTCCCTCAGATAATTTTGTGTGGCTTTTCTAATTCACAGCATAATTTTGGTATCTCAGCACCAGACCAGGATCCAGGATAGTAGATGCTGCCTTGCTAATGTAATGCATAGGAAGAAAACAAAAAAAATTCCATCAATCATCTCCTTATATCTCCTGTGCTTACATATCCAAGACTCTTAGATTAGATGTTTTTATCAAGCACTGCTCTAGAGAACAAACCATGGTCCATAGAGAGGGTATAGAATGGCTTAAGCACACAGATCACAGAGTGATGCCCTCTAGAGAGAGGCCACATCCCCTTTGCATAGTGCTTGATCAGGGTCTCCTCTAGACCAAAGGCTTCTAACCATGCTGCAGGGAAATGGAAGTCAAAGAAAAAGAAATAAATAAAAGCTTAACGCCTTAATTTTAAAGAGAAAGGAAAAATCTCTGGGGAGAGCAAACTTGATTTAAAGCCAGAATGGATCATCTGTAGCTGATCATGAGTAACTTTAAAGATAGAGCTGAAAAGTATCAAACTGAGCTGCAATAAAAGTCAGAGTGATATATAAAAAAAAAAAAGAATTTTCCTTCAAGTTTTAATTTTTTTTCAATCAAAAGCACAGTACCCCAGCAGTCTTTATATAGATTTTGGTCTCACTAGTTCAGCTTCATCCTGCCTCTAGGCAACTCATCACAAGTATGAATCTTTTCAGTTGCTGCCTGCTCTGAGCACTCTAAGTGAACTTTTCTCTAAGCTTCTGCCAGTGTACTATCACATCATAATAGCTGGCAGTGCAAAGGAGCACAATGTCATTCCTATTGTTGCTTTCTGGGAAGAGAAGCAGCCCCATTTACCTGTTATTTTGCTCTATTAGGAAGGGCTATACCTCTGGCAGTGGTAGGCGCTGGGGACATTTAATGGAAAGCCTCATAAGCAAAGGAACAAATGAATGTATCCATCCTGGTTTTGGCTGCAGTAAAGTTAATTTTCTTTTAGTAACTGGTGCAGTACTGTCTTTTGGATTTAGTGTGAGAATAAAGTTGGAGAGGAGTAGATTTAAATTGGACATTAGAAAGAAATTCCTCCCCACGAGGGTGGTGGAACACTGGCCCAGGTTGCCCAGGGAGGTGGTTGAGTTCCCATCCCTGGAGGCATTGCAGGTGAGGCTTGCCAGGGCTCTGGGCAAGCTGCTCTAGTTGGGGATGTCCCTGCCCACTGCAGGGGGGTTGGACTAGATGAGCTCCAGAGGTCCCTTCCAACCCTAACCAGTCTAGGAGTCTATGATAACACACTGATCTTTTTAGTTGTTGCTAAGCAGTGCTTATCCTAAGTCAGCATTTCATGACCTGCCAGTGACAAGGCTGGAGAAGCACAAGAAGTTGGGAGGGGACACAGCCAGACAGCTGACCCAAACTGGCCAAAGGAATATTCTATACCATAGGATGGCATGCCCAGTATATAAATTGTGGAGAAAGCTGGCCAGAAACTGCCTAAGCATTGGTTGGCAAGTGGTGAGCAACTGCACTGTGCATCCCTTTTTTGGTATATTCTAATTCTCTTATTATTATTATCATTATGAGTTTTATTTTTATTATTGTTATTATTATTTTCTTGCTTTTCTGTCCTATTAAACTCTCTTTATCTCAGCCTATGAGTTCTACTTTTGTTTTTATTCTCTTTCCTATCCTATTGGGGAGGGAGTTAGCAAATTGCTGTGTAGTATTTAGTTGCTGGCTGGGGTTAAGTCACAAGAGTACCTTAATAAAAAATAAAGTTAAGAATATAATGAATGGAGAGCACCTGCTCTTTGTCTAACTTCTTGAAGTTACCACATCATTGTACCATCTGTGGGATCCTCTTCTCATGTAGCAGGAAGGAGGTTAACCTCCTTTAGACCCAGCAAGTATAGCAGGGTCACCTACCAGGGGCTTGGTGGAGATGACTGAGCACACAACTGCACAACAAAGTGGCCCTGGCCATACTTTGGAAGCAGTATAGCCACCAACAAGCAGCTTTGGCCTCAAGTCCTTATTGCTGCTTAGCTGTGGATCAGCTCTTCTGGATGAGTTACTGTACTGAGCTCTATGAGCTGCCTCTGCTTCTGGAAAAGGCTCTGATGATATTTCTTCCCAGCTTACCACTGTCCCATGGCAAGAGATTAGAGCAGACAGGGGAGTCTGGTTCAGCAGCAGCATATGTACTGGAAAGCCAAAGAGACTGCTCCTTTGCAAGATCTCCTGGTGAGAGACAAGAGCCAAGGGAAAGCCCTTCAGCACAAACTGTGCAGAGCTTCCTATGTTTTGTGGTATGTTCTGATGGGCTGTGAAAGAGTTAACAGTGTTAGCATATAAGCCTCGGAGTTAGTATCTTTGCTGTGAGGAGTGCAGCAGCTGATATTTCCTGGAGCAGTTGTTTGAGGCTCCTCTGCTTTCCAAACCCACACCGCTGCTCTAGTGAAGCTCAGCTTGGGTTTTCTTCACAGTTGTGACAGCCAGAGCTGCCTAAAAATACAGAGATGAGATTCCTCAGAGCAATTGTGACTTCTGTCTCCACTTTCTCCCCACCTATTCCTTCTGCTTGCCTTTGGAGTATAGGCAGGGGGTTGATTTCCTTCCCTTCTTTTTAAAGGTTGCTTTTAGATCAAGGCACAACCTGAAGGAAATCAATGTACTGATAGATGCACCATCTACAAATATACCCTAAGCACGATACAGAAACAGTTTGGGAGATTTCATCCACATTTCTAAAGACCTGCAAAATCCTTGAATTGATAAGTGGAGTTGCTATGTAATGCAATAGATAACTACACAGCAATAAATCTGAAACTTAATGTGCAAATTATATAGGTCAACTCAGGAGGGAAAAGAAATAGCTTTTCCTGAGAAATCCTTGCTTCTAGAGATGCAAAGGCTTTGCAGCCATGGAAGGATTTTTCTTGTGATTCTTTCTTCCCTGGGAGCCATATTGCCAAAAGCTACAAGCTTTGGTTTGTTGTTTGAGAGTGGCATATGGTTCCTCCCTTCAAGGAATTTCATAAGCATATCACTTGATCTTTCCTGTTTAGTTGGAATTCAGGAAACAAAAGAGATGCCAAGATTCTGGCTGGTAACAGAGGATCTGTCACTGGGTCGTTCCTGTCTCTTATTATCAGCCTTGTGGTGCAAATAGTTCCCAGGGCAAAAGCAGAAGAGCAACAGAGGCACAAAGTGAGTGAAAGGAAACTGCCCAGCCATTTAGAGGGAAGATGGGAAAGTGAATTCCCATAGGGCTTAACCCAAGCATGCCAAAGTTCATGCTTTGCCACGATTCCTTTATGTTAATGTTTTTTACTGGTTTTGTGGCAATTGATACTTTCTACTTTACTAAGCCACAAAAAGAGATGTGTTTAAAAAAATGCCCACCTCCAAGCAAAAAAGAAAAGAATACTTGTTTGCATTTAATAATCACTAAAAACTTGAAATTCTAAATTGGATTAATTGTGTCTATTATAAATTGATGAGGGAATAGCTATGCATTAGCCCTGAATTCTGATTACCTGAGAGGTTCCACTTGTAGTATAATTAAGAGCAACTTCATAATAGTGGTAGGTGTATGATTGAATAATACATGCATCCCCTGCTGATGAAATTCAAGGCAACGTGTTCACGAAGAAGCAGAGCTCTTTTTTTCCCTCTTGTTCCTGCACTTAAAGTGCTGAAGGATTATTGCAATTACAGCCCATGTTTACACTATTAGCAGAGACATGCCAAAGCCCTTGATGCAAACACTTGCAAACTTAAGAGGGGTTGGCAAAGGAATCCAAACTTTGTGGCTAAGCCCTGTTCTGCATAACATTGTGTTCCTGGGTGCCTGTGGTGGCTGAATTAATTAGGAACATAAATCAGAACTAGAAAGAGGCATGCTTTCCAGCAATACAAGGGACACCACTTTGTTGACAGCTCATTGCTTAATCCATATGTCCACTAGATGGCTGCAATTGCTGTCGTCATTTACGTCTTCTGTTTTCCATGTTCCTGTCTTTGAAGCCTTGTTTACTGCCATCCTTTGATGGCTTCCTCTGCTTTCTCAATATATAAAAGTATCTTCTCAATGTAGAACCCCCCATCAACTGGCAGCCCTTCACCATATTGAAGCTGAATATATTCCTAGGCTCCCAGACTGGACAAGCCCCTTGGGTTCTCCAGTCTGACGTCTTGTGTGCCATGGGATTTCCTAGCACCATACCACAGACAGATGGGATTGAAGCCTTCCATCTGGCCAATGAAGGAGGCAGCCCAGCCACATGTGTGGCTTCAAGTGGCCAAACAGTCCCTGTCCTCAATGATCTTTCTTCTGTTTGAGATATTAAGCTGAGATGAAGGGAATTGAAGTCCTGAAGAGATGGGAGAGGGGAAGACTGAACCATCAGAAGGGGACAGAGCTGCTTGATGGCACACAGAGGTTAATGCCAGGGGTGCACTCATACTATGGGAGTGTCCATTCCTCAGTGTTGGGCTCTGAGCTGTTCTGGCTCTTCCTTTTCTGCGGTTGTGTCTGTATATGTTTAATTTGTGTTGATTGATGAGAAGCTCAGCATGACTCAGCAATGTGTGTTTGCAGCCCAGAAAGCCAAACCTATCACAGAACCACAGAGTGCTAGGGGTTGGAAGTGACCTCTGGAAATCACCTAGTCCAACCTCTCTGCTAAAGCAAGTTCACCCAGAGCAAGTTGTGCAGGGTTGCATCCAGGCAAGTTTTGAATACCTCAGAGTAGGAGACTCCATAAACTCTTTGTGCAGAGCCTTTTCAGTGCTCCATTACTTAAATCATTCTAAGATTCTATGAATTTTGAAATGATGCATTTGT
Organism: Bucco capensis; assembly: GCA_013396975.1. Lineage (NCBI taxonomy): Eukaryota > Metazoa > Chordata > Aves > Piciformes > Bucconidae > Bucco > Bucco capensis. The sequence continues at coordinate 77,874 of VWZO01019645.1, read as the reverse complement.
TGTCCTTGTCACTCTAAAGGCTATCTGTTCATCTAATCTCTTCAGCTGCCACATCTCTTTACAGTGAAAGTCTTATCATTATGGTGAAGACACAACTAACTATTTTCTACTGATATCAAAGCAAGGGGAGCTGGGGTAATGCTTAGCAGTTTTGAAGCCCCACTCATGAGTTACAGAGAGAGGAGCACGGAGAAGTTACCTTCACATTGCTGCTTTGACTTCTAGCTTCAGTGTCAGAATCTGTGCCCAGCAGTAATGCTGCAGGGGTTTGTGTTGGTTTAGTAATCCCAAAATTGTGACCCAAGGTAAATGGCTCACTAACAACTTGGGCAACCCTTCTGAGCAGCATTTAACACAATTCCTTCAGCACAAAGCTGCATATAGTTGCACATGATCACCTGGAATGGTTTCAAAGCTGTTGGCCTAGAAAGTTTGAGAACCACAATGAGTCTTTATAAATGTATAATTGCATTGTTATGTATATACAATAAATGATCACAGAAGCCCACTTAGCATCTGTGAATTCAATAGGAAGAAATTTTTCCTGTAAAAGCAGCATGTTGTTGGTCAGATGCTGCACAGTCTTCTGGAGTGTTAATGACCTTAAGTTTCTGTGAGCTTTTTAGGCACTGTGTTGCTGTCTGCAGTTCTGTTGACAGCATTAAGTTCACTCTTGAGGTACAACATCAAACACCTACACATTCCTTGCCCAATCTTGCTGCAATCTAACCTAGGCTGCCACTGCTGGTTTTAGAGCAGGGAAGGTAAAACCTTGGAAGGCTCTGATCAATAAGTGAACCCTGAGTGACTCTGCTGAAGATGAGACACTCACACCTCAGAGGAATTTGGCAGTCATGTCTGCATGATCAATTCACCTTCAGTAACTTCAGCAAAGTAGTGTCAGGAAATGATGTTTTTTTCTGATCTGCTTTTCTCAGATATCTTCCTGCTTACTGTCTGCAAGCTGAAATCTCAGCTGAAGTGGCTTCAGCTCTAAGACCTCGTCCTGTGTGCAAGCATAGTGCTTTCCAGGCAGACATGGGATGTTAGCATTCCTGACAAATAAGCTTTTCTCTGTATACAAAGCCTATTTTTCATTTTTACTTTACAAAGTACATTTTTCTGCTACCTAAAACTTTCAAGTGATCTTTGCCCTAAGATTACCTTTTAATTACTTATCCCTTATGTTGTTGTCCATATATTTCACATACACAAATGAAACAGAAAACAAAGAAACCCTAACTTGAAACATTTCCAGAGGCTAATGATATCATGGCAAAAGCTTTTGCTGCTGAAGCATTTATTCTTCCCCCCATTTTTGGCTGGAAATGTGTAACATGCCTATCACCAATGCTGTAACAGAAAGAGCCAGCCAGCACATTTTCTTCAAACTGACTGGTTCATAACCCAGTGGTAAGTTTTCCAGTGTTTTTGTCTGAGCAGTGAAAGTTGAAATTTGTAGACAAGACTCTGTTTCTTCGGCATAGGAGGATAGGAAACAGTAGAACAAGTCAGCAGCAACTTGTTTGTGAGAGACAACATGCCATCCAAAAATCCCTTCCCGTCTGCGTGCCTGCAAAGTGTTGCTTTGTCTTTATACTCCCTTTACCACAATAATGATACACAGTGAAACAAAAATGATGGTCCCAGTTTTCTGGTGTGGAAGGAGAAAAAGTCCATGTTCCAAAGCATATCAGGAAGAGATTAAAGAAAAGGGGAGACATGGTGAAAGGGAAGTCCAGCCTAGTTAATTGACTTGCCCAATATTGCCCAAGGAAGCATACAAAAGGAACCTTGGAGTCAGACATCTCATGTGCTAACTCCAACACTGGTCCTGGTTGTCCTGCCTTGAAAACATAGCACAGCAACTATGCAGCTTTAAACATCTCTTAGCTCACTTGCTTTAAAGGGAGAAGCTCAGCATCAGCACTTCAGTGGGATTTCTTTAGAAACACAGTGAAATGTACTTTATTCACTGAAGAAAGCGCTCCATTCAAAAGATTTCATCCATTCCAAAGCCAGAATACTGTAATCTTTCTCTAAAAAAGCTCATGTTTCCCACCCAGCCTAGGCCCACTGAATTTTTGGCCAACACATGCATCGTTTCATAGCCATTTCCATGTTTTCTTGCTCTCCTCATCATAGATTGTCCTCAGTTGGTAGATAGGGGGTTGACTGGGGACATTTAACTGTCTGTGGATCACAGATCCTGTTGCTTGAAGTGGACAGTCTTCTGTAGCTTTCTCCCATAAGCAGTTTCTTGTGGTAGTGAGGAAGCATCATTGGCAAAGGTGCTGCTTGCTGATAGAGCCAGTAGGGTGAATAGAACAAACTCCTTCCTATGGCCAAGGCAAGAGAGGTTGCAGCTGGGAGCACTGTTCCAGAGCAGCCACTCTTTTGGTTTAGGGATCAGTCATTGGGAAGGGACGAGTGGTGTCCCTCAGGGCTCTGTCTTGGGACAGATGCTCTTCAATGTCTTCATTAACAACCANCTTTGAGGGGATCTTATAGCAGCTTTCCAGTATCTAAAGGGGGATTATAAGACAGAAGGGGAGAGACTTTTTAAGCAGTCAGACTGTGATAGGACAAGGGAATGGTTATAAGCTGAAGGAGGGGAAGAAGGAAGTTCTTTCCCCAGAGAGTGGTTAGGCACTGGCACAGGTTGCCCAGAGAGGTTGTGGCTGCTCCATCCCTGGCAGTGTTCAAGGCCAGGCTGGATGCAGCCCTGGGTGAGCTGGGCTAGTGATTGGCATCCCTGCTCAGTGTGGGGAGGTTGGAACTAGATGATCTTTAGGGTCCCTTCCAAGCTGCCCATTCTAGGATTCTATGATTCTATGATATATGCCTGCCTGTTTTCAGTATGCCAGTATCTACCAAAGGACTACTTCAACAGTAAGAGTGAGGGATGAAAGTGGGAGGATTGTTCAGCTTGTTCCTTCCCAAACACATCCAATCTGTTTTCAGTACATGTATCTTGGGCTGTTTAATATTATTCTTCCACTCCAGCACAGCACATTCTGCACATTCAAAATCTAGGATTCCCAGACACCCTCCAAATGCATGAAATAAATGCAGGAGGCTGTCACATCACTGAAAAGCCAATTTTTCCTCCTACTGTATTCTTGGTTTTCTTCTTTATTTGTCTTCATATTTTTCAAGCTTCAAGCTTTCTTCTCCAGCCATAAAAAAGAGAAACATTCTTTAAAAATGAAAATAAACCTGACATATAGTCACCAGACCCAAGGAACTGCGGCTTTAAGTAAATCAGTAAATATCTCAAGCCTCAATAAACCAGCAAAAGTTGGAAGGCCCGGAGCACTAACAATGCAACATTATTTATTTTCTGTTATTTCTTTTCTATGTATGTGTCCAGAAAGCAGCACAGAATGCTATAAGCAGAGAAAAATCCTTCTCTCTCCAGAAGCCCCAGAGTGACCCATTTTAATGTCAATATGCAGATGTAGAGAGAGCCATGTCACTGACTGGGTCAAGAGCCTAGCAGTTTGTGTGCCTGACTTAGAAATAGCCATATTATGCTTCTGCTAGCACTAGCAGTGAGGTAGGTCAGATTTTGAAGAGGTTTTAGGTGATTCAAACCCATATATATTTCAGGCCAGAGAACATTGCGTTCATTTTGATCAGCGAAATACAGAGGTGCTTCTCCTTTACTCTGTCTCCATGATGCCTTTACAATATGTTGGCTATCATATTTCAAAGAACATGCTTTTTTTCCTAGCATGGGCAGAGTTGAAGGCAGTTTTGTCTTCTTGGTTCTTCCTTGAACTTGTGCACAGGCATGCATTTCCTCTGGGAGAGGGAAAATATCAGAAGCTACTTTTATGCTCTCTCTGCTTTGGAGACACAAGGATTTTCAAAGGTTCACATGCTGAAAGGTGATGTATTGATGGTAGAAAATGTCACATCCCTTGACATTTGAATAAGCAAATGGTCGTTTCCCTTGGGCTGTGTAACACTGGAAAAAACCCAGGAATTCTGACATTCAGCTTGCTAGAAGTGGAATTACAGATGGCTGCTGAACTCATTTCAGTAAGTATAAAAATTGAGGGCAGGGGGTAAGGAGAATGGCATTGTAGCTCTGCATTTCCTGCTGATAAAAGCAGAAGTCAGATCTAAATGCTATTTAACAGAAATCTCCTAGGATGTAGAATGTAAGAGTCCTGCTCCCCTTTCACCCCTAAGTTATTAAGGTAAAAAATGTTGGAGGTAAAGAGAGAGAGTAAAGGATAGATTTTCCTGTAACAGAAAGATGGGGTAAGCAGGGACAGCTGGAATGTGCTGTACCATATTTAAATAATCCAATCAGTCTTTCTTCTGGGGAAAAAAATACCAATTTATTTGAGCAACTGCCAAGTTGCAAGAAAATAGATTGAAATAGCCAAAAATACAATTTCTAATTGTTTATATGAATGTTGCTGTAATTTCTCTTCCTAAGGTAGCCAGAGGCTATTGACAGAACCATGTAAACTGTTGTTTCTTATCACAAGTTGGACTGTACAGTCTTGTTCTTGAGGGATTAATTCCCTCCAGTTTCGACAAATTTCCAGGTGAGTCCCTGACCTCCAACCTCTAATACATGCCTCTGTAAGGAAAAAAACCCAACAACTCACTTTATAATAGCTTGTTATAAAATGTTTATGGCATTTTGAGAAGCTTGGGGAAATTTGACCAGGTAAAAATTCCACTACACTGTGTCTTTTGGAAGATGTGCAATTCTGACAGCACTAGGGTAATCTTGGCAGCTCTATTAGCTTGGGCAATAGGCACTGATTTCTATTGCCTGGTTTCTATTAGATTAAAATCACAGGGCAAAATGTGTTTCTGATAATGTTGCTGGGTTTTGTGGTGTTAAGAACATGCCCCAGATGGCATCACTCTGCAACATGCAGGGTGTGTTGGCCCTCATGCAGTACAGCACATCAAATCCATGTTTCTATAAATAAGTGTTTAATCCCCCTTTTCAGGGCAGGTGAAAGGCCCTCATTACCTCTCAGCACTGAAATTTAAGGGAATCATCCTACCTCTGTTGAAGACAGTAGCAAAATATTACAGATTTAATGGTGAGAATGTGGTCTGAGGTCTAACCTTAGATATACTAAATGGCCTCGAACTACACCAACATAACAGAATAAAACTGGCAATGAAGAGCTTCACACTGCTTAGTCCTATCCAGGATTTATCTGTGAGGGGTTGATCCTTTCCCATTGAAGCTGGAGATTCCATGAATATTGTGAAGACAGGCTGAGAGAGTTGGGATGGTTCAGCCTGGAAAAGAGAAGGCTTCCAGGGGATCTTATAGCAGCTTTCCAGTCCCTAAAGGGAGATTATAAGACAGAAGTGGAGAGACTTTTTAAGCAGTCAGACTGTGCTAGGACAAGGGGGAATGGATATAAACTGAAGGAGGGGAAATTTAGATTGGAGATTATGAGGAAGTTCTTTCCCCAGAGAGTGGTTAGGCACTGGCACAGGTTGCCCAGAGAGGTTGTGGCTGCTCCATCCCTGGCAGTGTTCAAGGCCAGGCTGGATGCAGCCCTGGGTGACCTGGGCTAGTGATTGGCATCCCTGCTCAGTGTGGGGAGGTTGGAACTAGATGATCTTTAGGGTCCCTTCCAACCTGCCCATTCTGTGATTCTATGACTCTTAGATAAGGATGTAGATCACAATTGGTTGGGTACACTTTTTCTCCCTGGTGGGCTAGGGATTTTTCAGCTGCCCTGAACAAATCCTCCTAGCATCTGTGACACTGGGGCAAGTTCATGCTGTTAGTGTATTCCCAGCTGTGAGCTGCCAGCCTCTGATTTGCACTGTTAAGTCTTTCTGTTAGTTTAAAGTCTAATAAATTTTTGTTTTAAAAAAGTTCATCCTTTTTTTAGAATCAAATACTTTTTAATCCAAGGGTAAATGTGAATTGTGTGCATGAGCTGTGTAATTGAAATCTCTTGACTGAGGAACTCATGGCATAGACAGAAACGATCATTTTGTGGTTAAATGAATGGGTAAATACTCAGGAGACTTGCTGTCTATTCCTGCTTCAGCAACAAATGTCAAGATTGGTTTGAGACATGTTACTTAATATCTCTCACCAGCCTGTAATATCCTAACTCCAGGGTGGTGGTGAAAGTGTTTGGAAAGGGCTGGTTATTTGACTTGCTGTGGCAAGTGCTGTAAGAGTGCAAAGCATTATTGCTATTACTGAATTGCTTGTGATGTGTTGGTGAGCTTGTGCAGAAGGAAATGATGTAACGAACTGGAAAGAGGATATGGGTATTTCCTTTTCTTAATCACTAAATATCTGCAGTGTTAAATTTGAGTTACACATCTTCAACTTAAATGCTATTTCTATCTTAATATATAGGTGAAAGTTGGATGTTCATCAAAGTTACAGCCATATGCTTAAGTGCCACTGAAGGCTGTAGAAAAATATTAGCTACTAAATGGATTTATAATAATATTGAAATTCTTCAAAGAGTTCACTGACCTCCTTATCTTTAAGGTTATCCACCACATATTTGGGACATTAAAAGTGAACCCAGAGTTCTGGCTGTGGGAGGCATGCTCTTGCACAGCTGAGCACCACAGACAAAGGGTTGCAGAACTTCCTTTGATTTCCACCAGAGAAGAATATAATGAGAGGTGGCTTAGAAGCTGTGTCTCAGGATTGACTGGCACAACAGAGTCTTTCTGTCCTGTGCAAGCAGACTTCTGGTGAGACATAATCTGCATGGGAGGAAACTCTACTCCTTCCCTCTCCCTATGTCCCCTCTTTGATCCTTTGTCACCTAAGTCCCTTCTCAATGCTAGGTGTCAGGAACTTCTCTCAGTTCCTACCAGTCCTGCAGGTCTGATGTCTCTTTTTCTAGGTATTAACAAAAAAATGCAGTGGGGTTTGGATGCATTTATTGCCATGGATTCCCTCTTTTCCTCTCCCTTCATACAAATCTGTGTGCAATACCTCGTGAGGTGAAGGATCCCAGTTCTAGCTCTTGTGGGATTTAGTCCTTTGGAAACATTGGTAGTATTGTAATAAACTTATTGCCATGCTTTGACTTCAGCAAAACTATATTTTTCTTCCATACATAGGAAGACATTATTGCAATTAGAACAAATCTTAGTGTATCACATACCTTTGTGAAATGTGGTGTGAAAAGGTAGCAGCGTGATCATCCATATGGGGTGCTGTTGATAAGTTGGAGGGGCAGGATGTCATCCAGAAGGACCTGGACAAGCTGGAGAGGTGAGCCTAGGGGAACCTCAGGAGCTTCAACAAGACCAAGTGCAGGGTCNATGAGGGTGGTGGAACACTGGCCCAGGTTGCCCAGGGAGGTGGTTGAGTTCCCATCCCTGGAGGCATTGCAGGTGAGGCTTGCCAGGGCTCTGGGCAAGCTGCTCTAGTTGGGGATGTCCCTGGCCACTGCAGGGGGGTTGGAGTAGATGAGCTCCAGAGGTCCCTTCCAACCCTAACCAGTCTAGGATTCTATGATTCTATGATTCTGACATACCTACAAGACAAATCACAGACCTTCTGGGGCATCACTCATGCAAACTGGAGAAGATCATTCAAAGACCAGAAAATTCACTTTTAGTTTAAAAACCAGTGGTGGCAGAGAGCTTGCTATAGCCACAGCTAAATACTCTGAACAAGTAATTATCCTCACTAATAAAAACACAGCCTCTGTGTTTGAATTCATCTGCCTTAACATTGCAGCCAGCAGTGCTCATTGTATCACTGTGCTACTGACAGGGTGTTAGTGGGGTTTTGTGCAGATATGTCTAAACTATGACCAAACCACTCCCTCATCTTCTGATCACACTGCTGTGGCCACAGATAATCTAAGTTTCCTTTCATTAGAGTCACCTTCCAGTAGCTAGGCAAGGCAATTTTCAGATCCAATAGAATTATCATCTTGGTCACTCAATAAATCCTAGTCACTTCTTTTCTGTGCAGTCAGATTTTTGAACTGGTTTTTAGATAATCTTTAGTAGTATTTCTTAACCATAGGATCCTGAATCTAAACACTCAGAAGCAGTTCATGATACAGTAAGCAACAAGGGTTTTGTTTGTTCATTTCTTGATTTGTTCTAAATGAATTCAGCAGTGCTGCTGCTATTTGCAAAGGTTTGTGTCTGGAACTGATTGGAAATTTGCAGTTGGGAAACTCTTTGCAGGAAATCAAGTTTTAACCAAGCAGTTATTTTTATGAGTGTTATCTGCTTTCCATAAAGATCATGCCTGTGCAAGGGTAAGAACACTGACCCATTGAAAATAAGTCCTGAAGTTCTGTGGATCTAATTGCTTTTGCAGTTCAGACATCTCCTGTCTCCTCCTGTGTGTGTCATACTCCTGCACTGGACTTCATTCCCTGATACCCAGGAGGATCATTTTACTCTTAGTGAGGTAATCTTTCTTCCTTTAAAAAAAAAATGTCCTGGCAGTCTGAGGTGAGAGAGAGAGGTTTTTGATCAGCTCAGCTGCTGCAGGAGTAGGGAAAGTCCTGTGGACTTTAATTCTTGTTTGGAGTAAGTATTTTAGAATGAACATAATTAAATCTTGTCTTGATTTCAAAATTACTAGAGGGAAAAATTCACTCAAGTCCTGCTAAATTGTCTCAACAATGCCCATCAATGAAACAAGCTACCTGTCTTCTAGTTGATGTGCTCACCTTTCAGTCAGTGATGTGTCCCATTGTCTGTGGAGCTATCACCTAGGTTTTATGCCATCACAGGTTAGTTATAACCTATCATTTCTCCCCTTACAGTTTTGAATACCTCTCTGGGGACACAGCTGCTTGAAGGAGCATTGCAAGCAACGTGGAAGAAAGCCTTCAACCACAACATGTAGAGTGAGTAAGGCCAAAAGCTGCTCAGGTGAGCTGGTGTATGAATGAGCTGCAGGGGTCTGAAGCTCCAGCAGAAGGCAACCCAAGGGATGGGGCAGCTTGGTCACTCTCAGGTATTCATCTCAATTGGGGAAAGTGCAGCAGGTTCTTTGGACAGTTGGAGATGCATAGAGGATCTCATGAAGGATAACAACAATTCTAGGGGAACAGAAAAGATACATATTCCAAAACTATTATTAGCTCGTGTGAAACCTGAGATCAGCAGGAGAACTCTGGGGCACACACTGAAGTTACTGACAGACAATGAAGATTTTGAAGTGGAATTCTTTGCCTAGAGTGTAGTTCTGTGGGGAATGTACTCACAGGTAGCAGTGGAGACTACCTGTATAAATAACAAAGGAAAAACACTGGAGGGTGACATGAGAGGGACAGCTGAGGTCCTTGATTCATCCTGGCACTTAAGCACCTACCTAACCATGACTGCATGAAGACAAGCAGACTACTTGTGCATTTGGATACAGTGTTCAACTGAAGGTCAACCCAAAGCCAATTAAGAGAAACAGTGGTGGTATATTGCATATATTCCATATATGATAACAAATTACATAAACACTTTCTGTTTCTCATTTCAAGATGAACTTTCCTTTATCTCATAATTGTTCATGTCTCCTCGAAGTCCCACATCTGGTTTCAATAGAAAGGAGGGTTTCTTTTTTTGGGGCACCTTTCCCCTTCCAACAAGGCTCTCTGCTCATATGGCTTTGGACTGAATGATGCATCATCTGTTACTCTTATGCTTCTCTTCAGTTCATTAATTCCCTTCTTGTGTTTTGCATTCTGCATTTTCAGTTTTTGTCATCCCTTATTTCACTTTCCATACACCTAGAAAAGAGACGTTAAGCTCTTTTTTCCCCTCTCATTTAAATAGCGTATGATAAATAAACAAATACATAAGTTAAAGTGCTTGGGAATCCAAGTTGGCCTCTGAGATGTTTTCCTGCTTAACCTTTCTTCCAGCATGAAGAGAAAAGTTCACTTCTGGCTGCTTTCTGTGTGTTTAGTGCTTTGTGCAGCCAGCTTTTGACAGAGCCAGAAGCAGCAAGTTCTCCTGCAGTATTCATTAGATATTAACCTCATAAAGAGAATCTTTCTGAGTACATACTTGAAGCTGAAAGGCTTCAATGGCTGTTGCAACCCTTTTGTTTGTTTTTAACTGGGGCAGTGACAGAGTTAAGAAGGTTAAGTGTTTAGCTGAGGTGGGAAACTTTCTCTTCTTTACTTTGGAGGAGCAATAGATTTCTTTCCTAATGTTATTTCTTGCTATGCCTCTGCAGCATTTGCAGAGATTAGGAGATTTCTTGGACTGATTTTGAGAATGGTTCCAATATCTATTCCAGTGACAACCAATTGCTGCTAATGAAGCCCCAGTATAAAACCATAATTGACTTGACATGCATTTTATGTTTACTCCCTTTGCAAAAGGAAGTTATAGTATATGTGCACTAGCATTAGTTAAATGGTTTTTTTGTTGAGGTGGAGGCTTTTTTCTCCCTGTATGAACAGCCTTATCTTGTTCAATCAATGCTGTTTGCATGTAGTTTTTATACCTTGCTTCTGAAGAAGGTTAAAGATAAAAGGCACCACATTTGTTTTGGTGTTAGAAAGTCACAAGTTTTTTGGGCTTATTTGTTTAGGGTTTTTTTTTTGTTTATATTTTTTCCCAGGAACAGGAACAAGGTAAGTGACATTCCAAATAACATAAGATTTCCATTTTGAAGCTCTGAGGCAACATTCAAATTTTATGAATAACGGAGCTGAAGAAGGAAATATTAACTAACAGACACACAATAAATTATTCTTTATTTCAAGTCACATCTGCATGCAAACAGGGATATTTACATGGCACGTGTGGTCTCCTCATCCACCATGGAATTGCACCTGTCTCTTGAGGAGAAGCTTCTTAAGTATCTGACAGCAATGTTCAAAACCATCAGAGAAGGATATTTAAAACATGAAATACAATTAGTTAAGTAGGAATATGATCCAACATCAGGACTGAGGCTGTATTCCTACAGAAAACTATTCAGCGACAATTGCCAGAGTTATGATTTTATTTCATATATGAAGAATGGATGTTTCATATCTTGCTTTCTACTCTCCTGGTGATTTCATGTCTACTTTAGAAATCCAAAGAAAATAAAATCACACCAAACTTTGCAGGTGATGAAACAAAGGCACAAACCTTGTCCTGCTTTACATCCCATTTATCTCACAGCAGCCTTTACACTTGTAATACAAGTGTGCCTAAGCTGGCTGCTCTCATTTAAAGGCTTTCTGCACTAAGCCACTTTGTTGTGCCACATAGAAGACATAAGCCAGGGGAGAGTACAGCTTTTCTTTCCCAAAATCACCTAGATCTCTGGAGAAGACAATTTAGATAAGCAATCCTCTGGCCTACAAGATCAGGTGCAAGAGCAGCCTTCCTTTCCTCTAGGAGATCCAGATGCCTAAAAGTCCATGCAATACTGTCTGAGGATCAAGCAAGTGGCAATTTCAGCTGATGTAACCTGGCAGCAATTATAAATAAATAAGAAAGAGCAAACTCTCCTCTCAGCTTGACAGTCCCCTTCAAAGTCCCAGATAAGCTCAGGGGATATGTAGTGTAAGTGCAAGTTAGAGACTTAATGTGATTTACCAGCCCTCTCTGCAAATATGTAAGTGCAAAGGAGCAAAGGAGAAACTTTAGCTGCTGAAAAATTCAAGAAGTCCCTGAGCATTTAGAAATTTCCCTTTTGGAGGGAAATAAAGAAGTCGTGAGCCTCTCAGAACTTCTGAGTGCTGCGGTGAGAAATAACAGCTCAGTCCTTGTCTGCTCATATGTGCAAGGCAACCACACAGAAAATCAGCAGAGGAAACCTGGAGCTGAGAGAAGGTGTTACTTTCTATTTGTCATAGGTAATGAGGAGACAGATGGGAAAGAAGAGGTATTTGCTGAAGATTGATTAAAACTTGTTTTTGGAGAGGAAGAGAAACGTCCTCCTCCCTTTGCCCTGTTCCCCCAGTATCTGTTGCTGTAATTCACAGTGGCTTGGGTGATTTAGGGATGCAGTGCCACTGCTGATCTTTGTCTCAAGAGCAGTTCAAACCCAGCTCTCAGATCAGAGGAGTTGCTGTGCTGTGTGTATGTATGTGTATGCATATGTGCAGTGTGAAATCCAAATTTAAATCCAAGTTCACTTCATCCCATCTGTGGTTTTAACTTCTTTGGATGCTGTTCAAACCCTGTGAAAATGAAAGTCTTGAACAAAGTTTCAAGTAGCAGAGGGGCTGGCAAGCTGCAGGGCAGCCCCCTCTGTCTAAATGGCCCCCAGAATTCCAGCCCCATGGGTTGCCATTGTCCCCAAGCCAGAGGAGTGCAGTATTGCCAACAGCTCCACTACCTGATCTGCCTTTTGCAGCTAGCTAATGCCTATGCAGAGGAGGAGGATGAGCACAGCATGCTGTTTAAAAGCATGCTAGGTCTGCTGCCAGTGGGCCTACTGCTCAGTGCTGCCTGAGGGATCTCTCTGAGTCATGCTTCCCACCTCAAACGTGAGCAGGGCTCTACTGCTGAGACATGCAGAGCAGCAATTATTCACATGCAGGTCTTTTCATTTCAACAAGACAGATCTGTTTTTCTCTCTTCTTCAAACCAGAATGTTATCCAAAGGTGCTCCAAAACATTCACAGTGTGTAAACATGCCCATGGATCTCCAAACTCTTCCTCGTGCGGATCTTCACCTGAGAGAAGTGATTTAACTGCATAACTGTGGAGATAGAATCATAGAATCCTAGAATGGGCAGGTTGGAAGGGACCCTAAAGGTCATCTAGTTCCAACCTCCCCACACTGAGCAGGGATGCCAATCACTAGACCAGGTCACCCAGGGCTGCATCCAGCCTGGCCTTGAACACTGCCAGGGATGGAGCATCCACAACCTCTCTGGGCAACCTGTGCCAGTGCCTAACCACTCTCTGGGGAAAGAACTTCCTCATCATCTCCAATCTAAATTTCCCCTCCTTCAGCTTATAGCCATTCCCCCTTGTCCTATCACAGTTTGACTGCTTTAAAAGTCTCTCCCCTTCTGTCTTATAATCCCCCTTTAGGTACTGGAAAACTGCTATAAGATCCCCTCGAAGCCTTCTCTTTTCCAGGCTGAACAATCCAAACTGTCTCAGCCTATCTTCATAGGGGAGGTTCTCCAGTCCTTTAATCATCTTTGTGGCCTCCTCTGGACTCGCTCCAACAGCTCCACATCTTTTTTATGCTGAGGAGCCCAGAACTGGATGCAGTACTCCAGGTGAGGCCTCACAAGCACAGAGTAGAGAGGCAGAATCACCTCCCTAGCCCTGCTGCTCATGCCTCTCCTGATGCAGCCCAGGATGCTGTTGGCTCTCTGGGCTGTGAGTGAACATTGCTGGCTCATCTCCAGCTTTTCATCTCTCATGACCCCCAATAATGGGGTGCCAAGGAAAATCCCTTCTGCAAGGGCTCCTTTGCAGCTGGAAAACCCCTCAGAAGCGTTCTCAGCTTCTGGGTGACTTTTTCTTCCCAGCTTCTGGGCAGCATGTTCATCAGAGGCAGGGGTTAGTAACAATCACCCTGTTCTGAGAACCTTTATTGTGCACAGGGGAACCTGACACTAGGAGTCCCAGGGTGGGAAAGAGGCCCCAGAGCTGTATTTCTGCTCTATGAGGAGAAAGAAAGGGAGGAATAAGGAGGAGCATGGCAGTTGCTCAGCCCAGCTTTGGCAGGGCTGCACGTGTGTGCTCTCTGTGGCTGTGCTTGCAAGGATGCACTCCTTGGCATGCACCATGTAGCTCCCTGCCTTGGAAAATCTGACTCCAATTTTCAAGCAAAAATAGCATAGTTTTTTTTCCTTTGGGTGTTGCATTTTATATGATGTTGTTACCACTGCCAGATGACAATGTTCCCCCTCTGCCACTGTAGAATGAAATGAATCAAAAAATGTGGAAAAGCAAAGAGAAAATTGTTTTGATCTAGAAGCATTTGTTAATGATTCCCCCTTTGGTTCCACGCTGGCCTGGTTTTCTGCCTTTGTTTTTTTGCATGTATCTAGGTACAGAAAGGCTGTACCAGGCAGCTGAAGTGCCTGGGTTGCCACAATTTGACAAGACAACATTGCAGAGATACCATTAGCATTCATGATTATCAAAGAGATGGTGGAAAAGAAATTGTCTTGCTCTTGTTGTGTGAATAGATCTATTTCATGGCTGTTTTGAAGGTAGATAGGAGGCAATCACTCGTGAGGCTGTTTTTTGTAAGTTGTGCTGCCACTCTGCCCTATTTTTGTCTGCTGCTTGAGAGAATTCAGCCCCAGAAAGATCAAAAGAGTTGTAAGATGAAAAAAACCTTCTCCATCACTGCTGAAATGGTCTCACATCTGAGTGTCAGTGGGGATGTTGCATCACTGATAAATTCAGCATTTAAGATATTCAGGGTTGCTTGCCCCAGGGAGATGGGGGAGAGAACAGGTTATTTCACCTGATGCCATCAAGTGATGATTTATGGCCTACTATCTTTTCTCTGACATTTGTCTAGTGTTTTCATTGTTCATAACCTTACAAAATGCCCCTCAGGTTTCTTTTACTCTTCTGCAGGTGCAGTAGAATTTTAAGTAAGAGCACAATAAAATGGAAAGCTGAATGGTAGCCAGCAGGATGTTCTCAATAATCCAGTACACTGGGGTGCTGTGCAGCATTGATCTGCTGCTGTTTCACTGGGAGAGAGCTTAAAGCCAAACTTCTTTGTAAAGGTGCAGGTTTTTCATTGAAACCTCCCTTCTACCAAAACAGTGAGTTGTGCCAGGATCTAAGTTGAAATAATTAGTTCTGATGCAAAACAGAAGCTTGAGATTAAAAAATAAATCCATCTTGATTGGTATTTGACTTTGTTAATGACTGAACTCTGTTGGCTATGGCAATTTGCACTTGTTCATTACCAAGAGAACAGCTCTCTTCTACTTAAAAACAACTACTGGCTGCAGACAGAAAAGCAGTGACCAACTAAACCATGCAGAGATGTGCAAGAGTAAATGGTTGCACAAACAGCTTACTTGCTGCCTCAAAACTGAGACACTGCCAAAACATAAATTGGCTGAATCTAACTGAGTTAACTTGTCTATACAAAGGCACTAAACTCACATACACAGGTATTAGAATTTGCACATTTCCTAGATTTATTCCTCAAAGGTTGGCACACCCAATAAAGGAAGGCAAATAGTGCACATCATTCAGTGTAAATCATAGCTAGAGCACAAACTGCTGGGTTTTCATTATAATAACCAAGCCAAAGGTAGGGAATAATCTTTTATTTTTTAGCCTTTGAGGTGGATGTCAGAAGATTAGTGTGCATGAAAAGAGAGTCCCTTGTCTTTACAGAGATGCAGCATATAAATTGAGTTGTATCATATATTTGTGGGAGAGGGAAAGTAAGATGGCAAGAATTTCCTCTGTTCAGATTTAAACTTCTCCAATGGAGATGTCTGTGTGAGAAATAGTCAATCTTGAATCCTTGTCTAATAAAAGGAGATGAGCAGGAACCTCCAGGGTGTGATTAATCTCTTTCTCAGGTGGATGTCTAAAAGAGATGAGATGAAACATGCCTTGGCAGAGGCAATTCCTCTCCTGTTTCCAAAGGGCTGATGATATGTGCCCACAGATCCATCCACCCATCCATCCATCTATCCATCCATCCATCCATCCATCCATCCTCCAGCAGATGCCTGTATGATTTCCACATAGGGTGAGTGCCTATTAAGTCAGATATCCAAAGTGTTCATGAATGAAGAGTCATGGGGTCAACAGCCATAGTGAGGACTTATTTGCCAGGTCTGGCTCAGACATGGATGTCTGAACAGCAGAGGGCTAGGAGGGAGATAAATCACATCTATGTGCTTATGGACAAAAGCTTTGGTTTCAAATGAAGCAGCTATCTTCAGTTTTATTTCTGGTAGCTGCAAATCCAGTGGATCATGATCATAGAATCCTAGAATGGTTTGGGTTGGAAGGGACCTCTGGAGGTTATCTAGTCCAACCCCCCTGCACTGGGCAGGGACATCCCCAACTAGAGCAGCTTCCTTTTTGGCTTCCTTTTCAAGAAGTATTTTATGAGTTTCCTTGAATGAGATTAAAAATAAATATCTATTTTAATGAGAGTACCTGACCTTGTTCTGTTCCCTGATGCTGTTGGAAAACAAAATCATATGTGTTCTTTCCATGCTGAGAATGCATTCAAGACTCTAAACTACCAGTGTTACCTAAGACTTAGGAATTAGGAGAATATGCATCTGAAGATGGCAAAATGCAGGAGGGGGATAGGATCCTAACATGTTTTCTTTCAATCATAGAATCATAGAATGTTAGGGGTTGGCAGGGCCCTAGAAAGATCATCTAGTGCAACCCCCCTGCCAGAGCAGGATCACCTAGACCAGCTCACACAGCAATGTGTCCAGGCAGCTCTGCAATGGCTCCAGACAAGGAGACTCCACAGCCTCCTGGGCAGCCTGGGCCAGTGCTCCAACACCCTTACTGTGAAAAAGATTTTCCTCATGTTAATGCTAAACCTCCTGTGGTCCAATTTGCTGATACTGACTGCAATATCTGCCCATTGGACACTGTGACACTTCTGAAGTGAGCCTTGGTGCTTACCCTTGCTGTGTCCCCCATGGAAATAAAAGCATATGCATGTGTGTGTGTGTTTCTTGGGATGAGTAGAGAAGGGGTTACCCACACCTTCACCACCATGCAGCTGTAACAAGTGATCTGACCCATTTCCATTTTCTCTCATTATTACAGAATCCCAGACTGTTAGGGGTTGGAAGGGACCTTTGGAGATCATCTAGTCCAACCCCCCTGCCAGAGCAGGAGAACCTAGAGCAGCTTGCAGAGGATGGTGTCCAGTTGGGTTTGGAATATCTTCAGAGATGGGCCCCACTGACCCCTCTCCCACCTTATCTCCTTCCCTTTGCCTCCACCTCCCCTTTCGCACCCCATTTTCTCACTCTTTTCCCCCAAATCCCAGAGCACCTGGGCTCAGATTCAGCCCCCTCCCCTCCCCAGGTGTGGCTCTTTGCCCTCCCACCCACTGCCCTTTATCTCCCCAGGAACGGTAGCAGCTTCCAGCTGTGCCCAGCTGGGCTGAGGGAGGCAGAGACTCCTCTTGGCATTACCGGTGAGTTCCCCATGGGTACACCCTGCTTGGAAGGAGGGGAGAAAGGCCAGGGGGGCCTGGTGGCCCCCCCAGCCAGCTAGGCAGGAGGAGGGTGGGTGGCAATTTCAACATCACCTATGGGTGCTAGCTGTCTGTCCTCAGTGAGGATGAGCCCTTTTGAGTGCTACCTGGGCTGGGTGAGGGTGTCACTTGAGGTTCTGGGCTGGGTTAAGGGTAGTAGTGGTGTTGGTGGTGGGTCAGGAGCTGCCTGGGGATGTGCTAATGGTATCTGCTCTCTTGGCCAAGCAGAGAGGTTTGCTTTTGGAAGGCTGGCTGGAGAAAGGCTAGATGTTCTGCAAAAGGCATGCTGCTGTTATAAGCTGCTTATGGCAGTGAGAGGGGCAGAGCCTGGCCTCTTGTTGGCAAGCCACAAAGCCTGAATTACCTCCCTCAAATCTCCTTTGGGAATACTCCTATTATATCCAGATTTACTTTCCTTTTCCATCTTGCTGTTTTCCCTCTTTCTGCATGTGGGAGGTGGGTGAATCCCAGAATCACAGAATAACCTGAGTTGGAAGGGACCCACAGGGATCATCAAGTCTAACTCCTATTTAAGCACAGGACAACCCCAAAGTCACACTATGTGTCTAAGAACACTGTCCAAGTGCTTCTTAAACTCCGTGAGAGTTGGTGCCGTGACTGCCTCCCTGGGCAGAACTCGCTGGGTAAAGAACCTCTTCCTAACTAGCATCCAACCTGAACTTCCCTCAGCACAGCTTCATGCCATTCCCCCAGGTCCTGTTTCTGGTCCCCAGAGAGGAGAGCTCAGCACCCACCCCTCCCTGCTGAGGAACTTATAAACCACAATGAGTCTCCCCTCAGTCTCCTCTTCTCCAGGCGGAACAGACCAAGTGATTTCAGCCTTTCCTCATATGACTTCCCCTCTCCAAGCCCTTCACCATCTTTGTGGCCCTTCTCTGAACACTCTGTAACATCTTCATGTCCCTCTTGGATTGTGGTGTCAATGGCAACTAAAGAAGAAAAAAGAGAGTAAGTTCAAAACTAAGCCATAGCTATATCATATAGTCCATCATAACTTCAACTGAGTATAAAGTGCTTGCAATAGCAAGCTCAGAAACAGCAACACATTCAGGAAAAAAATCATTTGCCTGTAAACTTGTATGGACCATGGCATGGGGAATCCACAGATTAAAATTCCTTATCTTGGTTTCCAAGCCTTTTATAGACCTCAAACCTGACTACGTACACATCTGGCAACTTCTCTTTCTCCTGATGGTGTTTGTGAATGCTCTAGACTCGGGTAGGTCTGTTCTCTAGGGTTAACAGGGAGAGGAAATGGCTTCAAGTTACACCAGGGAGGTTTAGATTACATATAAGGAGGAATTTCTTCACTGCAAGGGTTGTTCAGTCTTGTCCCAGGCTGCCCAGGGAGGTGCTGGAGTCACCATCCCTGCAGGGGTTTAAGAAACATTTAGCTGCTCTCCTTAGGGCCATGGGTTAGTGGCATGGGAGCGATAGGGATGGTTGGACTGGATGATCT
This sequence comes from Bucco capensis, assembly GCA_013396975.1. NCBI lineage: Eukaryota > Metazoa > Chordata > Aves > Piciformes > Bucconidae > Bucco > Bucco capensis. The sequence goes on along the minus strand of VWZO01019645.1, from coordinate 59,248 downwards.
TAGATGTCTCTTCCAACCTTTGAGATTCTGTGATTCTGTAAGTTCTGTGATTGTTAGAGTGTCCTCTAGAGTGTAAACGTATCTTAGCCTTATAGTACCATATGTTCTGTCAAGAGGGTGTTGTGTATAAATCCCATTTAAATTCAGTGTACAATGGAGCTGCTCCTGCAACATGACGGGAGTTCAGGACTGGTGTTTCTTATCCTGTGAATACACAGCAAACATACAAAAAGATTGCATATGCCAAAATGGACCATCTTGACCAAATCCTTAGACTTTCCATTAAGAAGTGGCCAGATGTGTGTCCATTACATAGCCAAAAGTCTGGTCTCTTCTGTCATAGGATGGGCATGAGCCAGGCCTTGTGACAGGACGTGCAGGTAGTCTTTGTTTGCATGGTTCAATGTCCACAAACACTTCTGCCATGTGCTTGGATGAATGTACACTCACCATATGTTGAGCTCTTGGCAACATATGCCAACAGATGCTTTGGAGGAATGGATGAATCCACAGTCATACAGCTGAAGAAGCTCTGAAGAGCCCTCAGGAAACAGAATGATGAGGATCAGGCTGAAAGCTGCCGAAATAATTACTCTGGCTGGCAGCTTCCTCCCAGGTTCATATGGGAAGTTGTTCAGAGAGAAGGCAGCTGGTTTGGGCTATGGGCACATAGTTTGGCCCTCTGGCAGCTTTGTGGTGGTACTACTGGAGGCTGCAACACTGCTTGAGAGTGAAAATTCAGAAGGTTGAAGTCTTGGAATGAAGTAGAGAGATATTTCTGAAATTACTTTGGTGATCGAGTCAGATATTGATTGATAGTTCAGACCCTTGGGGAAAGATCTGCATCAGTAGTTGAAGGCAAGATGACAGAATAGAATCAAAGAATCCTAGAATGGGTTGGGTTGGAAGGGACCTCTGGAGCTCATCTAGTCCAACCCCCCTGCAGTGGCCAGGGACATCCCCAACTAGAGCAGCTTGCCCAGAGCCCTGGCAAGCCTCACCTGCAATGCCTCCAGGGATGGCAACTCAACCACCTCTCTGGGCAACCTGTGCCAGTGTTCCACCACCCTCGTGGGGAGGAACTTCTTTCTAATGTCCAGTTGAAATCTACTCCTCTCCAATTTAAAACCATTGCCCCTTGTCCTTTCACTGCAGGCCTTTGCAAACAGGCCCTCTGCAGCCTGCTTGGAAGTTCCCTTTAGGTACTGGATGGTCACTAGTAGTTCCCCCGAAGCCTTCTCTTCTCCAGGCTGAACAATCCCAGCTCCCTCAGCCTGTCCTCATAGCAGAGGTGTTCCAGCCCCTGAGCATTCTCGTGGCCTCCTCTGCACCTGCTCCATCAGCTCCATGGCCTTTCTGTGTTGAGGGCTCCAGAACTGGACCCAGTATTGCAGAGGAGGTGTGAGCAGAGCAGAGTGCAGTGGCAGAATCACCTCTCTGGCTCTGCTGGCCACGCTTCTCTTGCTGCAGCCCAGGATGCCATTGTGCTTCTGGGCTGCCAGCGTGCACTGTTTGCTCATGGCCAGCTTCTCAGCCACCAGCACCCCAAGTCCTTTTCTGCAGGGCTGCTCTCCATCATCTCATCCCCCAGCCTGGATTGATAGTGGAGATTGTTCTGACCCAGGTGCAGGACCCTGCACTTGGTCTTGTTGAAGCTCCTGAGGTTCCCCTGGGCCCACCTCTCCAGCTTGTCCAGGTCCTTCTGGATGACATCCTGCCCTTCCAACTTATCACCAGCACCCCATAGCTTGGTGTCATCTGCACAGTTGCTGCTGGTGCACTCAATGCTGATGGCCATATCATTTATAAATCCAAGAATTAGCTACCCTACAGACCTGAAAATGTGTCCTGAGTCTTTTTTTTCTTTCCTTTTCCCTATTTTAAGCTAAAACAATGGATGATCATATTAGAAATCCTGTTAGTGGCTTGGCTTTACTCATGTTCCTGAGGCTTGACAAACTGCTTTACGCAGACTGTGGAAACTGCAATATGTCATTCTCCAAACAGCCTGCAAAATTTCCTGGAGTTAAGGCCAGAACCAGCCAGTTCATCATCTAACTTGACCTCCACTCTATCCATCCCAGGCTGATGCATTTCATCCAGTTTCTGTCACAGAGTCCAAGTAACTTGGCTTAGAGTAAAGTAGTTATTTCTGGTCTGGAGGTGAATGACTGCTGAGTGAAGCTGCATATGAGAAAGATTTTCTATTTTCTGAGTAGCTATGTGATCCTGACATATTTCCCTCCATTCCAAAATGGAATGAAAGCTATTTACTTGTTAAAACAATACCCATAAACCTTCTTCTTTAAAAACAAAAATCCCAACCTTCAAGAAGAACATTGACTATAAGGAAAACTAAAAGGATTTGTTTTGATAACGAACTGTAAAATATTCCATTTTTAAAGCTTTCTTCACTTGCTTAATGCATAATAGAAAAGTTAAATAAGGAAACAAAATTTCATTGGAGGTCAAAATGTTCTGTTCCATTTTTAAAGCGAAGTCTCACGGAAATCAAGAGGAAATGTTTGGGTGTAGATAAAGACAACGTTGAAATGTTTTAACTCTAGACTCTTAAAATAATTACCTGACCTGCCATTGAACTTTTTGTAGTTCTTGGGATACAGAAGATGAGTCAGAGGTCAGAGAAACCTGCTTTTCTCTGCAACATAGGTAAAGCTGCAGTGGAAATGACATAGATAAATTGGCCCAAACCTGGATGCTGTGATTACTAGCCTTAATGGTATTTTTGGATAGTAACCCAGTCACTGGAAAACTCCTCATCAGTCCATCTGCTGAGCTCTCATATGAGTAGTTCTGAGAAGTACAAAAGCCTGTGGTTATTTGGCATAAAAATTATGTAGGTGGCAAATTTCCACGGGGTTTTATAGAGTGATGCCTTTACTTGCTCTTCCAAGTTAATGTGATTTCTTCGTAGCTCAAAAGGAGGGATCACTTAGTGGTTAACAAGGGTGGTGATCCAAACACATCCAACACATTGCCATATGCTCTGTGCCTCAGTGCCTGTTCCCTCCCTCAGCCACAATGGTGAGAGAATGCCCTATTGCAGAGGAGCACAAGAGTCAGAGTCTATACTCCAGGCAAATCCCAGTGGCAGACTCCCAGACCTTCCTTGAGAAACTGCAGCTTACTGACAATGTGTCCTACAATGAGACTGCATTACCCAAACCATGGTAAGGAAAAGGCAGCATGTTATATGCTCTTAGAGGACTGCAAGTGCTTCCAAGAAGGATGTGCCTTTTAGGAATTTACATGTACCTTGAAGAATGGGGCCATATCTTAGCACTTACCTTTCATAAGGGAAATCACAACAGCATTAGCAGCCAGACAAGAAAAGCTAGCATGAGGCAGGGTTTTGTTTAAAGGGGTACATCTCTCACCAGGAACTAACTCAGCAAGGGCACCCAGGGAAGTTCTGTGGCCTTGTTTCTTGGTCTTTATGGACAAAATTGGACACTTCATCTCCTACAAATCTGCATCCAATATTCCAACTCCCCAGGCACAGTCTGACAATCCCTTGTGGTCTCCTGTGGCCCCTGGTGCCATGACTGTGCCCACAGCAGAGGGAGCATTAAACTCATTGCCCATGGGAAAGGGTGGGGAGTGATACCCATGTTCCTAGAATCCTTGGATGGGTAGGATGAGCTCATTAGCTTTCTGGCTAAAGGACAACTCTGATTCCAAAGCCGGGCAGATGGAGCTCGTTTAGCCCTGTAAGGCCTTCCAGCTAAGAGCTTAAACCTCTGTCCTAAGGACTTGGCTGCCAGTGTCCAAGCTTGCTAGGCCCTGGCAGATGAACCTTAGGACTAAAGGGTGGGTCCAGCTCTGTGCATGCTGTGTCTCACCTAAAAAAATCCCTAGTGCAGGCTTGAGGGTGCTATCTGCTATCCTCTTTTTATCAGCGCTTGGAAAAGGCACTGAGGAGGAGTGTGGATGGAGCCCTCCCTGGAGCTTCGTTCGTGAAGCCTAGCCACGGCAATTTCAACTCCCTCTTATTTCAGTTCTGAATGCCAAGGTAGTCAGTGCTGAGTAGTGCCTGAAGATGCCTGATGTAAAATATGCTTCACGTGAAACATTGTAGGCACTTGAATGGCATTCAAATAATTAAATATAATAATCTGACTGGACATGAGTGTTGGTCAGCCCAGAAAGTCAGTGATTAACAGAGATAAACCAGAAATGAACACTGAAAGGACCTTTTCATAAAATAGGTCTATACTGTGTTCCAGAGAACATCTGTGCACTATGTTTAAGTTGAAATAGAGTTTGTTTTGTTTTTTCTTTTTAATCCATGAACAAGCCCAACAAAGCTCTTGGAGAATTCCCCTTTCATACAGCTGTCTCTGGAGCTGCTGCTGTTTGTTTTGGAGTCTTATTCAGAGCTCAGTTGTAGATTGCAAATCAGAAACAAAGCACCATGAACACAGATCCAAGTAAATCTGGGTGAAGGAGTCATGACCTAGCATCCTCCATGTGTGGTTTTGATCAGTTATTAGCTAGCTACACAGTGTTCCTCTCTCTGTGTGGGGATGCAGATCTGTGGCCAGGGTAATGGGAGCCCCACTGCTCTCCTTGCCATAGGGAAGCCCAAGCATGAAGTAACATTTTGAGGTTGATGTTCAAGGGGATGAGAGTGAAGCACCATTTAAGAGATGCCTGCTTCTCTGCAGGGGCTATATGAGTACAGACCATGTGCTTAAAGGTTAAATTTGTAAATAGCCTGCTTAGAAGGGGGCCTTGAGTTCTGAGTACATGCCTGACAGCAATATTTCCTGGGGCTCTTCACTTACACCCAATTCCATGAATATCTTGGTCCAGGAACCATCAGAAGAGCTGAATGAATGTCACTGTGCTATTTTTGATCCAGTTTGCTTTTTTACTTGAATTCTGTTCAGTGAAACCTAATTCCTTTTGTTGTGATTGAGAGTCACTTTGCTGGACACATCCATACAGCTAATTTTCAGGTTGTTCATGTGACAAGAAGAGCTCCTGGCTAAAGTAAGTGTAAATTAAATTGTTCCAAGGGAAGGAAATCCATCCCTCTACAAGAGTTCAGCACAGGACCTCTTCATTTCTTATTTTCCATTTATGGTAGCTGGTTTCTTTTTTAAAGCTTGTCATATATAGGTCACAGAATAATTTATGAGAGTTAGTATATAATTTTCCTGTGTAGAAATGTAAAGCACTAGTACAAAGTTTTAAGATGTGAGCAATACTGACTCAAGAGCTCACTTTCCTGAATTTAAATAGGAGGACCCTGCCACCATGTGAAGCAAGGCCTCAGGTGGTGCTTGCTGATATATGAACCATTTATTGATCTTCTTTCAGGGGATGAATTTTGCCTGTCAGAATTAGCGAAGAGTAGTCCAAGTTTTAACTCAGTGCCTCATCTGTGCACCTCGTTTTTAATTTCATTATTAGCAGCAGTTTGGAGTCTGACTTGGTTTGGTATTAACAACAAGCATTTGCAGAGTACTCTTCCTAATTAAACTGAAATGTCAACTTTCTGCCTGTATGCAATTTTATTTTTTAATTTAAAGATCTGTTCTGCAGGAAATGCTTTCATTTAAAGAAGTCTCTTTGGGGAAATCTATTTCTTTTGTGACTTTCAAGTAAATGATTGTGTTTGAAATAAACAAGCCATGCAATGGAACTCTACTGGCTCCAAGGTATGAAATGGGAGTTGCACTGTTGCAGAGCTGCAGACAAGGGGTCTCTTGACCAAAGTCTGACTGAAGTCCTGACTGACACCCAAGAGTACTTAAGGAGCTGGCAAAGAAGCTCACCAAGCCTCTCTCCATCATTTTTCAACAGTCCTGGTCAACAGGAGAGGTACCAGATGACTGGAGGGTGGCTAATG
>VWZO01019645.1:32051-48251 GCA_013396975.1 Bucco capensis | reverse complement strand
GTTTAAGAGACAGGTAGATGTTGCATTGGGAGGCATCATTTAGCAGGTTGCTAGGGCTAGGACAAAGGCTGCACTGATGATCTTCAAGGTCTCTTCCAGCTGGAACTGTTCTATGATTCTATGATAAAGCCTTTCCTTATGTTTAGGTGGAGCTTCCTGTGTTCTGGTTCATGCCCATTGCCCTTTATCCTATCAGTGGTCACCACTGAAAGAGACTGGCTCCATCTTCTTGACACCTGCCCCTCAGATATTGATAAGCATTAATAAGATAGGACTGAAGTTAGGTTTAGACTTGATGAATTTAGGATTCTGATCTTGCAAGATCATTTATCACCAGGGCAAAACTTGATGTTAAGACACAAAGGCTTACAGTCCTACATCTTGTAGCTACGTTCAGAAGTCTTATCCATTGTCTTTATGACCAAGAGTAATTATGTAGCAACTATGATTATCAGATTTTTCCATAATATGAATGCACTCCCTTCATAAAAAGATAATGATCCCTGTTTTCCAAGACTGCAAGAATTTATCTGATCTTCTGTAAAATGCTATCTGATCTTCTGTGCAAAATGCTAATTGTCATTGCTTTAGAGAGGAAGTCAAATCTCCAATATTCTACATCAGTATCTCAATGTTATTACAGAGAAAGAGAGGATGTAGCTCATTGTGAAGCAGATCTATTCATTTGCAAAGGCCTTTCCTTGCAGAACAAAGAAATAAACAGTCTCTAAAGGATGTCTCCCTCAACTTATTTTAATGTGTCTGCATTTTGTTAACTTATTTGGAATTGAATTTTTAAAGCCAAATCTTATTACACTATAATAAGCAATGTGAGCTTCTTTGATTAAAGATATGTTATTGCTTTCAGCCTATTAAAAAAAAATTAAGCATCTCAACCTTGGAATCTGAATTGAAATCTGTAATGAACCATGCATTCTCTGCTCTGATTAGCCTCTTAATCGATATGGATTTCAATATTATGTTTTAATAACTCCTGTTCTTACCTTTGGTTGGCATTTGTCATTTTGATGGTCTCCACCAATGTCTTAAAACCTAAGCACTTTCTGCCAATGTATATAGCAATATACTAAGCACAACTGCTCTGCAGTGCCTGCAAGAAAGGGTTAAGGTCTCTCCTCTCTGGGAACTGCTTGTGAGAATATAGTGATCTAGTGCATTGACCTTGCTGCTTATCTTGCTGAATGGTCTTACTTCTAAAAACTTCTGTTACTGTGCAGCTAGATTTTGCACTTGATCACACAAGTAATTACCACGTTCCAGGGTTAGCAGGGAGAGGACAAGAGGAAACAGCTCAAGTTGCAGCAGGGGAGGTTTAGATTAGATATAAGGAGGAATTTCTTCCCTGCAAGGGTTGTTAAGTCTTGTCCCAGGCTGCCCAGGGAGGTGCTGGAGTCACCATCCCTGGAAGGGTTTAAGAAACATTGAGATGCTCTGCTTAGGGCCATGGGTTAGTGGCATGGGAGTGATAGGGATGGTTGGGCTTGATGAGCTTAGAGGTCTCTTCCAACCACAATGATTCTGTGATAACCATTACCTGCATTAACCACCTCATCTCTAACTATGATGTGTCTGTGACCCACCAAGAGGGTTCATCTGCCCTGGGGCCTACTACCGACTTCCTTATGAAGGTCTCCCAAAAATGGGCAGGTGTGCAGTTTAGTGCCATCAGATGACTTCAGTTGTATCATTTCTATCAGCTTTATATTTTTCCTCTGTAGGAGTAAACAAATGTTTCTGTGTATAAAGGCAGAACATCTGCAGTGAGGAAGGCCTTCTGTTGAAAGAGTTACAACTAAAAGCAGTTTCTTTGCAACAGAAGAAATGTCTGAGCAGTGGATTTGTTATCTGCTGGGTAAATTTATAACATTTGATTTTATCATTATAGATATAAAAGACATATCAAGTAAGCTGCTACTAAATAGAGTTATGAAACAGACAGAAACCTCATCCAAAGAGCTGATAGCACTAACTCAAACCCAAGTCTACCATGAAACCTGTGGGACAGGCAAGTAGGCAGCAAATCTCAAAGACAACCCAACCTTACATCTCCTTCACACCATCTCCTGGGGTATTTCACCTGCTCACCATTAACATGTACCAGAAACCTGCCTCTGACCCCCTTCCCACCTGTGTCTCATGCCCCACTCTGGGAAGACAGGCTCCTAATCTGGCCTAGGAGCTGGCTGGACCCTTCAGGAGCTGTGGAAACACTAGAAATAACTATTTGCCCAGCTACAACTGAAAAAAAAAAGCACAAGTGACAAATAGTTGTGTCAAGGTGACTGATCTTCAGGCTTGAGAAAGAGCTGACTGGGGAACCAACTCTGTATTTGGGAGAGCTACTATTTACTGGCAGCAAGCAACAGTGGCTGTCAGCTATCTATCACAACCAGGGGAAAGAAAACATCATCACAGGCTTTGCACAGCACAGCATGTGGGAAAGCAGGGAAGTTATAAATGGGATGCAGTGGTCAAGCATATGATTGGGACACAGTACAGATTTTCCTTTGGTAAAGCAGCTGTTAGGGCATCAGCTGCTGGTACCCAGGAGCCACACTGCATTGGGTACTCTGCCTGCTACACTGAGCCCTCAACACAGAAAGGACATGGAGCTGATGGAGCAGGTGCCGAGGAGGCCACGAGAATGCTCAGGGGCTGGAACACCTCTGCTCTGAGGACAGGCTGAGGGAGCTGGGATTGTTCAGCCTGGAGAAGAGAAGGCTTCAGGAGAACTACTAGTGACCTTCCAGGACCTAAAGGGAACTTCCAAGCAGGCTGCAGAGGGCCTGTTTGCAAAGGCCTGCAGTGAAAGGACAAGGGGCAATGGTTTGAAATTGGAGAGGAGTAGATTTAAACTGGACATTAGAAAGAAGTTGCTCCCCACGAGGGTGGTGGAACACTGGCCCAGGTTGCCCAGGGAGGTGGTTGAGTTCCCATCCCTGGAGGCATTGCAGGTGAGGCTTGCCAGGGCTCTGGGCAAGCTGCTCTAGTTGGGCATGTCCCTGCCCAGTGCAGGGGGGTTGGACTAGATGAGCTCCAGAGGTCCCTTCCAACCCTAACCATTCTAGGATTCTATGAAGTTAACATGAAGCTAACTGGCTCCAGCCACAAATGATTTTCCATAGAACATAGGAACAGAACATAAACCAGTGGAAAATGGGGAAAGACACTGAGTAGCTCAGTTTCTTTCACTGGGATTAATCATCAGCTGATGTACTTCTCAGCTTCAGATTGGCTCCTGTGCATAGATTTTGCAGGTGCTTATCATGCTGCACTCTTCATGCATTCACATGTCATTATCTGACCCCTTCCACCACTGCAGCTGCTTTACCTCAAAGTAATAGATAGGACAGCACAGCTTAAGGCTTGGGTTTTTCCCTAAATACTCCCTTCCCAATTAAAAATGCTAACTCATGGCACATTCATTATTAATTTGTGAGAAGAATGCTTAAGAACTACACTTACTTAAGTTACCCAGACAAAAAGCTTAGAGTTCATTTCATCCAGGCACCTTACAGACATCTTTCTTATTTCTTGTCCATCTCTTTTGGTTTTCATGATGTTCACATGATGATTAGCCAGATTTGGAAAGCTATTAAATGGTGACTTCAAGCAGAAGATGTGAAGATCCCTGAAGATTTATGCTGGTACATCATAATCATACATCAATCAGAATTACTAGAAAGTAGTGGGTTTTTTTTCCTCCCCCACAAAGATTTGGTCCATTGTGACTTCTTTGAGGATTATTTGTATGTTGTTTTAGTTTGTGTGTCTGGTTTTGGTATTTTCTTCATAGTGACTATGGATAATGCAATTAGGCATTATAGAAACACTTGGTTTGCCCAGCTACAACTGACAGTGATGTACTAGTCAGAAACAGTGATGTACTTGAACACTTGGCAGGTTACTCTTTTGTTCCAGTGTCTGTCTACAGGGATAGTTCACTGAAGATTGCTGTTGAGCTGGGAATGGTTTAAGGATAATTAACTAGCACACTTTTCAGAGCAAAGATAGGTGAGATAAAAATGTATTTGTTTCATCAGAACAGAGAAGGCAAACCAGGGAATCCAGAGAGTTGGTTTTGGTTGAATATCATAAATATACAAATGGTAAGATTTACAAAGAGAGGGAAGATAGAAAGGAGGGAGACATCGTCCCTTAAATGTGCTATTCGTTCTTGACTACTGGGTCAGTGTAAGAAGCAGCTGAGGACAAGCAGTGAAAAGAATTGGTGGTAATAACTATTAATGAGAGTTACAATAATGTCTAATTGCCCTTGGTATGTGTTGAATGGACTCTTACTGTAAATTACAATGGAAAGAAATATGTCTTCTACAAGAGATATCACAAACAGCAGTGAGGACAGTGGCAGTCCTCAAGCATTGCTCTGAAACTCAGGTAGTGTGGGTAAAAAAGCTTAAAAAACAGGTGGGTGGGGTTTTTTTTGGTATATGTGTGTTTGGTTTTGTTTGTTTATTTTCCCCTTCAGTATTTCAGCTGGGAAATTCACCCTTGAATCAGAAGGGAAAGTTACACAGTGTGGGTTAACAAAGTCCACACTGTAGAAGGCTGAGTTAAGCCACAAACACTTCCCCACATGATTAATTCAATGCTACTCTGAGTCCTTGTAGGTCAGTGTCACTTTTACAGGAACTCCTCTGAAGCTAGTTGAAAATGCCCTGTCTCCATTTCATCACTCCAAACATTTGTGTTGTGTTTCTCTTGCAGCTAAAAACTGTTTGCTTTCTCAAGATAGATTGTTGCACTTCCCAGAATGTGCTCTCTGTTACTGGGAGCAAACAGTCCTGGGGAATGAGTGCTCTATGTGATGGGCAACATATGGGATGGAGGGAGACATCCAATGAAGGGGGATGCAGGAAAAGCTGTTCTTTTGCTCAGAGTGAATGTTAATGATGTTTCCACAGTTCATGAATAAACTCACTCAGAACATGAAGTTCTTTGGGAAAAAAACCCAAGTTTTCCTATTAAAGAAATCTGCCTGTGTTGTCATTGAATCAGAAACCAGCAGCAACAATAGTTGCTGACAATTTTTTTCATACAGGCAATTCAAAGTCTTAAAGATATCAGAATGCAGAAATATCCTAGCTCTGTACACTGCCAGTGCATGACCCAAGGCCATAGGCTCAGGGCATCAGCCAGCTCATCTTTCTGATTGTGTCAAGACTTGTTGACTTACCTGCATCTGGATCAGGATTTTCCTGACCACACCATATGCCTAGATTGTCTTTTGGTGGATAGCAGGGAAATGAGATATGCTCCACATTCACAGAATCACAGAATCATTAAGGTTGGAAGAGACCTCTAACTATATTCCCATACTACTAAACCATAGCCCTAAGGAGAGCATCTAGATGTTTCTTCAACCCCTGCAGAGATGGTGACTCCAGCACCTCCCTGGGCAGCCTGGGCCAAGACTTAACAACCCTTAATGTTGTATTCATTATAAATGTACTCATTGTTGATTCATTATACATTTATTCCTTACTGTCCAATATGCAGCCCATCAGCAAAGCTGGAACATGCTTGCCTCCCACATCTAACCTCTGCTTTCTCTTCTGTCTTACCAGTGTGTTATTCCATCTGTGAACATCTCCCATAAATGTACCCTTGACCTGCTCAGCCCTTCCCTGGGCTGAGTGTGGAAGTAATGAATGAAATCTCCTCTCTGGTCATCAACAAGGCTTTCTCCCAAAAATGCATCTGTGCTTTTATAGCTTGGAGAAAAATAGATTGGCTATAGAATTTGAATTTGGCTGTGAAACAGCCTCAGACTGGAACACGTGAAATTTTTGGTATCATGAAGCTTTGGTCAAAGGTTGAATTGGTCAGATCTTACTGAAACACAAACAGGTAACTAGAGACCACAATCATCATGCTAATAATGATGATGATAATTATATGCTGCTACCAGCAAGAAGTATCTTCATCAAGTAAAGTCCTGTAAAGAAACAAAATAGGGGAAGTATTTCCATCCAGTTTGATACTGCTGCAAGTGCCACCAAACCAGAAATCACTGCATGCCCTGTGAACAGCCCAATGCTTATGGGAAGCTACGGGAGTGCAAATCCACACTAGCACTCATTGTAGGTATTCTGGACCACAGTAAGAGAGATGAAGATCTCATGAGGATGCTTCTCAGTTCTGCTTCATTTTTATGCCTACAGTGGACAAGGTTTCTGAACTGATGTGTTGGAGAAGAGCCCTGGGGAAAAAACTCTAGGAGTGCTGGTGGCTAGGAGGATGCCCATGAGGCAGCAATGTGCCCTTNCCTTCCAACCCCTGACATACTGGGATACTAAAATTCAATGCAGAATTTCAGCAGGAATTAGGGGGTTTGAGTGTTTTCTATCCCTACCTGGCCATGCTGATGGTAACACAAGCCCACTGGCCCTGGCATGCTTTGGTACCTGTCTTGCAGCTGCAACTCCAAGGCTCTGCAGGCAGCATGCCACATCTGCAGTTATGTTCATACCAAGTGCCAGAAGAGCAGTAAAGATGTAACAGCTTGCTGTTAAAATGATGATCATCTGTAAGTGACAGATTTGGGATTAAGTCTGTTGCTCACTTGTCTTTCAGGTATAGAAGTTATTGGTTGTTTCTGAAAACATTGTCCAAAGTAGCCTTTAGGGAGCATGCTTAATCCCTATCAAGTGCAAAATATTAAGCCAAAGTCAAATCCCTGAGATTTCAGTTCATGTCCACTGTGATAAAAATATATTAGTGTAAACTCTACTGCATATAAATTCACGATGATGGACACTAGCCTTGTATACTTCCTTTAAAGAGAGACAGTTTCAGGAGGGAAGTATTGAGTGAGAAGGAGATTGCACAGCTATAATTCACAAGAACAGCATGCTTCATGATGAACAGGAGAAAAAAGCTGCCTTGAACAGTTTACAGACTAAACAGACAGATAATATACCCAGAAACAGGCTCAATCAATTCAATAAAGAGAAAAAAAAATCACTTTTTATTGACTGTGGATTTAATTTTGCTCAGTGTATTTTCATGTTACCAAGCCATTCACACGTGGGGTTTTTTTGTCTTCTTGTGTGGATTATAGAGTAAGGCAAGTTTTCCTAAACAAGCTGCATCAATCCAGACATCCCAGCTAAAATTCTCACTGCAAAGTCCTTCAAACAGCTGCAAATAATTCATTATTGGACACACTCTTTACCATTTGTGAAGCAGAGCAGCAGATAATAAGAGGAACACTGCATAGCATTTTAGTGATGTTTTTCACAGAATCACAGCATCACAGAGGTTGGAAGAGACCTCTAAGTTAATCAAGTCCATGTCAAGTCATGTTTTTATTAGATGGAAAGAAAATACATGCCTAATTCTGAATTGAAGGAAATGCTTGCAGTTACATAGTTAACTTCTAATTTATTGCCAAAATTTATTTGCTGTTAGGTGACATTGGCTCCGGTGACCAATGCCTCAAATTATTTTTTAAGGAACAATTTTATAGCTGAAAAGACCACATCTTACAGAGCCATTCATAAACTTCAAATGTCTTAAGCTAACAATATGTGATTGCACAGCTAAAAGTGAGAACATTATGGCTTGCTAGGAGAACTCATAACTCTAATACATGGTTATGAAATTGGGCTTATCACAATGAAAACACAGCTTATGTCAGCATCCTTCCTCTAATGAGGCTGCAATTGTAATAGAAATCTTTGTGCTTCATCTTACCTAGGCTCTCAGCTTATGCCTGTTCCCTGATTGTTCTGATTTCAGGCAGTCACACTATGAAGCTTTTGTATGAATATTTAATCCTGCCATTTGCATTCCATTGGTGCCTCATTGTGTGAGGGACTGCACAAAGCACACGGCGAGAGCCACTCTTGCTGCAAAGGCTTTCAATGTTAAATTGACAAGAAGACAGAGAGAGTGGGAGAGGAAGGAAAAGTCTAGGGAAGGGAACAGGCACACCTCCAGCCTCCCTGCAAACAGAAGGCAGAGAGAGTCCTTCTGAGCCTATTGGTCCCCTCTCTAGGAAGCTTATTGATGGCTTTGGGTTGTTGTTGTCGNGGAGACCACAAGGGATTGTCAGATTGTGCCTGCTTTGGGTTGTGATAACAACATTAAGCACTCCCAATAATTTACATCTTTACTCATTAAGCAGATAGTGGCTCCTTCACAGTGATTGTGACTCTTTCTGTTGTGAGGGGCCTCTAACCACTTGCAGAAGCAATACAAACACTTCACTCACAAAAGGAAGCCCACAAACAGGCTACTCTGAACCATCATGTCCTTTTCATGCTTTGTGGACTTCTGTTCTTGGTTTAACCTAGTTTGTCTCCATTCTTGCCTTATCCTGTGCTCAACTACCATCACACAGTGACACCTGCAATTTCACAGCAGGGCTATGAAGCCACTGAAAAATTTAACACTTTTTATTTAGATGATGCCAGTGGTTTCTATGCTAAAGTGATAATCTTTTCTTCACTCCTTTTTAATTAGCATCATTCATCTATGCCATCATGAGTGCTAAAACTACTTTCAAGAGCAAATTTATTTTGGGAACTAGGTAGAGAAATTTGTAATTTGCTATTCCCAGCCCATATTTTATTAATGATTTTGATGTTGCCAGTTATTACTTCAATAACCTTCCATTCAAGCAGTTAAAATGCAGATGATAAATTTGTCTCATAATGGTTCTTCATCAATTAATTGGCAAGGCTGGAGATGCTTTGAGCCAAATGATAGCCAAATGCTCTGATGAGCTGCAAGAGCAGAACAGAAATGCCAGTGAGAAGTATTTGTTTGTGATGTGAAAGATATATGAAGGAAAAAACTGTGTTTTTGAAATGGTGAAAAGACACACCAGGATTAAACTTTACAGTGATATAGACACAGTACTTTTTATACTACTTAATTTCTTTCAGTGCACCCTAGTTTGTGTACAGTGTATTTAAACTGAGGACAAACTCAGTAGAGGCAGTGCTACAAAGGCTTTGTTTTATTACTTTGATATATTGCTGTTATATAAATATGTATATATGTGTATTTTTATACCTATATATGTGTTCCTGCATTCAAAAGGAAGTGCTCCACAAAGGCTTTTCAAAGTCCCAGTCAGGGTTGGAGGCTGTCTTGTATTATGAGTGTAAGGAGAGTCTCCAGCCCTGGACTGGACCTTGAGACAAACCACAGGCCTTAAACTTCTGCCTAAACTCAGCTCTGCTCCTGCTTCTGTCTACCTTTCATGCAACTGAAATGATGAACTTTTAGGATCCAGCCTTGTGCTTCATTTCTCTTAGCACTGTAGCTTCTGCAAAGTTGCTTTTCATAGCATTTTCCATGTTTTTGCCTGAATTTCCTTGTTTCTTACCCCTTTTCATAGCCACAATTTTAAAGTGCACAGGAAATGAAGAAGTGCTTGCTTCTTTGTAATAAAGCCTTGCCAGATAGTCAGTTCTAAAATGTTACCACACAAAAGATCACTGTTTAAGCTGAAAAAAAGCAATCATCTGTGTCAAAGTGCAAGAACTACAAGAATTTTCTTCTCAAAGAATGTGTAAAAGTGTGATATCAGAAACATAAGTTCTGTCCTGTCCTAGGAGAAGGTGCCTACACTGTTGGTCTATTCTTGCTTTTAATATATATTGCTATAACCACTTCTGCAGAGGAAGTGGCTAGTATTATCCTCTCCAGGAGGAACAAAATAAAGCAAAAGACAAAGCCCAACAACAACAGACAGCTCCTAATCATCTCGCTTGAGAAGCCATGCTAGCTGTGTGACATCAGTGTGTGTGTGGAGAGAGATAATTAGAAGAAAAGCAGAGATTAAACAAGAAAAAAATTAATTTATGTGTGAAAAGGCAAATGCTCTTAAGAGAAATGTTTAATCCCGAATATTTAACTCTTTCATTGCACAGCCTCAATCCTCTAGCTGAAATGAACTGAAGGAAAAGAAACAGGCACTCATGGTCTTTTTGTGCTTTCCTAACTGGATCAACTAATTGTCTCTTGTGTTATTTTGCAATGATAAACTCTGAAAGGTAAGGCTCATTTTCTCCCCTTTGTTAACTATCTACATTAGCCAATGCCTCTTCAATGTCAATATACAACTGCATATGTGTATTTATAAAGTAGCAGCAAGTCATCTTTTCCAGGAGACTTATACTCTGAGGTGGAAAACTATCCAGAGAAGAGTCCTTGGAGGGTGCAGTTTTAGTGCCTTTGGAGAGACTGATGGTGCCAGTGGCCCCTGAGCCCAGTACATCTTTGCACTCCTTAGCTACTGAACTCAATGTCTACTCTTGACCTCACAGATATTTTTCGTGTTTCAGAAGCCAGGTGCTCCTGAGATTTCAGAGATATTGAAGAGCTGAAGCTCCAGTGTGAAAATGATGCTGTGTTCTGGATATTCATAGGGTGTAAAGGATGGAAACTGTTCAGCCATGCCAGAACACCACACTGGTTGCTGTTCAAAGATCATTCCAGGAGTGGGATGCTTCCCTCACAGACATGTACCAACCAGACAGACAGAAAATAGAGTTAGGTAGGTCCTGACTGCAGGTGATATTGCTGGGCAAGGGAGAGAGAACTTTGGGCTTCTACTGACCTGAATGTCTCTTTCCTAAGGCAACTCCATCACCAAAGAATGAACATATATATATATACATATATATGTACATAAAGCTGTGAAGTGTCAAATTCCTCCTGAGACATATCCCTACAATTCAGTAACAATGCAGTGTCTTGGCATTCATGTATCTTACCATTTCTCTTACCTGACTGGAGGCTGACTCTTAATCTGTTATACCAAGGCTGCTTTACACTCTTCTGTAAACATCTAGGGTTATTCACTAGTTAAAAAGTGTGCACATATAACTCAAACACACTGAGAGCCTTAAAATCCTTTCAGAAAGCAGTGAGATTCAGGGTGTTGAAGGCATGCAGGGCCTTGCAATTTTGGGATGTGAAGCTGAAGCAGCATCTATATTTGCTGTAGCAATCTCTTGATTGCTCTGCTCCCCTGTGACATTGTTGACCAGATTGTTATTTACAGCAGTGTAACCAAACCCTAGCAAGCTCAGAACACAAAGGGCTCTGACTAGCTCTGAATCTCAGCACATCTAGTAGTTAACTGTTAGATTATTTTTTTCTTTATTTTTTGTGGGGGGGGAAAGGAAACACATTAATTAAAACATAATTTTGGATCACAATAGGTGTGAATTTGAAGTCTGCCTGGAACAGAAATATCACAGTTGTCCTGTCTGGTCTTGTTAACCTACTAAGGAAGTAAAGAACATTGAATGCAAGGTTTTCTCGTTTTCTCTTTTTCTCTAATGTCATTGAAGAAATCTTTCACTAAGGCATGTTTAAGAATATACCACTTTTAAACACTCAGAAGAGCAGGGGAAAACAATAGGATGAGGATGCACTGAACTGCACTGCTTTTATCCCCTGCCAAGGGGAGGGTGACTGGTTCAGCTGTAGATGCTGCACCTAGAGGTCTGCTCTCAGCCACAGGTATCTCACCAAGATGTCAGGAAGATCTGAGGGCAGGTGCTTCTGGGCATGGTAAAAGCTTTAGGGATTTCCTGGTGTCAGTGAATTCAAAATGAAAAGAAGTGGATTCAGGACTCAGCAGGGCTGTGAGATGCAGTGATGGGAGAGTGACAGGAGCATATTGTTCCACGTGTCAACAATTAGCATCACTCAGCATTTCAGGTACAAGAAAAGGCAAACAAGCAAGGGCTGTTAAAAATCAGTAGTGATTCCAGGTTCAATTCTATGTCAGAGAAGAATGTTTCTAAACCCTGACATACTAAATCTTCTGTTATAACTGAAATCAGCTGCTAATAGACTTGGATAAAGTATCAGTGCAGCCTGTATGTGTACAGGCCATAGCAAGCTGTTGTGAAGTGCAGGAGGCAGGGGTTTGTCACACCTGATTTTAATGCCCTCAGTACAGCTCTTATGGCAGCAGATTAGAGCATCACAGAGTATTTTTGATCCAGATCATCACTACAAACTCTACTCATTGTATTGACTCCATACTGATCTCAGTTAATAATTTGAACAAAGACAGCACATTGGCCATCTACAAGGAGAGTTAATAACACAGACTTTTTGGAGCTAGTAACACTGCATCTGCCTTCTGATTGGAAGCAAATCTATGAAACAGGTTTGGTCTCTTTTTTTTCCTCTGCAAGAGCTATTTCAATTAAACATTGCTAATATGCTGGCACTGTGCCATGGCTGAGGTGCCCATTAGGACATGTGCCTGCTCTCAGTAGCCCAGTGAGTATGTTTGTGTATGCACGTGGGTGCTGCCAATCTCAGTTCAGTTTGTGC
The DNA here is from genome assembly GCA_013396975.1 of Bucco capensis. NCBI lineage: Eukaryota > Metazoa > Chordata > Aves > Piciformes > Bucconidae > Bucco > Bucco capensis. Next base: position 35,894 of record VWZO01019645.1, on the reverse strand, counting down.
AAATGCATTATGCAGGTGTCCTGAGCACTGCAGAACATCATCTGCAGGTGGTGCTTTATGTGACATCTGTCAGAAGCCACTCATTCTCTGCTGTCTCAGGGCAGAATTGCATGATAACTGACTGAGCATCACACCACCAGCACCTACTGCTACAGATCATGTGAGACAAAAGGGGCTGCAGTGGAACAAAGGTCAATGAAGAGGCCCAGATCCCAGTTTCAGAAGAAAAATGTGCTTTTTTAAGGCAAGGGGAATATAGAAAGGACATGGATCTGATGAAACAGGTCCACAGGAGGCCACAAAAATGATCAGGGGGCTGGTACACCTCTCCTATGAGGACAGGCTGAGGGAGCTGGAATTGTTCAGCCTGGAGAAGAGAAGACTTCAGGGGAACTACTAGTGACTTTCCAATACTTAAAGGGAACTTCCAAGCAGGCTGCAGAGGGCCTATTTGCAAAGGCCTGCAGTGAAAGGACAAGGGGCAATGGTTTTAAATTGGAGAGGAGTAGATTTAAACTGGACATTAGAAAGAAGTTCCTCCCCACGAGGGTGGTGGAACACTGGCACAGGTTGCCTAGGGAGGTGGTTGAGTTCCCATCCCTGGAGGCATTGCAGGTGAGGCTTGCCAGGGCTCTGGGCAAGCTGCTCTAGTTGGGGATGTCCCTGCCCAGTGCAGGGGGGGTTGGACTAGATGAGCTCCAGAGGTCCCTTCCAACCCAAACCATTCTAGGATTCTAGGATTCTATGGTCCTCGCTGCTTTGCAGCACCATGGCTTCTCTCCTGCTCTAGTACTTTATGCATCCAATACAACAGGCTCGAAACACTCCATGAAACCTGTGAGCTCCCAGCCTTGCTGCAGGGTGCAGTAAGGACAAGCATGTGTAGAGGCAAATATTGGACTCCAGCTTGATGCAAGGTTGATCAGGCCTGAGGACACATCTGTCTGGAGGGATGCAGAGGGTTGTGGCTGCACCTTCCTCCCCTGTGCTTTGAGCCATCTGGGCTCCAGCCACTTGTGCTATGGAAGCCATGCAATCACAGTTGATAAGACAGCACCTGAACCAGAGCTGGCTTGTGTCTAGCTGGCTTTGAGGCATGAGGGACTGCCAGCACCTTCCCACACACACCAAGTGCTCTTCCCCTCGACAGTCCTTGCAGAGTGCAAGCTTTGGAGCTGCTTGTGGGGTACTTTTGGCAAATTTATTCCAGAGATTCAGATCACCTTTCTCAAAGCTTCATCTCTTTCAGAGCTAAAGATTACCTCCAGGTTGAATAGCTCTGTAGCTAAAGGGAATTCTTCTTAGAGGTTTGGATATACACATCTGGGTGAATAGAAATCCTATGGCTTTTCCTTCTAGGAAAACTAGGGCTAAGGCCAGGGCAGTGACCTGTCTTCTCTAAACCCAAACAGCAGCCTGGCTCAGCAGCTGACCTTCTTTCAGGTCTGCAACAAATTTCCAAATCCAAGGGTGTGGATTACCTATTGTCCATTAAGCCTATGGATTACCTTTATCCCTAAGCCTTTAATATGACATTTGGAAAAAGGGGAGAAGAGCACTTTTTATACTCCTCTGTGTGCCTGTGTAAGAGGCAAAGGTATGCTGAGCTATTCCTTTAGTGCAAAATGAAGGTCAGACCCCTTGCTTGGAGACCTTCAGGGATAAATCCCTAGAGTGACCTTCCTACCTAGCTGTTTACCATTTGATAACACCAAGTGAGTGCTTTAAGTATATCCTGTTAGTATTATTCTTTGTTAAGCACTGACAATGGATTTGGCAGCCTACAAGGAACAGCACAAGATGCCATTTTCTGGTCCTGCCAAGGTGGAGAATGTGGAGCTGGGGCAATTGGCTAGTTGTGTCCCTAGACTCAATAAATGTGACATCAAGACCAGGAGATTTCCAATGCACTGAATCACAGAGCACTGTAAGATGTTACCCATGAAGGAGTCAGTCCTTCAGCTGAGACTTCATGGTGTTAGACTTGAGCATCTGCCCAAAAACTTTGAGGTTTGCTTTTGCAAGAGGGCTGCCAGATGCAGTTGGAGGACCTAACTCCTAATTACTATTCATGGAAAGAACAGCCCATCTGTCATCAAGATTTATTTGGGGATAAATACTAAAATTTACTTCTGATCTGAAAGGATATTATCTGTCTGGTGTGTACTCCCTAAGGATGGCAGTCTGGCTAGATGTCAGTGTGGGCAAAAGTTGGCCTGTTTCAGAGAGGGAGCAAAAGGAGTAGGATATATTGTTCTATATATATCTGCATATACACATATGTACATACATTCATGTATGTGTAAATATGCATATAAACATGTATGCATGCATACTGCAAACAAAGACAACCTTCTTGTCAGTTCTGTATGCCTTAAATGCATACAGGGTGAAGACAGCTGAAATCCTCTGGCCTTTTGGTTTGTTTTTCTAAATTATTCTTCCTTTTACTACTGGAGTGAGAGAAACATCCATAGTTTTCATGAAAAATAGATATTTCTTCTAAAGAAACAATATTGGGCTTGGATATGGGCCCTGATATAAAATACTCTTGTTAACAGAGCTTCGATTGGTATGATAATTCACTGTTAAGCTACTGCCTTTTATTTTTATGTTATTTGATTTTATTTTGGGTAACAATAACTTTTAAATCCATCTCCCCTCCCTTTTTGTATACCTACCATTGGTGAAAGATACATATTTTTGAAGACTAGAATATGAATCTGCTTAAGCATCACAAAATGAATCTACCAACTTCATCAGACTGAAATATGACCTTTTTCTGCTTAAAAAAAATCTTAAAATAATTAGGTCAAAGCATTCATTGTTGATAGTTGTACTACAGTAATTCATGGCTGATAATTTAATTGAATTTTCATATGTATGAAGCAGATGTTATAGGTTCTCTGCTACATCACTGTGGTAGTGTTAGTCATGTAGATTTATACTAAAGCAATCCTGTGCAGTTCCTTCCCACATTTATCTACATTTTGTGCTGCAGTTGATTTTGCAATTGTCTCATTTAATTATGAACATTGACATCATTTGCAGGATTTATGCATCTAATTAAATGGGCTGTAATAGAGAACTTCCAGAAACAAAGCCAAGAGACTCATATGTTTGCTGGTGGTTACATTGGTTTCTATTGTTAAACTTAAGCAAGAGGAGTGATAAAAGAAATAAGGTCTTTGTTTCCTGATATCAGAAGGAGTCTGAAAATATTTTCAGTCTTCTCAGTCACATTATATATGAAGGAATATTTTGAAATGTTAAGTTGATTGTTAATAGCAAACCCTGTGTGAAAATAACAGAGCAGAATACAAAAGCAGCATTGGTAGTGAGAGCTCAGAAGCAATGGTTATAGGCAGTCTGTTGACCAAGGGGATTTAATAACAGCTGGGAAACCATATATTCAAATGTATATTTATACATTGAATTAGCCTTTATAAACTCCATGTGTGTGACATTTGTACAAAGAGGGAACCTTTCATTTTCTAGGCAAAGATAAAATGAAAGGGATTTGATGATTAATGATCCTCTAAACTGGTGCAACAGCTCAGCAAGGTCAGGAATGAGAACAAATCCAGTTCATTAGTCAGCAAGTTTTTCTCCCCATGGTTTTATGGCTCAAGCTTGCTTATTTATTGTTCAAGACAAGGGAAATGAACAGGAAAAAGGCCAGCTAGGGTTGCAGGCCAGCTCTGTAACAAGCAGATAGAGCTTGCTGCTCTTCAGGAGCATCCATTTCTCATCATCCCCCTGCCATCAAGTGTTGGTGTGGTCATCGTTGTTGTCGTGGCTAGGCTTGGTGAATGAAGCTCCAGGGAGGGCTCCATCCATGCT